>OY744539.1:3170000-3310000 GCA_963556195.1 Sepiola atlantica | reverse complement strand
CCGGACGCATTTTGTCTCGGCTAGAGATGTATGAATAAAAGTTGTGTATGTGATTATGCTTAGTTATGGTAATGTGCGAGTGAGATTATGTATGTGCGTGCGCATAGGATGTGTGCGTATTTAGTTTTGTGTATGCGCATGAGTAAAGTTGTCTATATGTATGATATCGTCAAGTCGTATGTGTCATAATTTTTGACACGGCAGTTTTTAGTTGATTAACTTAAAGATCCCTCCCCTTCGACCGCCATAGTTAAATATAAGTTTTAATTTCCCCCTCTCTATAAAAGATGTATCAAATTGGTTGCTACCACCACTCTCTCTGGTTGTGTTTGAATTGTCGTAGGGAAATTCAATTTTCTATCAGTCTCAAAAATGTAATTGTCTGAGTGATGCTTGAAAAAACCGCATGGTTGAAATAAATTATTGCATCGACAATTATGTGATTTCGTGGTATTATATTTTATGTTATTCTTGCTCTGTTTACTACATTGAGCTCTCATACCCAGATTTCCTCCTGGAATTATCCCATTATAACACAAATATATATATATATATATATATATTCATGTTCCGACAACGTTTGTTGAACACTCTCGATAGTCTACTGTCCACTCTGTTTAAGCGTAAATAGAACTTAATTCCCTTTTTTTACATGGTAATTTCTTGTGGCCGTTTGGTTAGAGCGCTTGCTTGCAGAGTCTAGAGTGATTCTGTAACTGGGTTCGAATCTTGCGACCGTCTGAAATTATTATTTCCTACACTGATGATAGCGTAAGCTTGAAACGTCGACGTATGTAGGTAAAAATAATTTAATATTTACTTTAAAATAAATATTCATATATATATATATATATATATATATATATAATTTGATATTAAACTGAGTTTTTCCATTCGCATTGCACCTGTAACTAAAAGAAATTCAACTATGTATATAGTCATCCACAGACAGACTGTTTCGCTGTATCACAGCTCTTCAGTGCGGCTAGACTAGCACCCACCCTACGCCTAGATCGAACCTCCAAGCATCTAATTGGTAGTCAGCTATTCTAACCACTTGTCTATGGGGTGGGTGCTGTTATCAATTGAGATCTCAATGATTTTATATAAACACTGACAACTACTAGAGAGTGCTCCATTTGTTTACAAAGAGATAAAATCGCTACATCCAAGTTGGGTGTAGGATACCATGCCAGTTATATGTCGTAATTTATTTTATCTGCCATTCAGCAGAATCTTCAGACACAACTGAACATTTGGTTTTACTTCGGAAAAAACATGAAATTTCACATATGGGTTTCGAAAACTTTCATTTCAGAAACTGGGAGAGGAAGGAGAAGGGAAAGGGTTCCTTCACTTATCATTTTTTTTTAGGAAAAAATTCAGTTTTTTATAGTCGTTAGATATATTACTTTTAATCCTTGATCTTATCTAGGTGATGTTAGCCAGTGAAGCTACAGATGGAAGACTTCACAAGTAGGTGTGAATTCACCATCTGTATTAAACTGGCCGGCCACCCACACTATCACACCTGTCCACATCCACACACAGACATCCACACAGACTTTAATACATTTATCCATACACACAGACATCCACACAGACTTTAATACATTTATCCATACACACTTACCTAAACTACACAGCGTGCTTTACATACTTTTGCATATATTAGGAAAAAAAGAGCCGCTACTAAAACATTTAAATTAGATATAATAATAGCCAAATGGTCCTTAAGAATATTCGCTATGAGTTAGTGATATCGTTCTGCTATTTATTGTTAAAGGGAAAACGAAAATGATTTCTTATTATTTTACAGGAAATAAATATTGGATTGTTATGATAAATATATACTTATATATGAGACGTGAGCACACATGTAAACAACACATTTAATCACACTCATGACAAAAAAACAACATAGTTTAACCATAGAATTTTTTTTAAATTCAACTTTAAATAAATGTATCATAATGTTTTATATTGTTCTAATTGAAGATAAGGAAGTACTTAGTTTGCTTATTGATATATTATTTTAAATTTGTTACTGTTTCGACATCATGATATCAACTCACTTTTGGTTTGATATATTGTCTTATTCATACTTCAAAATTCTAATCTTCTCCTTCAGGCACAGGTAACATTTTTAATTGAAACTATTTCTTCATGCTATTTATGTATGTCTAACACACCTAAAACCTTTAAATTCTTATATGAGTATATATTTACTGCAACACTCCAATAAGTATCTCTTGTAAAGTAATAAGAAATTGTTTTCTTCTACCCAATAACATATATATATATATATATATATAAATTTATTTGAAAACTATGTTACATATTTCAGAAACGTACCACAGTTTCATCCAGATGGGCTGATTTTTTACATTTAAAAAAAAATCTATGCCCAGTGGAATTGTCAGCGTTCTGAATGAGGTCAAACTTCAATGAGAAACGGCGTTATATCGATATAACACCATTTCTCATTGTGGTTTGACCTCATTCAGAACGCTGACGATTCCACTGGGCATAGTTTTCAAATAAATATTAGCTCTCGCTCCTCTGTGATCGAGCATTTTATTGATTTCTTTTCAATATAACCTGACATATATATATATATTTAAATAAATTTTTCGTGGTACAAAATTTAATTACGGCAAGGAATACAGATGTTTGGGACATTTTTGGGGGTGGAATGAAATTGAAAAAGTATAAAAACGAGAGGAAATAATTTTGTTTAAGTCATGAATATACTGAGCCGGGTTTCGTCCATACTCATTAGAGTATCTACGTGGAAGTAATTCAATACGACTAAAAACTTAAAAATGTATAATGAAAACTAGTGACAAGTTTAGGAGAAAAAAAAATGGGGGGGGGGGGGTCACAAGTTGATCACATTGAGTCCTAGAAGCCACTCCTTTTGTTTACAAAGGGAGGGTTTGACTGACTTAATATATATAGCTTCCAGGACTTTGAGGTGGAATAAAGAATGTGATCTACTTATGACAGAAAACCAGTCACTAGTGTAAGTTGACGCACAGTGGCGCTATTTATAAGATGGTCAGCAATAGCTGACCTGGATGTGTTGACTAAATTATTTAAATTATTTAGTCGGCCCCGGCGTATGGCAGGGGGGATGTGTTGTTTTATTCTGGATTCAAACCTTTGCACTATTCTTCCCATGTATACGGCATCGCACCGACATTTAAATTGATAAATAATATTACTGATATGTTGGGGTGGGAGAACATCCTTATGAATAGATTTGAGCATATATATATATATATATATATATATATACTGCTCTTTATATAGATGGGTAAAAAAAAACCTGGATGAAACCGGGGAAGCAGCCACCAACATACACACCCATAAAGAAATTAGACTGCCAAATAATTCTACACAGCTAAATTACAAGCCATAAAAATAGCGCTAAAAATGATCAAAGGCTCGCAGAAGGGAAAATATTTTCTCAGGCAGCGATTTACAAGGGAAACTCAAATCATCCTTGCACATACGAAATATTAGAAAGTTGTAACTGTTTAATGGGCACTGGTAGTCCCGATCAGGTTTCACAGCCATGTGAGCATTGAAGGAAATCAAAGGGCTTACATACTTGCAAAAAGAATGATAACAACTCTTAAACTTTCATATACAGATTACAAAACTAAGAACATACGATGCATGAAAATAAAATTGCAAACTATATGGAATATGTTCCAAAACAACAAATGATATAAACATCAACCAAGAGAAAACATGGAACTGCTACCCAATTGAAGACAAGACATAGTATAAAACAGGGTCAGAATTGAATATGCATACTTACCCAAAGTGGGAGATATTGTGTATTTCTATTGATATAAAAATAATCCCATCTTAAAGAAAAAAGAGAACTCGTCAATATGGTGGGCTTAATATAGGTTTTTAAGTTGTCTTTCACTAAAGAAATCCAGATGAAATCTTTAGTGGAGGAAATACTAAAGACATTTTTGCCCCATTATCAAATTTGTTTCTGTCTGTTTTTACACGATCCAAATCTTTTTTGTTTTGAAAAGAAAAAATCTAGCTTTATCTCTACTGCCCTATTAATAATATTTAAAAGATTCAATGTGTTAACTGTTGAAATTAATCTCATATGAACAGTCAAAATTACACTTCCATGTCATTTTTGCATGTTTTTTTTTTTTTAGGGGGAAATGGGATTTTGCTCAATATTTAGGCTGGTTTGATCTAATAATTATTGCTTCTATTATGATTAATTTTTATTTATCATAAAATGATATTACATTTGTAAGGATTTTTCACTTTGTCTTTGAGACCAATAGCACACAAAACAGCAAATTTTGTCATTTCCAACAAACTTTGAACGGTCATATTTCGGTGGCTAATTGAGCTAATAAACTAAATTTGGTATCGTTGTTTATGTTTTGCAAAGAACTATCTGCCCGCATTAAAAGTTTTTAGATATAATGAAAATAAAATTTTGGTTTGGGATACCTATTGTTAGATAGCGAGCGAGAGAGGAGGCTATAACGGGAGTCAAGAAATCACCTCACTTCTGCCGACACCGACCTGAATGGACAGAGAAACGTGACGATTACATCGTTTTTTAATGAAAACTGTAATGAAAGGAAATTTCATAGAACAAGGTGACTTTTTTATACATATTTAATTGAGCATAATGTGAATTAATAATGGATTTTGTTAAAATGGTGTTGTTCGCATATATATATATATATATATATATATATATTCCAATGACCAAAATTCAGTCTTTAATCATATCATTTATTTTTTGCAATGGCAGAATTGACGATGGTCTTAGAATTGTTTTGCAACGTGCAATATGTTACAATTAAATGCAATTACATGCTATGGCGGTCCCGGCCAGCCCAACAGGGGGTGGGGATGGTGGACACAGGTGGCCAAAAGTTGGATTGTCTGTATATGTTAATGGTATCTTTTCCTCCAATTCATTCCTTCTAAATCTCTCTCTCTCTCTCTCTCTTTCTCACTCTCTCTTTCTCACTCTCTCTTTCTCACTCTCTCTTTCTCACTCTCTCTTTCTCTCTCTCTCTCTCTCTCGTACAAATGCATTTGATTCCTGTCTTTGTTCTGTTTAAAAATAAAACTCTTTAAAACCAAACCGGCATCCACGTGGTTCTCGATCGACAAGCGATGGACAGAAGTCAACAGTGCGAGCATTGACGAAACCTGGGTTACAACAAAGACGCACGGGTGTATAGTGTTATGCACCCGCGACGGTAAGCAGTATCCAACATTATTACAAGTATATTGTGTTGCATTAAGTGTTGAAAAAGGGAGCTTTGGGCAGAGGCGAGATTACAGGTTGTTCTATATGTGCTACTAACAAGCATTCCCGGTGTTGCCAATGAATAAATAACTATCTGCTCCCAACCTTGAACCCTGTATGATTATTTTTATGCTTATTCATTAATTTCTGTAATTTTTAAGTCACACATACATTTTTAAAACTTGAAAAACAATTATTTGTTACAGGTGAAATACCAATCCCACCGATGAATGATGTAGGCGCTGGCCCATCTTACGTTACCCAAAATTCTGAACTTCCCACAGCAGCTGCAGCATCAGGCCAAGATAGCAATGGCAGCAATAGACACAGTCCCTATTTGACTGCAGCAAAACTTGAGCAATTAAACCAGGATCAAGATGTTGAGTCGTCCGTTGCCAGTGGCGGGGCTGGCTTTCTATCAAATGACAAACTACAAAGTATCATCTCTTTCCTCGATGAAGTACAGACTGCCGATCGCCTCATAGATATAGACACCGTAAGAATAAACTTTTATGATACCATTAATAATATATATTAATTGCTTACATCATTGTTTAATGAAAACTGTGATCAAAGCAGATGTCATAGAACAAGGTGACTTTTTATACATATTTAATTGAGACTGATAATTAATAATGGATTTTGTTTAAAGTGTTGTTTGCATATATACATATATATATATATGTGTGTGTATATATATATATATATATATATATATATATATATATATATATTTTATTTAAATACTATACATTTTAAAGGCTGGCAGAACTGGAGTGCTGAATGTACATTTAGTCCCATTTTTTTTAATAAATAACTCACTGTACCTACCCGGGATGCAATGAAGTCATTTTAATTTTTAATTTTTGTTTAAACTTAATGTAGATAACTCCTATTATATTCTTCAATTTAAAATGATTAATCCCCCTTGTTGATTTTTATTATTAGGTGTTTATTTGAAAATGTTTCATAATAGTCATCTGGGCCGGATTAAGTAATTTAAAAAATTATAGCTCAGTATGTTATATTGCCAATAACATGCTACAGCAATTACAAATGAAAATTTGCTAATAAATAGAAAAGTTTGATTCGTCAGCTTTAATGTTATTTGGGTCTGCCAGCATGTAAAATGGATGTTAAACTGATGACGTGTATCATTTCATTCAAACGTTTGTTTTAAAACCTAAATCATTTTCTGATGTGGTTTCATTGTTCCCTCCAGGAAATCAACCGTGTCTCTTCAGAAATTGAAGAAGCGCTTGGCGCTTCCACTTTTCTTCCATCTCCACCATTGCCTCCACTCGTTGCTGATGAGAAAGTCAAATTAGAGAATGCCTCTGCGACTGCCGGTGAAATAACAAATCATGTTTTGGCGCAGAAGTTAGAATTGGATGAAAAGAAACAATCAATGGTTGTCCTACAAAAAGCTTTGGTCAGTACTTTACAGTCTTTTTAAAAAAGAATTTCTGCACCCATTTGATTTTCGTCTTTATTTTTGGTATGCAATACCTACCTGATGTTCCCTCAGAATATTTTTACTTTCATTTTTTATTTTATCTTTATTTTATTTTATTTATTATTTTTTTTTAGAACCATGCTCTTTTTTTTTTTTTTTTTTTTTTTTTAATCAAATTATTTACTTTTTTTAAAATAAGATTTAGAATGTTACGTTAAATTTGTACGGTATCGTTTCTTTAAAAAAATTTTTTTTTTTTAACATAGTTCACCCCAAATAAGGCATGCTGCAACTGTAGACGTAAGAGCTACTGAGAATCAGGGTGAAAGTTTTGAGGGTCATCCTAAATTGGGAGCTGTGCAGTGAGATGCTTGTTCACATTAGTTTTAAATTTCTGTATGTCGGTACAGTCAAGGAAACAGGGAGCAGAGAGGTAGTTCCAAAGGCTGGCAACATTAGGAAAGAAGCTATTCGGGACCTCCACAGTGAATAGATGGGATTTAGCTGATTGTCGGATTGGTCAAGTGTATTTACGTCGAAGGGGCACCAGAGCAGCAAGTTCATCGGAGCACATTCCAATGAAGTACTTGTAAAACAAGCACAAGGATGCAACATTGCGGCGATGAGACAAGGGCTGGAGCTTGGTAGATATTGAGATAGCTATTAGATTAGCGACTCTTTTTTGGACCTTGTCTAAGAGGGAGAGACTAGTGGATGGTGCACCAGTCTATGCATGGGAGATGGTGGCTTTGTAGAGATATAGGATAATCTCAGGTGTGAGAAGTTTTCTAACACGGTAGATGGAGCCCACCTTCTTTGCAGCAGCCTTGGCAATGTCTTCTATGTATTTGTCCCAATTCATGTTACGTGTGAATGTTAGGCCGAGTAGTTTGAACGCTGGACTCTCAAGTAGGGTGTTATTTGTCATGGTAATCGGTGGTTAAAGAGGTTTCTTATAGTTTTTGAAGGAAAGGAGCTTTGTCTTAGCAGCTATAATGTTACCATCCAGGTCACTTACTAAGGATTCAGTCATTGCCACGGATATGTGCACGTCTGTTTTACCCACATGATGAGAGTAGAGTATGGTGTCGTCAGCAAATATACCCATCTCAGACAATGTCATCAGGGAGGTCGTTTAAGAAAATCAGGAACAATAAAGGTCCAAGAATTGATACCTGAGGTATGTCATGTTGTTTGGATGAATGGCGATTGAGGACAACCTGGATCTTTCTTTTGTTTTGGTTAATTATATTAAATATTCAGGGGAATGAATGGGTTAAAGCAGGCAATGAAACATATGTCCCCATGTGAAAATTCATCAGCAAGCATCACTCCCCACAATGGTTCACCCTGAAATAACAAAATATAACGTGAAAATTTGTACACATATTTATTGTTCTTATGATTTTAATGTTTGATTGCTGAATGATATCATTTCCGTGTGAAACCTTATTAGAATCTTATTCCTTCGGTTATTTATAGAGCCAACAACGGGAACTAACTGTCCGTCATGCAAAAGAAGCTGAAAAAGAAATGAAACATCGTCTCACTCTGCAAAAGAATGAATACGAGCAGACCATCAAAAGGCATTTATCATTTATTGATCAGGTAAGTCAGAAATATGCATATATTTCCTCAAAAGAACTAACAGCTATTCACACCCTTAAAATGACCCTGACATCACGATCAAATCGGCAGACAAAGAAGGAGCCATCACCATCATGGACACTACTAAATACATCAAAGAAGCAGAAACTCGACTCAGAAATACTAACTTCTACCAACCACCCCACGAAGACCCCACCTGCACATACAAAATAAGAACTCACAACTCTCATCGGAAGCCTCAGCCCCCGCACCTCCAACATCATCACTTCCCTTATCCTTACAAACCTTAAAACAGCCAAATTCTATATCAGCCCCTAAATTGCACAAACTCATAACAAACACTGTCTCTACCACTACTACCACAGATATGCTTGAACCACGACAACATATACCATCTAGCCAAATCCCTGAACATTCCACCCCCAGGCAGACCTAATCTTAGGGGTTGACACACTAACTGAATATATATCTGGATACATAGACGATATTTGAAACTCTTTACTACCCAACACCCCTGGCTACATCAAGGACACCACACACTTCCTAAACACTGTTAGACAAATTGAAAATCTTCCCCAAAAAACTATTTCCAATTTAACTTTCAGGTCAAAGGCACCGCTTTTGGCACTAAAATGGCCTCAGCTGTGCCAACATATTCATGTGGAAACCCAACTACTCCAAAACTTCCTACTCAAACCCTCCCACTACTGCCACTACATTGACGACATTTTCTTCATTTGGCCACACAGCCTTATCAACATTAAGGATTTCCACCAATATACCAACAATTTCAATAAAATCATCAAATTCACCATGGAACATTCGTATAACTCCATTCTATTTTTAGACGTCGCAGTCAAATCCCACAGTAAAAAAATATCTACATCTCTTTATACTAAACCCACAGATAACCACACATTCCTTAATTTCAACAGCAACCACCCTTTTAACCTGAAAAAATCCATTATTTATAGTTTGTGCATACGTATAAAACACATGATCAGACACCCCTAGATTACACGCATCACGTCACTAATCTTATGCAACAATATATCCCAATCAATACTCACTGCATCTCCTTAAGTACAAACAAAAAACACCATGGCCAATACATGCATAAAATCACAACTAACCTTAAAAAAATTTCAATAACCTACAAACTATGAAGTCCATCTTTAACCTTCCTCCTATTAATGCAATCAGACAACCACCCAATTTGGAAGCCATTCTCACCTGCTCACGCAAAACACACCACAACATGGTAATTGCAAATGTAATAAACCTCGATGCCTTTTATACGCACACATAAGCACCACACCCATATTTAACATACCTAACACTAACATCCAACTCCAACCCCTGCATCTGACATGTGACAGTTCCATTTGTAATAACGTGTATATTGGTGAGACAAAAACTTCCTTCAGATCCCCTTTCAACAACCACAAAACATCCATTCGACAAAAATCTCCCTTCACACCACTGGCAGAACATTTCAACCTACCTGGTCATACACTGGACAACATTAAATGCCTCCTGATAGATTCTAATTTCCTTTCAACCAAAATTCGTCAAAAAGAGATTCAATGGATTCTTCGGTTTGACACAACACAGGACTTGATACAGACCTTGGTTTCCTGAACCCATATGCATACTTCCACAAACGCCAATAATATAGATTAAATTAGATTACATGATACTTCCATAACTACACCCATACAGCACCACAAATAACCAATACAATATTATAGCACACTCACCTAAACACTGTATTCATCATAACTTGCTATATCTATTTTTACATATACTCTTTTTTTATCTATTTATTTATCAATTTATTTATTTATTCATATATCTACCTATTTTTTATAATTCTTATTGTATGATTTCATTATACAATTTTTATTATTATTAATATCACTCATATATATTATATTATTTTATTCATTCATTCACATTCACTTATCTTTACTCTCTACCCTATATTTTCGTCAGTTCCTCCTTATTCGATTGCTTAGATTTTCCCCACAGTATATACTGATCTTGTGTCTAGTCCCCATGGGGAGAGAAGCGATACAACATTATACGCATACATCAGATCAACTAAATCCCTTTAATATTTCTATTACAGAGAATCTTATAGAATTATATCCTTTTATTTATCTATTTATTTATACATCTATTTTTTTTAAATTTATTCATTTATTAATATATCTATCTTTTTATTTATATAATTTTTATTACATGATTTTATTATATATTATTTCTCTTATTATTACCATTATTATTGCTTTTATTATTTTTATTACTCAAATGTATCATTATTTTTTTCATTCATTTATATTACCTTATTTTTACTCTTCGCCATAACCATATATTTTTAGCATTCCCCTTCTTCTATTCGAATGCTTAGATTTTCCGTACAATATATACCGATCTTGTGTCTAACCCTCATAGGAAGACAAGTATTACAACGTTATATTCTCACATTTGATTAAATAACTCAATAAATTTCTCTAATATTTCAATTACAATCTCGCATTACACGATAATCACAGTAAATAATAATCCTTCTAGATGGAATCTATATTTATTTTTACATATTCATTTTAAGGTACCTCAGTTTATTTATTTATTTTTATCTATATATCTTTTTTGTGATTTTATTACATATATCACGTTTTATTATTACTATCTTTATTATTATGATTATTACTCATATATAGTATATTAATTTATTATATTTTTTAATTCATTCACATTCTTTTTTTACTCTTTGCTCTATATATATTTTCATTTTGTTTCTTATTAATTCTCCCAATTCAAATGCTTAGTGTTATTTAAATTATATATATATATATATATATATATATATATATATATATATATATATATATATATTGGAATCAGTTGCTCTTAATGACGAGATAAATATGCTGATGTGCATTTAAAAAAACAGACAACTGTTTTCTTTGCCAATTGGTAGAGACATTTCGCGTGAACTAACTTACACGTTAAGACAAAGAATGAATGCTGCACAAAGTTGAAAATTCCAGTTTTCTCAGCGGTTTCAATTTCCTTCATTTCTTATAATTTTTTGACAAAGAGCGGACTGCTCGAAATATCAAAAATAAGAAATAATAATTACAAAAACATCGTTTTTATGCTTCATACATCACCGATCATCCTTAAAAATAAAAATATTTATTATTAAAATAATTATTTTCAACCATTAAAACTATATAAAGAAAAAAAAAATATATTTTAGTCCCAAGTCGTTTGGTAGAAAATCACTTTTTGTAAGTCAATTTACTTTTTGAGTCACTATATTAGTTTGCTTCCAAGAATTTATGCTAGTCTTAACATTATTTAAGGGATCATCAGTTGTTTACCATGAAAAACTGTTTCGGGAATTCAAAAACAAATATATGTGTGTGTGCGTAATGTTATGTTTTTTTAGTATAGGAGAAATGACCAGAGTGTTTGATTACATATGTCAGAGCATATGTTTTAATTTCAAATAACACTATACATTATTTTGATCGTCCATCGATACCTGCAGTTTCAAGGAACCACTTATATATATATATATATATATATATATATATATATATATAGTTATCCACAGAAACAACTCATCAGTGTGGCTAGACACATATATAATCTTGAAGTTATGCCATCGATTTTCATGTGTGTATAGTGTTATATATTAATGTTAACATTTACCTTCGACTTTCAATATGCATTGTTACAACAATTTTTTTTTTTTTTTTTATAAGTTGATTGATGACAAGAAAACTCTGAATGAAAAATGTGAGCAATTGGTGAAAGAAATAAAACTTTTAGATAAGAAATATCAAGATAGATTCAAGATGCAGGATGAAAGGTAAGAAAGTATACTTTTTCTTTTTTTTTTTTTCCTTTTTGTTTTTTTTTCTTTTTACTTTAGTGAAATTGAACTCTGCTTAAAAAATTCACATTGATTTGTGTCATTTCTCATTTAATATGTGTAGCAAGATTAGAAGCGTGTGTATAAAAATAATATTAAAATAGTATTTTTCTACATAAGGCTAGAGTAGTGGAAAATTCTATTAGAAGTTAACGGACTAGGATTATCACTACATGGCAGGATTTGATGTTATGGAAGGAAGTACATGGCAGAGAAGCTAGATTAAGTCTGAGTTTTTGGAAGTACGACGTCAAAGTGACTAGACATCTTTTTCAAGGTCCACCACCCCTATGGGGGTGAGTCAGGGAATTGCATTTTATCTAAGTACATTGCTGTAAATTGCTAGAAGAAGTAAACTAAACCACAGAAGAGAATAATGGAGTTATTTGTTGTTCTTTGAAATTGCTCCCATTATTACAGCAGCTAGGAAAAAGAAGAGAAAGAAGCTGAATATATCGCTATCCAAGGAGCCAGTTATTACATGTCAATGAGAGAGACAAACAGATGTTTTCTGTCCACTAGACATGGTGACCAGTTGTCAGGTTGAGGTCTGTTTTGGATAAGGTCAAGGTCTGTTTTGGATCAGGTCGAGGTCTGTTTTGGATCAGGTCGAGGTCTGTTTTGGATCAGGTCGAGGTCTGTTTTGGATCAGGTCGAGGTCTGTTTTGGATCAGGTCAAGGTCTGTTTTGGATCAGGTCAAGGTCTGTTTTGGATCAGGTCAAGGTCTGTTTTGGATCAGGTCAAGGTCTGTTTTCTTACCTGCTACTAGTATCATGTAACCTAGTACTATCTGTTCCATGGTCAAGCTGTCAGTATCTAAAATGGCACTCTTATCGATCGGGCGATGAGGTGGGTGTGTAGATACTCAACAACACTACAATTCAAAAAAGCGGATTTCCGCTTAAATCACTAAATGTGAGTTTTCTGCTTTTTGGTCGAAATCCACTTTATTTTTTTAAATAAAAAAAAAGTCTGATTTCTGCAAAATCACTAGAACTTTACGTCCTCATTCTTTCTCTTTCTTCCTCTCTTTCGCTTTCTCTTTTTTTCTCTTTTCCTGTTTTTTCTCTCTTCCTCTCTCCAACTTGCGATACCTTGTCTTGCCTCACCTCCCTTTCACCAGTTCTCTCTGAAAGCTGAAAATGTTAATTTTGCCATACTTCAATCGATTCATTAAGTAGGTAGGGTAAGTAGAAGACTTTTGTTTCATCAAAGAATGACTTCCTGTCTCCTTACCACCACAATGCACACTTGGAGTCTTACTCTTAATTTTGACTTTCTTTGTTGAAACTGATTGCAGTTGTTTCATAAAATGCCGAAAATAATTGATTCATCTATAAATGAAGCTAAATCTCAGCAAGTAGATATGGGCTGTGAGTTCTGATTTTTAGCGGAATTCCGCTTTTTTTATATTCATAAAAAGTGGATTTCTGCTTTAATCGCTAGAACCTCCCATAGATGTGAGTTCTCTGCTCTTTGGTCGAAATCTGCTTTTTCTTTTTAAATAAGAAAAAAGCTGATTTCTTCCAAATCGCTAGAGCCTTACCACTTTATTTTTTTATCACTATTTGGCTAGATTTTATTTCTTCCTCTCTCTCTCTTTATCTTACTTCCTCTGTTCCTGTTTTTTCTCCTTCCCTCTCTTCCTCTCTGTCTTGTCCTCGATTTATTATTGTATTTTTACCAATTTGGTTTTAGTTGTTGTTTTTATTTCTTTTTTCTGTAGAAGTAAAATGACTTCGCTGCATCTTGAGGAGGGACAGCTAGTATGATATATAAATATTACTAGAAGAATACCTGTCCCAGAACGGGTAAAATTAATTCACCAAGCAGAACAGTTTTGCAGCATTTTTATGTCCCCTTTACGGAGATTAAAATCAAAATATACTCCTACTAAATGTCTTGGATCCTTTCAATTTTTATCAAAGGGTTCTGCAGAAGAAAATGAAATTTAGGGAATCTTGCTTAATTGGTGTCTAATAACTGCGGATAGAATTCTATGGAAATCTGAAATATTTGAATTTTGAATTGGGAGGTTGTGTCCCCCTAAAAACGCTTTAAAGAAACTCAAATTTGAGGAATATTTACTAATTGATGTCTAATACCTATAAAAATTTCATAAGAATTGGAGATATCTGAATTTTCACGAAGGGCTTCTATCTCCTTTTTAACCATTTTGCATAAAACTAAATTAAACTAAAGATAGCTCATATTACGACCACTTACGCTTAGTAGCTGTGTTCCAAAATTCATAATGATCTGTTAAGTAGTTTAGGAGTGAATCCTGTCCATACAACTATATAAACATATAAAAATACCTAACTTAATTATATATAAATAGAAAATTAATTCCATTAGACAATAGGCATTCCCGCTTACTATTAAATTTCAAAGAATTAAAATTCAGACAGAACTTTTGGGATGATCTCATAAATAACAAATGATCGTTTCAAAGATGATCAGTTCTTCTTCTCTTTCTACTTTAAGATCATTTGTTATTTATGAGATCATCCCAAAAGTTCTGTCTGAATTTTAATTCTTTGAAATTTAATAGTAAGCGGGAATACCTATTGTCTAATGGAATTGATTTTCTATTCTTTTCAGTCATTCAGTAGAAATGAAGAAATTGAAAGAAATGAATGCTGCCGCTGAAAAATTACGCAGGGAAAGATGGATCGAGGACAAGACCAAGAAAATTAAGGTATCGTCGTATTCCTCTCATCTATATAGACATAAAATACTTATCTATATAACTAGCTGACTTTGCCAGCTTGCAATCGCTTCGCAAAATTTGCTATTTGAAAAACATGAAACCAAAATTTTAAATAATAAGCATTTTATTTGTGTTTCTTGTTAACACAAGACAAAAAGGATAGATGTCGCAATGGATATAAGTGTTAATCAGTTCTAAGGGATAGTTATCTGGAGGTTGAAGGTTCAATCCTCAGTATGAGTGATACTAAGAATACAATTACAAATTAGGCAAGATTTCTTCTTCACAGATCAAGGACAGAACAAATGGATAAAACAATAACAAGCAAATAAAACGAAAAACAAATGATTTTAGACTTTTCGTTTTTCGTTACTGTTGTTTGAGTTTCATTGTCTCTGACATTTTTTTTTTTTTCACAGGTTCATTTAGCAAAAAAAATTATTTGGCGACACTAATTGTAAAAAGTAAACAAGTACTATTAATTGACACGATTTTATTAAAAAGTTATCAAAAAACCAACAACAACAATGAAGCACGATAGTTATTCCAATACTCTCTATGCTACAAAATTGGTCCTGGGTATGACCTTAAAAGACATCCAGTGGTAAGACTCCTTTTTGGAGCTTTGGAGAATGTGGAGCTGCCCCTTAGTTGCCATTGCTCCCAGGTCCACTCTGGCCCGGAGTGGTAGTACCTGTAAGGGCCCCATCTATGGGTTAAATAGAACCTACTGGTGCTATGAGTTCAGGCTGTCTATTACTGACTTTTCTGATTCAAATCACACCAAACATTGATGTTTTTGTTTTTCCTTTTTCTTTGCAAAACTTAATCATGTTCTGCAAAGCATAAATCAAAAACTACAGCCCCCCCTCCCCAAAATGGGGCTACCTGTTGGCCGTGGGTGGCGACCTGTGTCGTCTTAGGACGGGATCCTGGTAGCTGAGCAAGCCATGACCTGGTAACACAAATGATCATTCGCCTTGCAACACTCTGCTTTGGCCCTTACTTCGGCTAGACGGGAGGTTGGAGAGGCCCGATCTGATCAATCGGCTAGTCATGTCAAGCCCTAACTCTTACACCCGTAAATGTCATCCATACCATCAAGGATCAAGACGTAGAAACGTTACACTACATTACTTTTTCTTAAATACAAGTAAACACGTAAGAGTTAGAAAGCGATGGCAAGGATCAATCGAGTAATATCACATTTCACTTACTCTTCTAATGTTTTGAAAAAACTGGGAAACAAAACAAAGAAAAATCTGTAAATGATGATAAAAACAAAAAAAGGATTGAGTATACTTCTTTTGTACCCTTGGGATGAAAGGACGAATGGGTTTCCCCCCTAACATCTCCCACTTTAGCGCTCCGAGGAGGGTGAGGAACAAAAGAGATGAATAAAAACCCACATATTCCATGGATAACACAATAACAAAAACCAGAAACACTAAAAGAAACTATTCTGAAATAGCCGACTACTCCAGCTTAGATAGCGAGTGGGAAGCTAATCTAGAAAAAACAGAATTGAATTAAATAATAGAATAAACTTTCCAAAATTTCTAGTAATAGAAACCCTCGAGGGAAAAACAATAAGTGAATTATCTCCTTTTCTAATCGAAAAAATTCTATCACCAAATAATCCAAAATCAATTTAAAAAATGAAAAATGGAAACCTGCTTGTAGAAGTAGAGAATTTTAAAAATGCTCAAAATCTTTTGGGAATGAGAAACTTTCATAACTATAAATGCAAAGTATACGCGCATGATAAACTCAACACTTCTAAAGGTGTTGTAAGGAGTCATGAGCTAACCTTGGCAACTACTGAAGAAATCAAAACTGCTCTTAAAAAACAAGGAATAATAGATCATGTCCGAATTATCATAAAAAAGAACGGGCAATCCATACCCACCAACACCTATATACTTACTTTCGACACCCCTATCATAGCAAAAGATATCAAGATTGGATATTTGATTGAGAAAGTAGATCAATATATACCAGCCCCCTTGAGATGCTTCAAGTGCCAAAAATTTGGTCACCACAGGGAAACCTGCAGAGGGCACAAAGTTTGTGGGAAATGTGGTGAAAACGAACCCAATCACAGAGGAAGAATGCTCAAATGAAGCCAAATGTTCAAATTGCCATGAAAATTATCCTGCATACTCAAAAAAATGTAAAATCTTTAAATTTCAAAGAGAAATTACAGAAATAAAATATAACAAAAACATATCCTTCCCAGATGCAAGGAAAATTGTAGAATTCCATCAAAAAACAAATACATATGCAGAAATCACTCAAAAATCAAATCAAACTAACCAAACAAATAACCAAGACTTATACAAACTAATTACTGAACTTAAAGACTTAATACAAAAAGAAAATAACAAAGACCAAACAATAACTAAAATCAAAACAAGTAACAAAAATCAGGAACAAATCACTAAAAGCAAACCAAAATCGAACCAACAGAATAATAATATAGACAAAGTTACCTCCTAAACAACCCCTGAGCTAACGAAATCTACAAAAGGAAAAATTCCCCCAAATGAAGCTGAATCCTCTACTAAACACAAATCACAACGAACAACAGTGATAACAAGTAACAGATTCCAATCTCTTGACATGATGGAAGTTGAAAATATCATTCCCGAAATAAATAAAGAAACCAATATTAAACCAAAAACAATAAATGATGAACCCAAACAAACATCACAAGCAAGGTCAAGACCTACACCTGAACCAAAAACACCAACAAAATCCAGATCCAGATCTGGACCTGGATCAAAAGAGAGAGGAAGATCATCTAACTCTCGGTCAGAGGCACGGGGCCGGGCGAAAAACAAGGCTGCATCCCCCTCTGGAATGGAGGTGGAGGAGAGGGAGTCAGAAAAAAAACAAAAGCGCCGATGGATAATGTTAAAATAAGGCACCCATCAAAAGCAAACAATATCATCCAATGGAACTGTCGAGGAATAAAACCAAACTACAACGAACTACTCTTACTCATCTCACTTTTTAACCCAGCCATTATCTGCCTACAAGAAACATTCCTACAAAACGATAGCAATTTCAGAACACCAAACTATGAACAATATCATTACATCCATAATGCAGGCCTCCAAGCTAATGGAGGCACCTCAATACTTGTCAAAAACGACATCCCACAAAGCAATTTCCCGATCAAAACAAATCTCCAAGCAATTGCAACACACGTCACTCTACACAAAAACATCACGATCTGCTCAATATATTTACCTCCAAATGAACAAATAAACGTAAATGAACTAGAAAACTTGACTAAACAACTTACAAAGCCTTTTATCCTCCTAGGAGATTTTAACAGCCACAACACCCTTTGGGGATGCAAACAAACAAATGCAAAAGGCAACAAAATTGAACAACTGATCAACAAAAACGACCTATGCCTCCTCAACCAAAAAGAACCGACATATATCAACCCATCAAATGGATCAACTAGTTCTGTCGACCCCACCTTATGCGACCCAACCAGCTTCTTGGACTACACATGGAACACCCATCAAGATACATGTGGTAGTGACCATTATCCAATCATAATAAACACTAACAACAACATTCAAGACCACAGACCCAGATGGAACATCAACAAAGCTGATTGGACCACATTCCAACAACTTTGTACGGAACAACTAACAGAAGACAAAATACAAAGAATGGAAGATTTCACCCAAACCCTCATCTCAATAGCAACAAAAAGCACCCCCAAAAACTCCCCACCTGGAAAGAAAAACAGATCCTGGTTCAACTCAGTGCAAAAAGGCCATCAGACAACGAAAAGCAGCCTTAAGGAAATTTGAAAAACAGCCTACAACTAGCAACTGCATCAAATACAAACAATAACGCGCCAAAACCCGCAAAACAATCAAAGAAACAAAAAGGAAATGCTGGCAAGAATTCATCCAAAAAATAAACATTTCCACTAAACCAAAAACTATTTGGAAAATGATCCGGAAAATCTCTGGAAAACACAATCCCATGCCAACAAAACATCTCCTTGTACAAAATACCAAAGTTACGGAAAAAAAAGCAATTGCCAACCAACTCGCTGAAACATTCTCTAAAAACTCTTCATCTGAAAACTACAGCAAACAATTTCAAATTTAAAATAAAAGTCAAGAAAAATACAAAATTAACTTTACCTCAGAAAACAATGAACCCTACAATGAAACAATCACACTAACTGAACTGAAATCTGCCATCGAAAAGTCATATGACTCAGTTGTAGGACCAGATGAAGTTCATTACAGCTTCCTGAAACATATCCCCTCCAAATCACTAGATCTCCCACTCAAATTATATAACAACATCTGGACTAACAAAACATTCCCCGAAACATGGAAAGAAGCCACTATAATCCCCATTCCCAAACCAGGGAAAAATACTTCCAACCCAGAAAACAACAGACCAATAGCCCTTACAAGTTGCCTATGTAAAACCTTCGAAAAAATTATTAACAACCACTTAGTTTGGTACCTGGAAACAAACAAACTCATTACAAACAGCCAATGCGGATACCAAAAAAACCGAAGCTGCATAGACCACATTACTACCCTAGAAACTTACATTAGAGAAGCCTTCATCAGAAAACAACATGTCACAACAGTTTTTTTCGATCTGGAGAAGGCATATGATACTACCTGGAGGTATGGCATACTAAAAGATTTACACAACTTCAGACTCAGAGGCTGACTTCCACAATTCATTAAAAATTTCTTAACAAACCGAAACTTCAAAGTGCAAATAGGATCCACCAAATCAGTTCAAAAAATTCAAGAAGAGGGTGTACCACAAGGCAGTATCATTTCATCCACCCTCTTCAACATCCAAATAAACAACATCAAAAAAGAACTCTCAAATGACACCCTTGACTCCCTATATGTAGATGATTGCTCAATTAGCTTCCGCTCCAAAAACATTCACACCTTAGAAAGAAAACTGCAAAACAACATAAATAAAATCAACAAATGGGCTAAAGAAAATGGCTTCAAATTCTCTAAAAACAAAACTAAATGTGTCCACTTCTGCAATAAACGCAAACTTCATAACGACCCCAGCTTATATATTGATGGTGAAACTATACCGTTTGTAGAACAACACAAACATCTAGGAATCATTTTTGACAGAAAACTAAACTTCATACCCCATATAAACTACGTTAAAAAAAATGCAGCCAAACATTGCAGCTCCTGCGAGTCGTGGCCCACACAGA
The DNA here is from genome assembly GCA_963556195.1 of Sepiola atlantica. NCBI lineage: Eukaryota > Metazoa > Mollusca > Cephalopoda > Sepiida > Sepiolidae > Sepiola > Sepiola atlantica. The sequence continues at coordinate 3,289,708 of OY744539.1, read as the reverse complement.
CTGGGGAGCAGACACAAACACACTTCTGAAATTATATAGAACTCTAATCCGCTCCAAAATTGATTATGCTAACTTTATTTACCAATCTGCCAGAAAATCTTATTTAAAAACACTAAAAACAATACACCACGCTGGATTAAGAATAGCACTGGGTGCTTTCCCCACATCCCCAGTAGAAAGCCTATACATCGAAGCAAATGAAACTCCTCCAGAACTTTGATGCAACAACTTAGCCTTAAAATATTACACAAAATTAAAAGCTAACTCTACCATCCCAGCACACAATAGCACCTTCAACCCAAACTACAAAAACCTCTTCCAACAAAACGATAACATAATAAAAACCTTCGGTTTACGAATGGAAACCATAAATAAAGAAGCCAATATACCGCTAATGAAAACCCACAAAACAGCATCTTTTAAAACACCCCTCCTGGAAAATCGCAACTCCAAGAATAGACCTAAGCCTCTGCTATTTAAACAAAAAGGCAGCTCACCCTCTAAAATTCCAGGAAAAATTTGAAAAAATCAAAGAGAAATACCAAGAACATACACATATCTACACAGATGGATCCAAACAAAGCAACACCACAGCTAGTGCAGCCATAATCGATAAAACAACCAAAAAAACAAAACATCTTCCAAAAGAAACATCAATCTTCAATGCAGAAATCCATGCAATGCACCTAGCATTTGACCTGGTCTCGGAAAGTAAAAACTCCAAACACATCATATTCTCTGACTCTCAATCTGCCATAATAGCAATAAAAAACAAAAAGACCAACAACCCCCTAATTGAAAACCTACTCATAAAATTTAACCAAATAGAACACAACAAAGAAATCACACTCTGTTGGATACCTAGTCACACTGGAATCCACGGAAATGAACTAGCTGACACAATAGCAAAAACTGCCCACAATAACCCTATAGATAAAAACTTTAAAATTCCACACACAGACCTCAAGAGATCCATCAATATCTACACAAAACTCAAATGGCAAAACATCTGGAACAACTTCCCCAACAATAAACTTCACGCTATCAAAAAACAGGAGGAAACCCCTACATCAAAATGACAAGAAAAGAGGAAGTTGTCCTTACAAGACTACGAATAGGACACTCCAACATCACCCACTCTCATCCCCTCGAAGGGGAAGAACCCCCTTACTGTATACCCTGTCAGGAACCATATACTATAAAACACATACTATCAAACTGCGTAGACCTGAAACGAATCCGACAAAAATATTACAAAGAAAACAAACTAAACAACATTTTTCTCCCAACAAACCTAAATAAAATCTTTGAATACCTAAAAGAAACCAATATCTACAACAAAATTTAACCACTTTCTCTCCTCATTCTCAAACATAAACACATACAAACTCTAAAATGAAAACAAACTAAACACTCTTATACTATAAAATAACTCTCAACATATCCTTGTGAACAATTCTCCCCCAATAACAACCAAAAAAAATAAATAAATAAATAAACAAACATTTTCCGGCATTAAATAACCAAGTAGTTGATATGCCGTAAAACCCAATCAATCAATCAATCAATCTATGCTACAATTGATACTTTCTTTCTCTCTCTCTCTCTCTCTTTTGCTTATTTTGTTTTAACAATTACTTTTTTTTACTGTTATTTATGATTTTCATTTTTTACTATGAGGAAACTCCTGCTCCTCCGAAAAGGGTCATTGGATTGGAAAAAACTTTTAATCGCCTCAGTGTAGAAGGATTTCTTCTGACAGAATGATTAAATAAATGGTTCCATTCGAAATTCCATACAGATCTGAGTTCGATGAGACACCTGAAAAAGGTCGGAGGTTACATCGTCCGAAATGCTGTGAGAATAATATCTAAGATGTGAACAATAGTCCAAATAATCCCAAATACTTTTGCATTTATTCATATAAATAGATAAAAATGGATTCCAAAATCAAAAAAAAATGTCAGGAACTTAGTTACCGACCCAATGGATAAATAAATGTACTTCTGTACCGTCATACAAAAGTTAACGAGTAAAACATGTGCCTTTTTCTACCCCCCCCCCCCATAAAATCATTTCAAGTGGTGAGGGGAAGCGAAAAAGCAAATAACAAGTCAGACAACAACCTGAGACTTATCCTACCGCTAAAATGAAATCGGAAAGAAATCCTCTACTTTATAATAAAAAATCAACAGTGGATGCTTTTTTTCTTTAGGTCATCAGAAATGACAATAATTTAGATATGAAAAATTAAATTACTGATTTTATATGGATACTTTAGTAATATATCTAGATGAATAGCGAGTGTGAAAATTGGTGAAGTGTAATTTATTTTTCCGTAATTTATCATGGAGGGTGTACACTAGTGAGTTTGATAATTACGGAAACTGCAAATAACCTATAACTTTTTTCCATTTCTACTGAACACGAACAAGAGAAGATAACTCTGTCAGACTAAATCATGGTTTAAGCTTTTCATTCATATCTTATGAATCAGATGTTTCCCCAACATCTTTCTAGTGAGAATTATTTCTAGAAAAAAATCGTGTACTTACTGGAGGGACCACGTGAAGGTTGCCAACATCCTAAGTGAAAGTTTTTCTGTGGAACGAATTGGACACTCGAACTTGGCACACCCAGGTCGTCAGAGAGTGTCGTTAACTACTTAGCGCCACTGCCACCTCCTGGTTTAGTCTTAAAAATGTCGTTTTACATTTTTCGATTCACAAATTAAAAAAAGACTACTTGTTTGGTTTCACTAAAACTTGAAACACAATAATAATTCTGCATAACATAAACTTAGGATCGTATTAACTGTAGTTACTGAGGATTGTTATCTAAAAAAATACTGAGATTTCAATTGTTAAAGCCCTGCACATTTTGTCACTTCAGACCTTAAAGCATGAATATTCATCACCTTTGAGGTTGGTCCACTTTACAGAAAATGATATCCAAGTTCCAATCCTTTAAGAAATTTCACAAAACATTTTCACAAGTGATAATCTTCGGATGACCTTCGATCACTTCTCAAAAGAAAAAAACAACAGCAAAAAACATGAATTGTCCCCAAAATGCCAGACAGGGGTCAGAAATCAATACTGTTAAACAACTTATTGAAATCAATCCCTTTGAATGCATTTAGTTTAAATGAATGAATGTGTTATGTTGATCTACCCTGTTATGTCACTACGTGGACTCTTCCCGACACTATGAATAGTGATAATAATGGTAATAAGCAGTCGCTATGACCAAACCAGAAGAAGTCTCCGACAACCCATTACTTCTGTACTTTCTGTAAATACATACTATTGTTAACTCTACCTCCTTGTTATCTTATTTCTTTTTGGCCCTTTAAGTCCACTACAGAATATTTAAAATTTATTAACCAATTAAATGGGGAAATAATATATTTCTTTTTTGATTTTTCGTGAAGGAAATGACTGTGAAGGGTTTGGAACCAGAGATTCAACGTCTGATTGCGAAACACAAAAGTGAGCTTCGAAAGTTCAAACAAATTCATGAAGCTGAATTGTTGGAAGCCGATGAGAGAGCTGCTCAACGATACGTAAAAATGACAGAAGATCTCCGAAGTCAGTTGGCTAAAGAAAAAGAAGAAGCATGTATGCATGAAAGAGAGTTAGCAAGACAAAGGTGGGTTTATTTCTCTCTCTATTTCTCTAACAGTGCTTTCATATTGAGATCTATATCTTTTGAACATCATTTATGTTCGATTCTTTTTAGTGGTACTAAATTTAAATTTCATCTATTTTAACTTTAAACTTAAACAAGTTTGATTAAACAGAATCAACTGCTATTGACATTTTTTTCGGTTCAATTTTTTTGCCTTTTTTCTTTCTATTCAATTTTTTGACCTTTTTCTTTCTATTCAATTTTTTGACTTTTTTCTTTCTATTCAATTTTATTTCCTTTCTATTCAATTTTTTTCCTTTTTTTCTATTCAATTGTTTGCATTTTTTTCTTTCAATTCAATTTTTTTCCTTTTTTTCTTTCAATTCAATTTTTTTCCTTTTTTCTTTCTATTCAATTTTTTTCCTTTTTTTCTTTCTATTTTTGCCTTTTGTTCTATATTTAATTTTTTTGCCTTTTTTTTTCTTTATATTTAATTTTATTTAGTTTTGTAAAAAGGGGATGGAAGCCTTTCATGAAAATTTATATACCTACAATTTTTGTGAATATTAGACATCAATTAATAAATATCCCGCAGAGTATTTTAAAGGATTTTAGGGGGAATAATATGAGCACACCCTCCCATTTGAAAATTAAAATATTTCAGATTTGCATTGAATTTAATTCATAGTTATTAGACACCAAGATTCCCTGAATTTTAATTTCTTATTTTGACCTCTTAAGCTTAAGCCTTAGATCTTAGACATTTTCTAGAATCAAAATCATGCAATGGATTTTAATCAAAATTTGAATAAGGATTCTAGAAATAAGATTTAGTATCAATATATCTTGATTTTAATCTTCATAAGGGGACATAAAAGTGGTACAAAAGTGTTCTGTTTGGGGAATTAATTTTACTCGTCCTGAGACAGGTATTTTTATAGTACTTCTATATAATAATAATATAATAATAATATAAAATTAAAGAGACTTATTTTTAGTTATTCAAGAAGAATGTCTTAAGAGATATGTGACAGTTTATGAATTTTCGAATGAAGTCAAAGTAGGATAAATAGTGGTAGCAGTTATGGTTTATATATATATATATATATATATATATATATATATATATATATATGAAGCAATCCAACAAAAGATATAAGCGTCAACTAATATCTTATAATTAGTGAAACATCCGGATAAAAACTGAAGCTCAATATACTGGATAGAGCATTAATATTTTAATATAAAATGAAGTAATAAAATATTATTAGAATTCAAAGTTCAAGCAAAGTATCCTTAAGTCCTTAGCTCATGAGTTTTCAAAGATAATTCTTCTCTTCAGAGGACCATTACCACAGTTATACTACTACAGGTAATAAAATTAAGCTTTGAAAATATATAAAAATTATATACACAAATACATAAAAATACATAACATCAAATATATCAACCCAAAAACATACTTTTTGTTGAATCTATACAATCCATCCAGGTCATACAAATTGAAAAAACATAATGAGGAAAGACATTCAGAGGGTTAACCGAGGATTACTCCAAGTTATAAATAGCAGTCCATATACGTGAAATTGAAGGAGCTGACAAAGATATCCAGTCGCGAAATGTGTCAATAATCGATGAAGTGAAAAGTATTCAATGTTAATGATAAATAAATCATATATATATATATATATATATATATATATATATATAATAATTCTGCTGGAAACAAGCATTCATTTGTATCGTTTATTATGGAACAAAAACACTAAAATTAAGATGAAAGAAGAAACCGTCAAAAATCGATAATGATCTACAATTCTTCCTCAAATAGAAAGATTCAAGATAATAATTACTCCTGTTCCTCCTCTTCCTTTTATTAAAAAAGCAAATATAACGACTACAAGGACTCTGTGGAAAGTCCACGGTTGCTTTGTTCATTTATCTATATAGTTTACTATTAATAATAATAATTCTCTTGAAATATGTGTAATGTGGTTGACTTAGCTAATACAGTAATTAGCATAGCTTTGTCACCTATAAGTAACCTGTCTACAATAATCCGGTACTGAATTAGTGTGAACATCATAACATAAAGTTTAATATCAAGTAAAGATTGTTTTTTTTTTACTTCCATAAAAATAATTGTCATTCTTAGCTAAATATTATTTAAATAAATAAAACGCATGTCTATTTATTTATTGGAAGTTGTAACAATTTAAATCTTTTTAAAACAATATTCTTTTCTTTTTCATTGTCAAATCATTGTCAGCTAAAAGATTTTGGGCTAAACGAAACAAATATTTTAACCTTTTAATTTATTAATTGTAAGAATTTAAAATTGTTACAATAAATGAATTAAAAGGTTAAAATATTTGTTTCATTTAGCTCAAAGATTTTTTTTTTTAAATTATCTCTTTTTCTTATTGTAAAAAATAATTGTCAGCTAAATAAAATTTGCCGTCCTTTTTTTTTTCCGGTGCTTATGCTGATTAGCGGCCTATGAAAAAATTATTTTTATATAAAAACAATAATATATACTTATTAAGCATTATATTCTTACTCACTGTACGAAAAAGTAAAAAAAATTATCCACTAGAACTTTAATTACAAGTATTTTTCCATTCTGCGTTCATAACAGCGACTCGTTCAGTAAGCCTCCATCTTGTTTTTTAAGAAGATTTCAGTTATCTGCCCTTCAAATCTTCTTAAAAAACAAGATGGAGACTTACTGAACGAGTCGCTGTTATGATACGCAGAATGGAAAAATACTTGTAATTAAAGTTCTAGTGGATAATATTTTCTACTTTTTCGTACAGTGAGTAAGAATATAATGCTTAATAAGTATATATTATTCATTTTATATAGAAATAATTTTTTCATAGGCCGCTAATCAGCATAAGCACCTTTTTTCCTCCTTAATCCTCGTCGCAAATCTGTTATAATGAGGCACAAATATGAAGAAATAAATGGATGTAAACGATTCTATGGAGATCAACAAATAAAAAATGATTTATTTACCATTTTTACAACTGAAAGAATTACTATGAATGAGGAGGGATGAATTGTCTGTCACTAAGCCGATTTCGGTAGCATCTTCTATTTAAAAAAAATTCCAACTTTAGTATTGTAATTTGGTCTGTGCATGGGCAGATGATCCTGTCTCAATCTCTCTCACCAAGGGCAGATCAAAATGTCTCTTGGCAAGAGAGATCATTTTAGGATACAAAAAGTTATCTCCCCTAAAACATTTTTTTAAATGGATTTATTTATCCATCTAACAGTTTCACAGGCAAGTATTAAATCATCAGCATACATCATCTCTTATTGAAATATTGAAGTTAAAATTCTGGTATTGTGACAATACAAGTTGTAATAGATGAATGTCAATAGCGAAATATCACTTGTTTTCGTCTTTGTTGTTTGTAGATATGAGAAACAAGTTCAACAAGAAGAAGAGGCATTCCAAAACGAACGTAGACGTCTTTATTCTGAAATTGAAGTGGAGAAGAAGCGATTAGCGTCACAATCCTTACGAGAACAGAGTGAAGTCGATCGCCTGCAGCAGCAATTACAGAATAATCACCAACAATTACTGCAGACAAATAAAGAGGAGTTTGAAAAAAACCTTGCAGATCTTGAAAGGAGACACAAAGTAAGGCCACCCATCTTGACAACTAAATATGCACACGTCTTTATTTTTTTAACGGTAATTTACAGATAGCAATACACTGCAGATGAAGGGATGTAAAGTATCTGCTTTTTAGCGGAATTCGCCTTTTTTAGATCCAGAAAAAGCAGATTTTTGCTTAAATTGCTGAGAACTCACATCTATGAGAGGTTCTAGCCTCTCATAGATGTGAGTTCTCAGCTTTTTGATCAAAATCCGCCTTTTTTTTTTAAAAAAGATGATTTTCCTTATGACAGTTCTCTCTGAAAACTGAAGATGTTTTTGCTGTGAAGGCTAAGACTTCAAGCAATTCATGATTGTAGTAGGGAAGTTAGATAACGTTGTTTCATCAAAGAATAACTTCCTTCTTTTTCCTCTACATACACACTCGGTGTCTTTCTCTTAATTTGGACTTTCTTAGTCCAAAATAATTTAGGAAAAAGGTTGTTGTTTTTTGTGCTGCCTTCTTACCCCACACACCCACACAGGTTGGGAAATACATTTTGATTTCATTTTTTTTTTTGTAATTGGTAGAGATGGGCGGTTTTACCGAAAAACCGCGGTTTTTCGGTTTCGTCTCCATACCGAATACTCAATCGTTTTTTGTTTTTTTTTTAAACCGTAACCGTTCGGTATTGTGTTTTTACTACAGTAAGCCACCATATACAAGGAAACACGGTTGAAAAGATTTTCCGATTTGAATAAAATTGAATATTACCAAAAAATGTTATATTAGTAAGAGGACAGATTGAACAAATATATGATAAAAACATTTAATTGACTTCTAGGAAGAAATCTTTGTTTACAGTTTGTTTATCATTAACATTTTGAATTTTCAAATGAAAAAAAGAGAAATACGACAGACAACATGACATCGTATTTTTAGCATAAACTATTTTCAAATGAAAAAGAAAAAATCAAACGCGTTCCGTATGATGTCGAAAATCTATTTGATTCAACTCAAAATTGTAAAATAATTATTTATGTTTGTTTCAGAGTTATCTAAAAAAATAAGTTATTAAAATGAAATTAAAAAAAATACTTGTTGTAAAAGTAAATAAACGAAAAGTAGCGAGCGAGTATAAACATTTAAAAATAAAAAAAATTGTTGCCAATGCTAGTATCACTTTATTCGGATTTTTAAAATTATTTTAAACATTAGGCATTTCATTGTTTACTTTTGAAAAGCCACTTCATACATAAATTGTCATTTCTAGAGAACTATCTCTCAACTATATCGTTTTCTCTCCCAAAAATGGGTTATTCAAAAAGTAGACTATGCAACGATTTATATTTTACTAAATTGTTAATATGGTATTTATTTAGAGTTGACAATTTATTCGAAAGTTTAATTATTAAACTTTAATCCAAGTCATGAATTCTATGACTAAAATTACCGTAAAGCTTAAAAAATGACTTTAGATGAATTAATAATCTCTACTTTTTTTTAACCATCCTTCCTTTTCCCTTGGCGCGGTTTTTGGGTGTACTACTAGTCTTTTATGCATGTCTATAAAGTTTTATTACCCTGTCTTAAAAACAAATATTAACCCCAACACGCACCAGTTGACAGAGCTTCGAGCACACAAAATGACAGACATCCCAACAGTCAACACCGGCAATTCGAGAAGTATATGGTGTGTTTATTTTTCGACTCTATCCGATGACACGGACGAAAACATTCCAGCAGAAGTACAGCAAAGTAGTGACCCAAAAGGGGAAAAAGACTTTTGGGGTTTTCTCCGAAAGAAAGGTCAGGCAAGAACAAAAAAAAATTGATACCAGCGGTAAAAAAATATCTCGGATTAAAAACGAGGTAGATCGATTTCTTTATGGAAAAGCCATCGACCCATCAGCCTGTCCTTTTGTCTGGTGGAAGAAAAATGGGAGGCTCTACCCGAATCTTTGTATTCTGGCAAGAGAACTTTTGAGTATTCCAGCTACCTCTGTAGCGAGTGAATGGATATTTAGTAAGGCTGGACTTGTCATTAGTGACCGGAGATGTAGGCTGAAACCTAACCATGCTGAGAAACTAGTTTTTCTCAATCACAACCTAAGAAAATGAGTAAAAATATTTTAACCTATTAAAAAATTAAAATTTTTATCTGTCAAATAATTTTGACAATATTTCATTTTCATCATCATTTTTGCTTAATTTTATTTGTAAAATTATTTTGTTTGTTTAAATAAATTTTCGTTTTTTAATTTCTTGCATTTCTGAGTTATGTTTTAGCTTCTGATGGGTTAAAGAATTAGATAGAATGTATATTCAAACTCAGTTTTATTCTTCAGAAATCTTTCATGAATCTTTGGTCACTGTTTTAACGAGTTAACTGTTGAAAAGGTATCAGAACTTTGATTACAACAGTCAACACCTTAAAACTTATATGATTCATATCATGGAGAATGATTCAGTCACAAAATTATCGAAACAGTGGCATAACGTTGAATAATAACTAATCATCACACAAGAGAATGAATAGCTTCCATAGTAAAAAAATTTTTTTTCAAAAAAAGCGAAAAACCGAACAGTAAACCGAGGTTTTAAGGGAAAAAAACCGAAACCAAAATTTAAAAACCGCCCAACTCTAGTAATTGGCTACTTACATCCCTGAGAGTACCTTCACAAATATTTCTGCATCAAATCACCAGATATTTTATTTTCTGGACAGTTATGTCTTTGTGTCAATCAACTGCATTTTTTTTTCTTCTGGCCAGGTGCGTGTCTGTATCAATTTGTTTTTATTTATTCCTGCCAGGTGCCATTTTCGTACACCAGATCCAATATTCAACATCTCAAGTCTAGCCTTCAACGTGCCTGGTAATGGTCTATTGAATGGGACTTATACCTTAATGTCGATAAATGCTGCCATATTGCAGTGGGATCTCCTTTTGACTTGGCTTTTACTCTTGGCGATGACATGGCTCTGCTCAAGGAGGCGAACAAGACAAAAGATCTTTGCCTTCTAGTCGACTCGTCCTTCAAGCCATCTAAACATTGCATTCAGGCTGCAAACAAAGCAAGGAGCACTCCCACTTTGTCTCTCTTGTCAGACCACTGTTAGAGTATGTTATCCAGGCCTCTGCTCCATATCTAATATGTGATATCCAGCATCTGGAGAGAGTTCAAAGACTGGATACTCGAATGGTGCAGAGTCTCTGGGATCTGTCCTATGAAAGCCAACTCGAGAAACTAAGCATTTGCTCCCTTGAGTGTCGACGATTACGCAGTGATCTCATTTTGGTCTACAATCTCCTCAATAGTCATTACGATATACCTCAGGACCTATTATTCACTCTTGCACCAGAAAAAGGTCTAATTACACACCACAAGAAACTATTTCACCACCAATTTTGATTTAACCAGAGGAGTGCCGCCTTCTCAATCAGGATCCCTGGACCTTGGAATAGACTCCCAAGAGAGGTAATAAATGCACCAACAACGCATCAATTCAAGGAGAATTTGGACAGGTGCTGGGCTACTGTATCCTCTTCTGTGCAAATTTCTACCACCTTTTCCCTACATGGCAACTGAAACATACTTGTTTTATTTTTTGTCAGATAAATTGAATTGAATTTGTACTGAATTGTTGAATGAATTGCATGCAAATAAGACCAAATAAATTTTTCTCTCATTTTTTTTAAAAATAAAATAAACAATGATTGTTTTTTATCTTCTGTCATTTGTGTAGGTTGAAATTCGGGAACTGCGTGAAAAGTTGGCCCTCGAGAAGGCTGCATGGGAAGAGAATTTTATGAAGAAACAAGAAACAAGTTTGTTAGCCAAGGAACGGGAACTGAAAGAAAAAGTCCGCCGAGATAGGGACAAAGAAATTGAGTTGGTGATTAGCCGACTTGAAGAAGATGCAACAAATGCCCGTGACGAATGTGAACGAACGGCTCAAAATAGAATCAAGTAAGGAAAATCAGTTTTAATTATTTCTGATGCATCGAAATGACAGCCATTTTTCTTTTATCAATCAGTATCTCATGTTTAAGTACCTTTTCTCAATAAATCTTAATATTTTAAACTACTTGATATTTTAAACTAGGAGAGTAGAAAGTGGACTTTGAATTTACTTTCGGCAGCCTCGTAACTCTCGCTTCCCTTATTTTGTTCTTTAGTCCTCACATTTCATGAGCGATGTTTCTGACAAAGAAGGAAGAATTGCTGTTTTCTGGGTCGGAATCTATCCATCTAACACTTATCGTTGGCTAGTTTTTGACCTTGAAGTGGTCATTTTTTTGGTTTTTTAGCTTCTTACATCAAGTAGCTTCATGCCTTGTCTGGAGCGATTTCCATAGAAAAAAAAGAAAAAAAAGAAAAAAACATGGTCAAGCTTTATGCGATTGTCTTTGGTCTGTCAAGTTCTTCTCGTTTTTAAGTCCTTCTTCCCTTGGGGTTAAACCTCTTCGTTTGCTGTCTCCACAATATTCTATCGCTCGCATCTTGATTTGTCAATCCCAATTATCCCATATCCCATGTCCAGCCAACCATTTCCAATTCCTTTGAGGTCTATCCGTTTTTTGTGTACCACCTATCTCTGATAAAACTAATTTCCTTGGATCTTCTGAAGACATCCCTATTGCACATGATCGAACCAATTTCATCAGTGCTTTTGAACTTTCTTGACTGGAGCAATTTCGTTTCAGTCAATTTGGGTTTTGTATTATCTCCTCTTACTGATGTTAAGCCGATATTGCTTTTTATTCATATTTATTTATTTTAATCATGTTCGCATTGAATGACAGTGTGAGAGACAAAGCAAGAAAGAGGTATTTTTCACAAGACTCAATTTTATGATGTTGAAATATTCAAAACATCCTTTCTCCAAAAAATTATTTTCTTTTAGAACATTCATTGTGGTCTTCTAACTTACTAACCTAAACTTAACCCAATCACTTGGCAGCCACTTGGAAGGAGAGGTGTGTTTTGTTGACCAAGGACAAGAATGAAGAGGGTTAAAGAGACAGACTCCCATGACCATATATATTGTAAAACTACAGGGTACTTGGATAAGTATATTTTATATTGATCAAAGAGGGTTACAATAATATTGTGACATCTGCGTTTGTGCTGGATAACCATAAAAAGAAATGTCACAAACTCCTACAGTGTTGGAGATAGACTCCCATAACTATATATATTTTCCTATATCTCGGTTTAGTAGCCAATAAAAAGGGAGCTTTCGGATCGTCCTCAACTACGATCGATCCATTCATTATATTTTTATTTAAAATACTATAACGCTTTTTCTTCTGTAGACGGATCCGTGATAAATGTGAATCTGAAGTAAGAGAACTTGAACGATCCGAGAAACAAGCTATCGAAAAATACAATGAAATAAAGGTAGGGCTTTCATTTTCTCGTATTCGAAGCAACTGTGTATATTGCACAAACGAAACATCACTTATATATAAATGCTAGATGTGACTCGTTGGGTCACAGCCACTGCCACTTTGATTTGTTCCAGTTTAATTCCATTCAAAAATTCATAAATTGTGATATATCTCGTAAGAGATTCTTCGGTGCTTATTTTTTTTTGAGACTCGAGCGAAATATGGCAGTTCAAAATAAAATTACAGGAAAACTTCTGGATACACTTACTTATCAATGAAAAATATTAGTGTACACCAAAAATTACAGAAAACAAGGCAGTAGAATTTTAATAAAAAAATTAATTTACCATTCGGAGTCAACGAACTCCGAAAGACATTCACATCAAGCCAGCACATCGTAGAAGATTATCTCCCTTCTTCTAACATGAAGACGTCGCACAGTCTTGTGGTTTAGAGTTTGTTGACTCCGAATAGTAAATTAATTTTATTTTTTATTGAAATTCTTCGCACTTATTTTCTGTAATTTTTGGTGTACATTAATATTTTTCACTGATAAGTAAGTATATCCATAAGTTTTCCTGTTATTTTATTTTGAGCTGCCATATTTCGCATGTATCTCAAGAAAAATAAGCACCGATTCTTCTTGCATAACTCAGGGATTTTAGTTCTCTGATTTTCTTTAAATCCAGAAAAAACGGATTTCCACTTAAGTCACTAGAGCTTCCCATGGATGTCAGTTCTTTGCTTTTTGGTTGAAATCTGCTTCTTTCTTTTTTTAATAAGAAAAGAAACACAGACAGAGGTGGGGGGGGGGGTGGGCAAAGCACCCTCCAAGTTGGAAACATTATCTCGATTTCATTTTTCTTTTGCCATTGGCTACTCACATCTGCCAAATCGCTAGAGCCTTATTTTTCCATTGATGTTTGGCTGAATTTTATTTCTCTTTCTTCCTTTCTCTCTCATTTTATTTTTATTTCTCTTTTCTTGTTTTTCTTTCTTTCTCTTCCTCTCTCTCTTTTCTTGCCTTATTTTCTTTTTCCTTCTTATGACAGTTCTTTCTGAAAACTGAAAATTTTAATTTTGCTGTGAAGGCTAAGACTTCAAATGATTTATGATGGGGATAGGGGAGATTTTTGTTTCATCAAAGAATGACTTTCAATCTCTTTCCTCCCACATGAGCACTCGATGTCTTTTTTTTTTAATTGTAACTTTCTTGCTTACCAAGATTGATATTTCACCCTTGTTTCCTCCTCCACAAAAAATGCCCAATAAATCTTAACCTTCTCGCTTTGAGCTCTCCTGTTATTTTACTCAGTTCTCCATATAGGTCATTGTTTGTTATGCTTTCCCTTCAGGTGACACCTCGGACTTCTCTTAATATTCTGCTATAGGTATCATCTAGCCTTTTTCGCATTTTAAAGTCTGTTTAATTTATAGAAATTGTATGGAATTTCTTTTTTACTATTTTGTTTAGGCTAAGCTCACAGAAACCGAAGGAACCAATGAACAGCTGAAAGTCAAAGTAAAACAGAAAACTTATGAAATTGATGATTTAAAAAAGGTAATAAAATATTTATATAATAATACATTAATTATCTGCGTTTTTACGTCCATTTGCCAATGATGAAATATGCAAGTAAGATTTTCTAGTAAATGTTGAGTATTTCTCAACATTTACTAGAAAATCTTACTTGCATATTTTGCATGTGTTTGAAAGATTATAACATTAAGAACGTTCTGGAGTTAAAATCAATTTAGTATTACGTAGTAATAGGGGAAAAAAAGACGTTTTAACACTTTTTTCGTCTTGAGCAATACAAAAAAAACAGAATATGGCTTCATAAGCAATACAACAACACTTCCGGTCCCTTTAAGACTCCATTTTGTTAGAATCTCGATTATTCTAGCATATTTACACATTTCAAGCGTGTTTTTCTTCAGATTACATGTGTAATGCTAAATAGATGTTAACTCGAAACGGTTCCTGATTTAATAATATTTAAAAAAAACAACAAGATTAAACCATTTTTATCGCCTATACACAATTTTTTATCGCATTCTGTTTAGCCCGTCAATCTCAACATTTATCGATTTTCTACTCTAATAATTTCTTTCCTTGGACAGTTTGCCTAACCGCACCCAACATGCAGAAATTTAAATTTAATACGAACAAACTGGCTGCTCTGGTGCCCACTTGACGTAAATACACTAGACCAACTCGACAATCAGCTAAATCCCATCCATTCACTGTGGAGGTCTCCAGATGCCAGAGAGCCTTCTACTCCAATAGCTTCTTTTCTCGTGCTGCCGGCCTCTGGAACTCCCTCCATGCTCCCTGTTTCCCTGACTGTACCGACATGCAGAGGTTTAAAAGTAATGTAAACAGACACAGCTCCCAACTTAGGATGCCCCCCAAAACTTACACTTTAATTTTCAGTAGCCCCTTGTTTGGGGTGAAATATGTAAAAAAAAAAAAAACCTCAAAAAAACATATTGCTACCCAACTTCCCACCCAGGTTTCCTCCTATAAATCTGGCCCATATCATAGTAGCCCCTTATGATTCAGTAGCAATATACCTTGTTTTGATCAAATAAAAGTAAAAACATAAAATAAAATTTTTAAGAAATTAATTAAATTTTTTTTTTAATTAAGAATTAACTGATGTTAAGGTAAAAAATTCCGACTTCAGTCGTTTTGTCGACTTTACAAGTTTTGAAAACCTACTCTTTGCATTCTTTTTATTTTAATGTAATTTTAATAACACATTTAATTGTTACAATTTTAAATAAATTTAAACAGTGACATTCCTGAATAAAGAATATTTAGCTGGACTATTTAAAAAAGATTTTCATTGTTACAATAAATAAATGATTATTTTTCTATTTATTAAGCTTAGCTATGTTTGGCACAAGGTTAAATGTGAGAAAGTTTCCATCATCAAGCATGTGGAAGAAGTGCTCAATGCCTTCACTCTTATTCAAGTTAAAATATTTGTACTTTTCTTGCAGTCATCATCATGCGACAACGACCGTTTCATGAAAACCACTTATTTCTTCACTTGATCTTGTCAATCGTTGATGCTGATATTCCTCCATTTCATGTTTTCTTTTTCACTGTATCTTTGAATCTTAGTCTGGGTCATCCCTGATTCCTCATTCTTTCACATGAGTGAGAATAGACCAGTTTCCATGGTGACTTAATCATCTCAGATTCTTCTGTTAGGAGATCCGCCATAGATAGTCGGCCTGCACATGCCAGTATTTCCTGGATGGTTTTGAAATTGAAAATCAAAACAAAGAAATAGTCATCCGATTTACAATTTGAATGTGTGGCCAGTTCAAACTTATAAAACTGGAGACAGTAAAAGAGCAAAGGAGAGCCAGGGGAGAGTTAGTCAACAACCAGGTGATGTTCTTCAACCGCCACCAGAAATGAGTGTACGTGCTCTCTCTAGTACTTCCTGGTTGGCGCCAGACTGCATTCATGACCTCACTGACATGATGCATCCTGTAGCAATGGAGCCTTTTCACTTTAGTACGGTATATGATCCGTGTTTCCACTCCATAGAGAAGAATTGACAGGATAACTAGACTTTGCACTTCATTCAGACAGTAACATGTGTCAGAATTGATTCCACTGCCATCGTCTCTATTGGGTGTCAATATCTTGTGAAGCCCATGGATTACCTCCACCCGAGACAGCTGATTACCTCCAAAAACCCGAGAATGAAAACGATAAGAAAGCTGACCACTCTGTCGACCCCGAAAATTAAGACAAAGTTCTCCCAAATGTTAATATTTCCTGCTGCTTCCACAGACATTTTCTGGCCCACCTACTACACCTTCTAAGCAGGAAGCATCATCATCTTCATCATCAGCATCATCATCGGTTTAACATCCATTTTACATGCTGGCATGTGTTGGACGGTTTGTAGAAATTGACTTCTAAACTAATCTATCTCTGGCAAGGTCGTTAATTATCCCTATTTCTCTTAAGTCCATCCATATTATTTCTTCCCATGTTTTTCTTGGCCTTCACCTGTTAACTGACACTACCACCTCAATTCTTCTACATCTGCTAACCCAAGAACTCTCGTCCATTCTTTCAATGTGGCCATACCATCAAAGTCTCCTGTTCTCTACACATCTTTCTATACTGTCCAGATTTGATCTTCCTCTGAGGTCATCTGATCTAAGCCTGTCTTTAAGACTCACATTACACATCCATCGTATCATTCTCATATCATTTCTCTCCATACAATGTATGTCCTTAACCTAGCCAGGTTTCGCTGCCATACATCATCACACTACGTACGCATGCTGATAGAATCTCTCTCTAAATCGTCTCTATTTTCTGTCTCTCGATTCAAGGGAAGTAACTCATTTCCAATCTGACATATTAATAACATGTTGTTTTCTTCTTGCAGTAGAAGGGAAATATTCAATTCTTTCCAGCCCCAACGCAGACTCCGAAACGGACTACTTATATAAGTTTACACAATTTGGTGTGTTTGTGTTTCAGATGTTAGAAAAGTTTCATCACGAACGGGACCACATATCTGACGTTGTGAGGCAGGAATTTGTGGAGAAAATCGTCTCAACAGAAGAAGAGAACAAACGATTGAAGAACGAAACCTCCGAAATAAAAGCTCGACATCGGATCGAAATAGAGAGAGGGAAAGCAGAAATTGAGAAAGTGAAGAAGCAGAAAGATGACGAATTAGAAGAATTACATAAAAGGTAAAAGACACAAATGATTGAAGACATTCAAAAATTCAACCCCGTGTGTGTGTGTGTGTGGGTGTGTGTGTGTGTGTGTGTTATAGATTCAGGTTGTTGTTTATGAAGAAACAGACACAACTCAGCTTTTATAAAAAAAACAAACTAGCAGAGCCCGGGAATAAATGTGGCCCTTATCTATTACATGATATAACAAAAAACATGTTGTATATGTTATTTTAAATAGTTAAAAGTGCAAAAGTTTAAAACAATTTTTTATTTTAAATAAATGACGCTTATAGAAAGTCAAAAAAAATTTTTCTTAAATAGAAAAAAAAAATTTTATTTTGAAAAAAAAATTTAGTTTTAAAATAAAAAAAAATTTTTTTTTTAAATAAAAAAAATTTCTTTTTATTTTAAAACTAAATTTTTCGCCGATATAACGCCCTCTTGGGAAGTTTAAAGACATTTCTAACTTTTTTTCTTTTTGTTTCTAAGTAATATTTTTTATAAAATAAAATAGTTACCTTTGTTGAAAGTAGGAAATCCATGTGTTGTTGATACGGAGTCAGGATAGAATGTCTGGTCAAGAGAAAGCGTGGCTGCGCGTAGTTTAATAAAAATTTGAACATCTGTTGAAGAATTGTTGAATTTGAATAAATGACGGTTATAAAATGCCAAAAACAATTGTCTTTTTATAACCGTCATTCAATAATGCTTCAACAAGAGATATTCCAATTTTTTTTTTTAATTAATCTAAAAATTCAAACATTCCATCATTTGAAAATGTGTTAAATGTTGGATAATGCAAGGGAGAGGAGAGCAAGGCATGTTTATTTTTCATGTGTACGGAGAGGGTGATTCTGTTTTCCGGTTTGCTTTTTTTTTAAAATCAGGATTTTGTGGGAATTGGTTGTTTCAGCCAGCTGGAGGGCACTTAAAACAATCCTGATTCACTGAGATTGATTTTCTGAAGAGCTCCAATAAACTAGTGGATTTAATGCTGGGTCCGGTCCTCTCTCGTCGACTGCAGTGCAATGACAGATCCATAATTAGATGATCTGCAATGTGAAATCTAACAAAACCCAACACTTTAGGTCAAAGGATTTGCTGAAAGCACTATATTTCCCCAGCATAAAGATTATCCTATGGATGAATCAATTATGCTGGTACAATCATGTAGAGCATTCATCCTCCTGGATAAATCATTGCGGAAGCATGGATGTCTTGAATTGCAGAAAGATTGGCCGGTCAAAGAAAACTTGAAAGCAAGTGATTAGATAAGACCTTACAGAGTAGAATTTGGAGACAGTTGATCCACTAAACGTTAGAACTGTAGAGTAAGCTGGCGGAATATCAAAAACGTCTAACCTCCCCTTGACAAGGGAAAAATTACGTTAAATGAAGAGATATAGTTTATTGACGACAGTGTCTTTTCCAGCATGCCGAACAAATGCCCTCCAAATTAAAAATGGTGGACTGGAAGACCATCACCACTGTTGCTGCTGTCGTCAGATGAGAAATGAGTCCAGTTGAGGCATGAGGCCAAATTAATTGGCGGTCCATTACTAGATGCAACATAAATAGCAACTAGATCGTTCAATTACTCGTATACAATACATCAATTCCAATAGATTTTGTGGTTCAGCTTTAAATAAAAGGGTTGATATGCCATAAAACATAAAAACTAAGCCAAACGAAAGATGATATATTTTAACTTAAAAATAAATATATATTTTTCAACAAAATCTTGTTCGTCCAGGCACTTAACTTTTATTTGCCATATCGACTAAATATTGTACAATGAAAATTTCAGTTCTGAAGTAAAAATCATTTTCAATTGTCTGCAATAATATTAGTGCATTAAATTCCCCAGCATTCCAATTTCCACCGTATCATAGGTTATACAAACAATTAGTCAAACAATGCATTTTAGATCAACTTATTCATGGACATTTTTGTCACTCTCTAGAAAGACAGTGTTTAAACGGTAAGTTGACATGTCGTCATATTCCTGTGTCGCCCTTAGCCACGAATTGGGCTAGGCGAGATGAAAGACCCAAACTAACTGTTATTCTTGTCTAAGTAACTCTTTCTCCGACCATGTCTGTTGTAGTGATGAAACTATGAATAAAATTGATGAAATTATGAATAAAATTGATGAAACTATGAATAAAATTGATGAAACTATGAATAAAATTGATGAAACTATGAATAAAATTGATGAAATTATGAATAAAATTGATGAAACTATGAATAAAATTGATGAAACTATGAATAAAATTGATGAAACTATGAATAAAATTGATGAAACTATGAATAAAATTGATATTAATTGTACATGAAGAAGTTTGTCCTTATAACCAAACTATGGTGACCTGTTTTTCTTCATAGCCAGAGATGTATATCTATGCAGCAACCCTTTCCTCATGCAATTCACGACTCTTCTTCTTCATTTTCCTACACATTTTTGTGGATTATTTAATGCTGAAAAATAATACTTTATTGAAGAGAATTCATACACAAGAATAACTTTTAAAACGATTTTTTTATATACACGAAAATAACTATTTTTTTTAGATTTTTTGGAAATGCATGAGAATAGTTTTTTGTTTTTAAACTAAAAATAAATAGAAGTAAAAAAAAATTTCTTTAATTTTCTTTTATTGTTGAT
The DNA here is from genome assembly GCA_963556195.1 of Sepiola atlantica. Lineage (NCBI taxonomy): Eukaryota > Metazoa > Mollusca > Cephalopoda > Sepiida > Sepiolidae > Sepiola > Sepiola atlantica. The sequence continues at coordinate 3,269,678 of OY744539.1, read as the reverse complement.
TTGAAATCATAATGTCCTTTTTGAAAACGGTGGGTTTATACCCTAAAAATCTAATATCTTAGATTAAAAAAAAAGGATTAATCAATTGTAGACTGTTTACTCACAAAATATACATCTCATGTAAAAGAAATTGATGTGCAAATGATCTATATACAAGACTGAATTTGTTAAATTTTTAAAAATATTGTGACCCTCAAGCATTACATATTTTTTACTAAAATAAATGGAGTCAGCATTTAATAATCCAAAAAGGTTTTTTTTTTTTTTTAACATGGTTCACCCCAAACTAGGCAGGCCGCCACTGTAGACGTAAGGGACTACTTAGAAAATAGAAAAGGGGAGAAGGTGGGTGGGGGGGGTGGGGGTCAGCCTAAATCATGATCCGCGCAGCGAGATGTCTGTTTACATTAGTTTTAAATTTCTGCATGTCAGTACTGTCGGGGAAACAGGAGGCAGGGAGAGAGTTCCAGAGGCCAGCAGCACGAGGAAAGAAGCTATTTGAGTATAAGGCTCTCCGGCATCTGGGGACCTCCACAGTGAATGAATGAGATTTAGTTGATTGTCGAGTTATTCTAGTGAATTTACGTTGAGGGGGCACCAGAGTAGCCAATTCATCAGAGCATAATCCATTGAAGTACTTGTAAAACAAACATAAGGATGCTACATTGCGGCAATGGGACAGGGGCTGGAGCTTGGTTGACAGTGAGGGACCTATTAGGTTGGCGACTCTTTTTTGGACCTTGTCAAGGAGGGAGAGACTAGTAGATGATGCACCAGCCCAGATGTGGCAACAATACTCCATGCATGGGCGAATGGTGGCTTTGTATAGATACAGGATAATGTCAGGTGTGAGGAGCTTACTAGCACGGTAGAGGGAGCCAACCTTTTTTGCGGCAGCCTTGGCAATGTCTTCAATGTATTTGTTTCAATTCATGTTACCTGTGAAGGTTAGGCCGAGGAGTTTGAATGATGAGCTCTCAGGTAGGGTGTTATTTGCTATGGCAATCGGTGGTTAGAGAGGCTTCTTGTAGTTGTTGAAGCCAACCGGTGCAGCTTGAAAGATCTTGCAGAGTACAACACTAATTCAAAGGACTGCGTGAAAAAAGTTGGAAACTGTTGTATGACCACATGACACTTCAAAGACACGCAAAGGAGGAAAATAGAAACAAAAGTAAAGTGGTCAACCATAGTTGGAGGCGACCCGAAGGCTCCCTTTTCATTAGCTACTACACCGAGATGTAGGGGAGGGCGCCACACCTTTTTCAGAATTGCTCCACTTACCCTTGATCCTCCCTTAATGTTGAGTGTTTAAGCAAAGGGGGCATCAAGTACCATTTTTTGAGTCTTCGATATGATTCGACCGAGAATTGAACCCTGGCCTCCCAGCCCATTAGCACACACTCTCTAACCCTTATGCCAACCGTAGTAAAACCAAACAAATGTGACACTTTTCGTGTTATTCTAAGATTTTTCTTTCTCTCTCTCTGTTTCCAGAGTGAAGCAAGCGATTGTAAAAAAAGAAGAGATCGTCAGCCAGTTGAAAGTCGAATACCAGGCGGCCGTGAAACGGGCGGACCATTTGGAAGCACTTTTGGAACAGCAACGCAAACAATTGCTCGGCAAATGAGGAGCATGCAGCAGATCACAGACTGCTTGGCCATTCAGCCATTAAAACTTTAAAAAAAAAAAAATGCTTGACAGAATCGTAAACCCGTGTCATGCGCGGCTCTGTATTTATTTATAAGCACAGAGAAAATTATTTATATTTCACGGAACAATAATATCCGGTATTTTAAGATACTTCACACAAATACAAAACAAAAATATATATATATATATAGTGTATCAAAGTCTGTTGAAAAGAAACCAATAAAGTGCTCTATCATAAGTTTTGTAAGACCTAATATAAATTATTTATTTAAAAACTATACATTACAGTTTCTGTAGGCGAACCAGGGTTTCATTGTTATGGACAGGCCTTTTCTGGGCTAGAAAAGGCTTTTAGGTTTGCTCCTTTTTTAACCCAGAAAAGGCCTGTCCATAACAATGAAACCCTAGTTCACCTATGGAAACTGTATTGTATAGTTTTTAAATAAATATTTTATTTATCTATCTACATAATATATATATATATATATATATATATATATATATATATATATATATATATATATATATATAGAGTGAGGTTGTTTAAAGGAATTAAATTTCTGAACAAAATAAAATCATATTCGGTTTAATGGCCGGTTTACATGTGTTCAATTACCTGTGTAAGAGAATGTATATTTTTGTTATTTCAATGGACACTATACATTAATTTGATCTTCCATCGATAATTTCCGTTTCATGGAAACACTGGAAACTCAACTTGCAGGGCTAAAGATACCAAATATACCCGATTCTTTAGTTGATGTTGTGATAGTGTAAGTTACACATTTAGTATCTGTGGGATGAGTTTCCAGTGCTTCAATGAAACCAAAGGTATCGATGAAAGAGCAAACTAATGTATAGTGCTATTGAAATAAAAATATAGATACAAATAGCTTTTTATCCAAACAGAAAAGAATGCCACATCAAGAATTTTTTTACAATTGTTTCAAAGTCAATTTATTTTTAGAACTTATATTTAAAAAAAAAAATTCGAATTTCATCATTTCTTTTTTTCTTTCTAAGAAAATTTGAAACAATTAAGAAATAAATTAAATTTTTCATCAGAAAATTTATGAAATGTTCCAATACGATATAGACAAAAAAATGGTTTAATCTATCGAAAAATCTTTTTAATGAAATTTGAATTTATTAGTAAAAAATATAAATTCTAAAAATAAATTGACTTTTAAACAATTGTAAAAGAATTCTTGATATGGCAATCTATTTTTGATTAGATAAAAAGCTCTTTCTCCCCCCCCCCCTCTCTCTCTCTCTCTCATATATATATATATATATATATAAATGTATATATAATGGTCACATTATGCTTTTTGTACTTGATTAAATCTAAAAATTGAAGTTGAAATCAATTTTGAACATTTGCATTGTTTTCTTGCAAAAAGAAACTGTCATATATAAAAAAAGTGAGGAGTTTTGAAAAACTTTGAAAAATCTCTTAAATATTCATGTAAAATAAGACAAAATAAAAGAAAAAAAATTCGTTTTTCTTTTTTTGTAACTTATACGATACGATAACATTATTTTTAAAAAATAAAAAGACTTTTTTTAAAGATACATTTATTTAATGTTGATCTGAGAATTAAATTCAAACTGCTTTACAGGCATTTATTTATGAAAATCACGCTATATAAATTATGGAAAATCTTTCTTGTACGTTTCTCCAGATCTCCTGAACCCCAGCCCAGTCTAATAATACTAAACAAGCAGTGACGATGGCATATGTGTATACTCTGAATGTCCTAATTGTTTTTCTTCACTTATCCGTTTCATACTATTTTCTCTTTGTTGCTTTTACAACTTTTTTTTTTCTTTACACTGATTTGTTTTTCTATTTCCAGATGCCTGTCTTAGGGTCACATTTAAATATATCCTCCACCCTCATCAATGCAGGAGTGGTGGTTGCAGGTGGTCGTATGGGCTCAAACGCAGTTTGTAGATTCAGCCTAGAATTATGTGCCTGATATATATATATATATATATATATATATATATATATATATATATATATATATATATGTATGTATAAAATTAGTTGAGATCAATATAATTTGAAAATTGTTCCAAGAATTCAAAACCAACTACTATTCGGCATACAATCTTTTTCAAGAGTTTTTGGAAGTATTTTATTGTTCATTATTTTTGATGATTCCAAAACACCTTTTATAACATCATATACAGAAATCTCTTGAGAAAAAAAACCGATCAGACTTCAGTACTCAAAACCAACACCAGTGAAAGGACTTTCGAAGCAGAAAAAGGACCGCAAATTGAATAATAAATCAAACATTTAAAACATTCAGAGCATTCACCATGCAGGTTGAATCGAGGAGAAATTACATAAGAGAAAAAAATACATCAATAAAAAAAAAAAAAAAAAAAAAGTTTAAATAGAAATAAATTACGATTACACTAAACGATAATAAGGGACCACAGGAATACTTTTCCAGCAGTTTCATTGTGTCAAAATACATGTCCAGCCAGCGTCAAAAATCGGCATTAAACAACTGCCGATATGTGTAGGCAACCATACAACATTTTGTTAGTTACATGGTTTCGCCACAATATGTTGTAGACGACTCGTAGCATTTTGGTGTATGATCATTTAACAATATATTTAGATAAATAGCGAGTGTGAACACTGATGAAGCATAATTTGTTTTTTTGTCATTTTTCACAGATGTATATTAGAATCCTATATCTATACCCCTATTGTCACTGCTGGTTTAGTATCATTAGACTGGGCTAGTGTTCAGGAGAACTGGAGAAATGTACACGATAATGGGATACGAGTAGGGTTACCTGACATTGGTGTTATCCATCCACCCGGGCAAATAAGAGTTTTAAAAAATGTCTGTAATATATTTGACGAAAGTAAAACACTGATTCAAGTACATAAGAGAAATGGAAAGGAAAAAATGACACCAAACACCTATAGAAGTCGTGGGGTTCAGAAGAAAGATCTGAATGTCATGATCGACGGCCTCCTTTGATAGCCAACAGGAGGAACCAAGTCGGTATCCTGCAAATTTTGGCCCTTCTTATTTCAGAAGACAATACAACAGACTAAACTTCTTCTTTTTTTTTTTTTTAAATAAAAACAATTTTTTTTCTTTGTTTATTCTGAATAATTTAAGACACAAACAGTGATGTCCCCTTCCCCAACCAAATCGTAATTTAAATATTATGGTGATCAACCGATCAGTCAAATGCTTAAAAACATAATTTCTAATGGTTTTTGCCAATAAAAACAATATGTACATACATTAATCGTAGTTACTTTCTCTCTCTCTCTCTTATGCAATATTAAGTAGTAGTATACTTTTTTTTTTCCACAAAATTTCAAATATTTTTCTTCGTACTAGCTATAAAACTGTATAAGCTAGGTAATTGACATACCCAGTTTATATACATCAAGGAACGGGTATAAACTATACTATATATATTTTATCAAGCCATAAAAATTTGGTCTGTTGTATTCTGTTACCTGAAATAAGTGACTCTTTTATTTGATAAGGTATTAAGCATTGGTTCAAAGCAAATTATTTTTGCTTAAAAACAATTTCTAATGTTTTTTGCCAAAACCAATACATACATACATTCATCATAGTTACTTACTTTCTCATGCATATTTTTTTTCCATGAGATTTCACAAATATTTATCTTCGTACTACTATAAAACAGTAGAAGTGAGGTAAAGATGGAAATTGAATAAGAAAAGTGTCACCATCTTTCATGAATAACACCAACATCTTCACTACTAAATATCAACTTTTATTCAAGGGAACACTGGAACATAATGAGAATTGTTTGGTAGGCTGCCTTTTGGTAATAAACGAATGCTGTATTCTGGAATTCCATTATAGCCGGCCGCTTGTGGCTAAACGACAAAAACAGGATAGCACGTCCTATCATAAGGTGATCTCTTCTGTAACTAGTTTGAATTGTATTTTGGCACCGAGCTTTGTTGGTGCACATTGATTTCAAGTGCGTTGCATCCTAACTCCCACGTAACTACAAGTCTAGGCATAGTGCAAAATTAATTCAATCTAATGCAAGATACTGCACGTGTAAGACTGTATGCTGCCCTCTCGACAATCACCGACTCCAATGTTGTTGTTTTCTGTTCGTCTTCATCTTCGTTCCTGCCGTGCCATCATCTTGGCGATCGCCAAGGAAACAAGCACTGGTTTACAAATTGAGAAAAACAAAGCAACGCATACTCACAAGAAAGAACACAAACTCAGATACATTGTGTATGAGTCAGTTGTAGTCTGGTTGTGTGTGACACCGTCGCGGGCTGTTGAGGCCTCTATTGTCGATACTCAAAGTCTCCAGCGTATCTCGGGTCTGCTAAGGCTCTGCAATATCTGATCGTGTTTTCTCCAAGCCGCCAACTGCTGCTAAACTGTCACACTAACTCATCAACTCCTGTAAATTAAACAAACAACTTTCACTCCTAACTAAATCCCATGTCCGGTCTTTTGTCTTAGTCACTGACGAACGGAAATGACTTGGCCACTCCTTAAACGCCTGGTCTTTGCCTAAAACGCCTGGTCTTTGTCCCAGAGTGACTGATAAACAGAAATTGACCACCAACTCTGAGGCGTCCTACTGCTTCCGATTGCCGTTGTGTGCATTGGTGAGTCATTTCCTATCATTGTCTTTATCTATTCTACTTCCGATAGGTCTTTACCTTTTTGCTCTGGAGAGGGGGGGGCGTACATAGTATCACATGAATACATATAAACAAGATAAGTCCCTCATGCAATTGCTACGCCAGTTTCGAGATCTAAAAGATATACAGACATATATATATATAAATATATATATATTCACGTTGCGTAAAAAGACTGAGCGAACACAAAAGGGATATAAAAAACAAATATATATATATATATATAATGGTTATTTAAAATTCCAATGACCAAAATTCAGTCTTTACTCATATCATTTATTTTTGCAATGGCAGAATTGATGATGGTCTTAGAATTGTTTCGCAACGTGCAATATGCTACACTGAAACCCAATTACACGCTACTCTTCAGAAACCAAACTAAAAAGCATTTATAAAGATGTTATATAGTGCAGAAAGTTCATGAAAAAAAAATAGAAAGCAGACAACACTCACGTCTATATCGAGATCAACGGGTTAAAACAAATCAGCATTGACTCCCAAAAGAATAATAAACCAACATTATTTTAAGATGTCTTTTAATGTCAAAGGTTTTTGTTTCCATTTTTTTAGGCAAGTTGACATCACTACAATTAATGACCACTGTCAAGCCAAGTTTGAATTCAGTTTACCCACTCCTAGACTAGACACCCATATATATATATATATATATATATACACACATATGAAGTCAACACAAGGTAAATATTACCACTCTCTTACATATGTGTAGAAATGTACTAGATGGTCGTTAACCCTACATCCGCTGTTTGTCAGGTCCTGCTGAGTGTCTAGTCACCCTCCTCACCAGATAAGTCTTCAGAAGGGAACAACTGACCATGTGACAGGTAATACTGATTTACATAGTACCACTCATCATCATCATCATTATTGTATTCGGTTTAATGTCTGTTTTACATGCTGGCATTGGTTGGACGGCTTTAAATTGGCTTCAAAACTAACCTATCTCTGTCAGGTCTTTATTTATCCCTCTTTCACTCCAGTCCTTTTTTTATCACTTCCTCCCGTGTTTTCCTTGACTTTCCCCTGTAAACTGCACCTGCTACTTTAACTGTTCTACATCTACTGACCCAAGAACTCTCATCCATTCTTTCCAACGTGGCTATATGAAGTCTCCTGTAATCCACACATTTCCCTATACTGTCCATGTTTAATCTTCCTCTGAGGTCATCAGAATTAAGCCAGTGTTTAAGACTCACATTTCACATCCATTGTATCATTCTCATATCATTTCTCTCCATGAAACACATGCCCTCAAATCTCACTGGCTAGGTTTCACTTTCATACATGATCACACTGTGTACACATGCCTGATAGACTCTTCCCTTGGTCAACGGTGGTAAGGCTATGCTGGTTAGTAATGGCAGAAGTTCCCTGAACTTACTTCAGTAGCATCCAAAACAAGTGACCAAACAATAATAAAATATATCTCATTCTTTTTGGTTGTCTGTAATTTATTTATTTCTGATGCCTTTTTTTTTTAACCATCTCAATTTTCGTTGGGGGCGATTAATTGGAATCGGAAATTTTTGGGGTATCGGAATCAGTAATGTGCACAGGTGATTTTCAACATAAAATATATTAAGAGCATCTACCCATGTAAAATGAGCACCCTAAATATTTCAGAATTACCAAGCAGAAGTAACTGGTTTTCATTTTAGTTATGAACGTACCATTACATTTTCATTGGCCCAGTAAATGTAACAGTTCAATTTAATTTTGTGAGACATACATTTCAATATTTTCTTCGATGATATGATACGGGGTGTGGTGTTAAATGTGTACGTAATGTAGACACCACATCACCTCCACAAGTTGTTTATGAGAAATGAACATCAAAGTGGTATACTTTGTAATTTTCTTTTCTCTTTGCAGTATTTCCATTTTTAAAATAAATTACTTACTAGTCTATTTAAAAAAAAAAATTTTAACTAAAAAATGTCTCGGTCGATTATATTTAATTGTTTATGAAAACATTTAAATAACATTTTGTCAACTTACGACGAACTGCTTCAAGTCGGCTTTGTTTAAAAAGAAAAAGAAATCTTTAGTTGCCTCACTATTTTCAATCAATTATGGGGAAAACTTTCGAGAAAAAAATAGAAAGATTTACTCTTGTAATGTATTACCCCCCCCCCCCTACAAGTTAATTTTTACTTTTACGAAAACATATACACATTACACAGGTTTTTAGGGTAATGCGAATTTAAAACAAAAACAACAACTCTATAACTAAATATTTAGAAATTTAAAAAGAATCAGGAATTTAGAACAGAATCAGTAATTGTATAAAAATGCAGGAGGCTGCATTTTTTAGTGGTGCATGGGAATGGCAGATGATAGATGCTCGGCCAGAGGAAAGGGGGGGTACAGAGGAATGTGAACATATCTCTGATTTTGGATCACACTGAATCTTATTTCTCTTTGAAATGAAATAAGTGCCTCTTAAAAACATAGAATCCTGCTGAGACCAGAAAGTAATGTTCTTAGATTGTCTCCATGATACCCCCCCCCCCCCTCGAGTAGGCTGTCTGGTAGTTACCTCTAATGGATATCTCTAGCAGTCAGCCCCTGGGTGGTCGAATGGTGACCAGTGAGAAAGACTGGAATCCAAGAGATGGCAGGAGAAAAAGAATCCAAGAGATGGGAGGCGAAGGCCTAACCCTCTGGGCATGACAGGAAGTTGTTTTTTTGAGAGTCAGAGTTGGGTGCCTCTCCAGGCAAGATGAGCCCATGTGAGGCTCTTAGCTAAAAGACTGTATTAATTGGACTTATACTTTATTTCGCCTGGATAAAGGATCTCATTTTGCAAGTCTGCCATTCAGCCTAGGAACACGTGTGGGGGTGTTTTTGTTTGAACTTTTTTTTTAAGTTGATGGAGTGAAGTGATCTGTATAAAAAAAAATAAAAAGAGTTAGTATATGTTGTAGCCAAAAAGAAGAAAAACCCCCAAAACAAACAGTTGGAATTGTAGATGCCTGTGGTATTTACATTTTTGAATTATGGGTGTGTGTGTGAAACCTTTAGCCCAGTAGAGTTTACGGATATAATGAATGGAAGATAAAGATTGATAACATGTGAATTTGGCCATTTAATTAGTAATGATATTACACCAAGACCAGGGGGCACCGACAGCGAGGGTTGGTGGTCGGGGGGAAGAAACTGGATTGTTACAAAAAAAACAAAAAAACGCATGTCTGGATCTCCCGAGTGAATGTCGCTAGGGTGATGATTGGGGATGGATCCAATTGGTTTGAGTTGATGCATCACCTGGGGGAGTGCATGCCTCTGTATGTGCATATAACTTGGATCTAAATAGTCCTCTGTTGTTGTTGTGTGATGTCCCATGGAATCACACTGGATCAATAACATCACTGTCGCCTACACAAAGCCAAAGTTGAGAGTGAAAGGTTGTTGATTGTTTACTCAGTCAAAGGCCTCATCTGGCTAAATAATTATCATAGATTTTGTATGGGAGAGTTAGGAGAAGGTATAAAGGGAAGTGTTACGTTGTGCAATTCATGTTCCGTGGGGAGTGGATATTAGTTGCGGTGAATACTCGGTTTCCTTGCACATGTGTGCCCAATGAAAACTGGAAGCACCCTCCTGGGCTGTTGAGAAATTTTAATATTGTAGAATTATGGAAAAAGCTTTTGGGAGTGTTCCTGCAGATTTGAAGAAGATATTTGGGCTGTGGAGAAATTTTAAAATAGTAGAAATAGGGAAAAGATTTTCAGATAGTGTCTCTGCGAGGGATGCATGGAACATTCCCCGTCAGAAGCGTGGACGTTAAGGGTCCTTTAAAATATATATATTATGGAATTAATTTAATTGGGAGGAGATGTGCTTCGACGGCAGGAGAATGTGCGTGAGCTGAGAATGTGAGTTGTCCACTCTTCTGTTTGTGTAAACGATTGGATGAGGAAGAAAAGATATTAATGAATTGTACATTGCTTATGAAAGAGCGACAAAAAAGAAATTAGCTGAGAATTTGCTAGTTTCATGGTAATAATAAAAGTGATGATGAGGTGTTAAAGATCCTATCCCACAGCAAACGGTAGATTCAGAATTAAGTTAAATGAGAGGGAGAGGCCTAAAACCAATTGAGACCCGAATGATCCATGATCTTGAGATAACAGATGAAAATGAGCTGGACCTTCCTAGTTTACAACTGAAGTGAATTAAAAAAGCAAAAACAAAAAAGAAAAAAAAAACAACTATGTTTTGCATGTGAATGGTTTCACAGCCATAAGTGAAGCCTAGTAAAAATTTTAAAATAAAAGAATGAACCGTGTTGTAAAAAGAAAACAGTTGTTTACTTTTTGTTGTTTTGTATGTGCATGATTTCAGAGCTATAAAGGAGGACTATTGAAAAAATTAAAGAAAAAAAAAAGAAAGAATGAACTATTGTTGAAAAGAAAGGAAAGAATGTAGACCTTTTATTGATGAACTATTGGAATTTGCAATTGAACTTTTTTTTTCTCTTCTCCTCGGGATTGTTCTGAGGTTATTCTGTTTGTTCTCTTTCAGCAGGACAGAGTGAAATGCTGCAAGAGGCATTTCCCACATGGGGATGGGAAGGGATGTAAAAATGCAGTAGGCTGCATATTTTAGTAGTGCATGCAAATGGCAGACAGCGCAGATGATAGATGCTCGGCCAAAGGGGGGTATTTTGGACCACACAGAATCTTATTTCTCTTTGAAATGAAATAAGTGCCTCTTAAAAACAAGAATCATGCTGAGACCAGAAAGTAATGTTCTTAGATTGTCTATATGATAAGCCTCCCTCTGTGATTAGACTGTCTGGTAATTATCTCTAGCAATCAGGCCCTGGGTGGTCGAATGGTGACCACCGAGAAAGACTGAATCCAAGATTTCTGGTCAGGAGGAAAGGATTCCAAGAGATGGGAGGGAGATGCCTGGCTCTCTGGACATGACAGGCAGTTTGGTTTTAAGAGGGCTGGCAATCTGTTGGAGCTGGGTGCCTGTCCAGGTATGATGTGCCCACTGGGGCTCTTAGCTAAAGGATTGTGCTGATTGGATTTATCTTTTTTGTGGGCAGGAAAAATCTCATTTTGTAAGTTTGGCATTCAACCTGGGAACACGAATTTCATTTGTAATCTCCAACAAATAAATTTGTTTAAAACCTGAAGTTGTGATTTTACTTGGGATGAGTATTCTTTGTTGCAGCACTGACTGAGATGGACAACTCATTCATGAAGATTCACAATTGTATCGTAATTGGAAAAAATATTGGAATCGTCCCATCAGTAATTTACACTATTTATACACATCAAATACTGCTAAATATTTCATCTGATAGTTTCCAAGACTGCTGTTCTTAATTTGATTTGGAAACTTGTTCAAAAGATATATTACTCTATTAACAAAAAAAATTGGTTACTAGATCTATTTTTTTAATTTGACTGAGAAAAAAAAATTAAAATATGCCCACTGAGACGTACATATTAGTGGATGACTCCTTTGGTGGCATATATTTTAACTGTGCCATTTCATGGTGTAACTCCTGAATGAAAGGACTCGTCAGGGTTGAGTTGATGGATGTGTGTGGGGGGGGGGTGGCATCAAAATACGGGTAAGAACAGGGACAAACTGAAAATTACCTTGGCTAGGGTACATCCTAGGTATTCCTTGAGCGAGTTGTGAATCGACAAAAGAATTAAGCGTAAATCATCTGCACAGTTGATAGTGTTATGCTTTGTCGTTAGACGTCTGGCCTTTAGATGTTATGAAATCTCTCTACAAGGCTGTTGGCATAGGGTTGATAAGCTGTTGTAGTCTTAATATGTTTTCCAAAGAGTAACAACTGGAATTGTGCTCCAGGGTTGGTGGTGATGATGATATTACGTGCACTAAAGATTGTGATCCAGCAATGTAGGATTGCTTTGTCAAGAGGCACCAGATGTATTGGCATATTGGTATCAGTCCAACTATGTTGGTGTGGACACGTATGAAACAGATGACGGGGTTGCTAAAGGAGATCTTGTGTGCAGATGTTAATGTTCATACATCGCCATATAAAAGGATTTGCAATACGTGTACTTATCCAGATTAGGACCAAGCTAACCCTAACTGATGCCAAGTCGATTTTAGCTTGGGTCCTAATCTGGATAAGTACCACAATAAGTTTTATGGGTGAGATGAGTATTGTGGGAGATCAAAAACTTTTCTCCGAGTGCTGGCAGAACATAGAGCCTGAAAAAAAATGCAATTTTAAAAATCACAGTTGCTGAAAGGGTTTGTAAACTTCTGGAGTTGCAAGATATGTCTAACAGAACATCCTGGAGGGTCGAGTCAGATTTGTTGTGTTTCTGTTATCAAGTACTGGCTAAGTCTACTGTCCTCCAAAGTATTTAAGTCCGATCAAGAAAAGGCTTTGATGACAGTGCTATTTCTTTTTAATGTAGTGGAGTCTGATTTTGACATCAAGTCTTACCTTGATAAAAATTTTAACTAATTTTTGCTTACACAAGAACACATTTATCCTTTATCTGGAAGTAACTATACATCATAGTTCAGTTGGTCAATTGGATACCCAAGTCTATCAAATAAAGAATTTTACATCCGTAGTGGTCAAAGGACGTTTTGCACCTTTTTCAGCTCAACTAATATTTTTAACTTTACTATTGGTATACCTATCTGTCTATCTAGATTTTGGAAAAATAAAATCTAGTAAATTTTCTTTAAACTCTGATATTTAATAGAATTGGTAAACTATAATGCCTGTTCATGGGAAGAGGTGTCTAGGAGATTGAAGCAAGAAACTGACACTATAGCATCACTTCTACTGGGAAACATTGGCGCTAATTGCTATTTAAGCATTTGTCACAAGTCAAGATCAATCATCAATATGTGGTGTACTTCCCTGCATATGTGAGTACCAAGAGGACTGAAACTATTTTTTTCTGACTGTTCTGTGGAACAACAGACACACAACTCTAAGCAAACCTGTATGACACTATAGCAATCTGTATATAAGTATATATATATATATATATACACACACACACACACATACATACATATAGATACTAGCTATACAAATCGGCATTGCACAAGATGCAGTGGGAGCGAAGTATGTTATTATATTGTCCATAACATGGTACAACAATAATAAATGAAAATTGGCCAGTCAGATTTGTCAGCTTAAATTCCTATTTTGGTCTTACTTTGAAAATCAAACAAGATTAATTTTAACAGCAATTGACTTACTCATTTCTATAACACTTCTTGGCCTTTTGGCTAAGATCAAAGTGTAGTATCTGTTCCGATGGATACTTCACCCCATAGACTGGTATTGTCTTGGCTTTCGGGGCTTGATTTACGCCGGTCTATGGGTCTGTCCTGTGCAGTTCTAGGAGGTCCACCCTCCCAGGCTTCGCCTCCCCTCTTTGGGGAGGAGTAAGTTTATTGCTTACTGCCTGAGACGCCCCTACCGGGGAATGCCGACGGGGCTGCCCAGGCAATTTTTAAACCCCACTTTCCCGACCCGACCTTGGGTCACATCTTACTTGTGGGAGTAAGATAAAAACTGGCCTTGTGTCTAACTCCTTTCTGCCGATGTAAACTCTGACCTTCTTCAGGTGTACCTTGTCAAACTCGGAAATCTTTGTCGAACTCGGTGGAGAGTAAGACGACTCAAAGAAGCAGTGCATATGTTGGGCGACAATGACCTACTAAGCAGACCTAGTATAGAATTTAATACAATATGGGAATCATTAATTATAAATAATAGATAAGGACACCAAATATATATATATATATATATATATATATATATATATATAGAATAAAGTATGAAACTAAAAGTATACTTTTAGTAGATAGAACCTATAGTGAAATTGTTTAAGCTCAATATACGAGATAGAGCAATTATAAAGATAGATGAAAGAAGAGGGATAAACATGTACGAATGACAAATTAATTCCAACTTCGATTGTTCAATGCAAGGTATACTCGGTAATAAAATTATGTTTATTATTCTTTCCTTAAGCCAAGGCTTTTCAAAGATCAAAATCTTATCATCAGAGGAATTACATAGATAGATAAGTTGGCAGTGGAAAAGCCAAAATTCAAAATTTGTAAAATTCGAAAAAATATTAAGTAATGGAGAGTGAAAAAAGTCCGTGTGAAAAAGATATGGGGTTTGTCCAGATGGTAATTGTCCGTTGATAAGGTGTCCAATGAAAGGAGATTTAGATGGAAAAAGGGTGTTTTCGTGAGGGCAGCATGGAAAAGCGTTCAAGACCTGATGATCGGGGGGGGGGGGGGGGGGTCCTTCAAACGGCTCTCGTGAAAGAAAATCAATTGTGTAGTCAAAATGAATTAAATTATCATTTATATTTCTGCTCTATATTTTTATTGAGCACTCTCGTAAACCTGGTTCAACTCCCCTGGATTTATACCCTTTGGATTTATACCATACTCGGATTATATATATATATATATATATATACATATAGTAATATGTAGTAATGTATAGTAATGTACAGTAATATATAGTAATGTATAGTAATATGTAGTAATATATAGTAATGTATAGTAATATCTAGTAATGTATAGTAATGTATAATAATATGTAGTAATAAGTAGTGATCTATAGTGACAAATAGTAAGACTGCACATCTAAAATACAAGAATCGGTTTAAGGCTCCTAAAATTCGTACTATAGTTGTCCGCAAGGACCCATGGCGTAATGGATAAAGTACTAAGTAAAAAGTCAGTTCTAGGTGCAGTCTTCTGAAGGTTGAAGGATCAATCCTCAGCGCGGGCGATACTAGGAATTGCAAGACCTGGTCATGGTTTACAGAATGACAGCATGCTACTCCTATGGATTAAATAAAGGGTTCTGTTCAAAATTCAGTGCAGATTCCCCAATTCGACAAGATACACCAAGAATAACGCTCAAGACGAGAACAGTAGTCCAAATTATATAAATTTGATATGCTCATTTGATTTTCTAATTGTCTCGCATCAATCCATGATTATCTTTTGAGTGAAATAAACTACGGGAAGTCCTTAGGTTAAGATAGCGATACGTTATGACCGATCTGGTGTAAGCCGGATTTCAACGTAATTTAGAAAAACCTCTTAAGAGTGTTGCATAAACAGGGATGCTAATTCTGATTATTTTTATCCAGAAAAAGCGGATTTCGAAATCCGCTAATTCTGATTATTTTTATCCAGAAAAAGCGAATTTCGAAATCCGCTTTTTTTTTTAAGGTAAGAAAAAGCCGATTTTCCCTCTTATGACAGTTCTCTGAAAACTGAAAATGTTAATTTTACCGTGAAGGCTAAGACTTCAAGCAATTGATGATGGGGAATTAGATGACTTTTTTTTGTATCAAAGAATGACTTCCTGCTTCTTCCTCTCAGATATGCATTCAGCATTTTTCTCTTAATTTAGATTTTTTTGTTTTAGTTGAAACTGATTGGAGTTGTTTAGGAAAAAAGTTGTTTTTTATGCTTCCCAGGTTGGGAAATTCATCTTGATTTCAATTTTTTTTTTTTTTTGCCATTGTCTACTCGCATCCCTGACAATGTCTCATTTCATTTGTGATTATTTTTCTTTTCTTACAATCATTGCCATCAAGAGTCACACTTGTATGGCTTGGTGGAATAGGCATTATAAAAAAAAAAGAGGGGGGGGGTTGCATCCCCTTTTTTCCATAATTATCTCCCTTGTTTATTATGACCATGAATTACCTCCCTTGAATTCTCAACTATACCCAGTTGATTGGTCGAGGAGTATTCTTCTCGACCAATCAACAGATACTTAATTTTGGCAGGCTGAATGCAAAAAGCTTTTATTCTTCCTCTTTTTGAATGCTATATTTGATCTGAGAAGATGGCAAGAAACATCGCTGCATCCTTTTAAGTGTAATCGCTGACCAGTCAACATACAAGGGACCTTCATGTCATTTTGAATCTGACGCATTCAAGGGAGCTAACGTTAAATTGCCACACTTTAGTTGTTTTTTTATCAAGCCGCAAAAATACAATTAGTTTTGCAACCGACATTTCCTGTATTAGTTTAATACGTATATTATCCTTTCATTGCAGGATTGTGTGCCTTCTGTCATATGTTTTATTTCAGCATCTTACCAACTTTGGCAAGCACCAATTTCATTGTCCATTTGCCAGAATCACTTTATTAAGGGGAAAATAGATGGTAAAGAGTGGGGAAGAGCAAGACAGAGGGGTAAAGAGAGAGAGAGAGAGAGAGAGAGATAATAAAATATATAACAAATACTGGTCACGAATGGTCTAATATATATATATATATATAATATTTATAAATAAATATTAAATTATTAATACCTACAGATGCTAGCGTTTCAAGCTTATTGCTCTCATCAGTGCAGGAAAGTAACAATTTCAGACGGTCGGGATGCGCGAACCCGATTCACAGAGTCAGCCTAGAATCTGCAAGCAGTCACCATATCCACTCAGCCAACGGAAACTGTCACGTAATTAAGGGAAATTAAGATCTATAGGTACCTAGAAGCGGGCACAGATAGAAGACTAGTCGAGAGTGTTCTACAAACTTATTCGGAACTTTGCATTAGAGCTTTTTGACAGTCTATTTTAACATCCCCGAGAGTGCTCAACTTTAATTTCTTAAAGGGGCTTAGTATAATATTTATAAATAAATATTAAATTATTAATACCTACAGATGCTCTCTCTCTCTCTCTCTCTATATATATATATATATGTGAACCTGTATGTGTGTGTTCACTGCACTGGCTGTGATCGTCTCACACGTTGTGTCAGTCAAAAGTTGTTCAGTCAGTGTTATACCAAACGTATTCTCATCCCAATTAAAACCATGAGTTTATAACGAGTAACAGGTTTATTTGTTGGAGGTTACAAAAGATACTCGTGTTCTTAAGTTGAATGGCAGACTTGCAAAATAAGATTTTTTACCCTGGCAAAACAAAGTATAAGTCTGAAAAACACAGTCCTTTAGCTAAGAGGCCCAAATGGGCACCCCTTGCCCGGAGAGACACCCAGCTTCAACTGCTTGCCAGCTCTCTCAGAAAACCCGATTTCCTGTCATGCCCTGAGGGCCAGACTTTCCCCTTTCATATCCTGGGGTCCTCTCCTCCTGACTGGAAATCTTGGATTCCAGCCTTTCTCAGCGGTTACCACCCGACTACCCAAGCACTGGCTACTTGAGATATCTACTGGAGATAATGGCCAGGTAGTGTCTACTCAAAAGGGTCCATCTGGAGTCCATCTAAGAATATTACTTTTCGTCTCGGCATGATTCCGTTTTTGTGAGCCACTTATTACATTTCAAAGAGAAATAAGATTCTGGATGGCCCGATATAAAATCAAAGATATTTTCAAATTCCTCTGTGTCAAACCCGACCCCCCCCCCCCCCAGCCTTTTCCTTTGGCTGAGTATATATCATCAGCATCCTGCATTTTTATACACACACATTTATATCATATCCTGTAAAAAAAAATATAATTACAGAAAACAAAAATAAGTTTTTTTTTATTCGAAAAATATTTTAATATAAAAGTTTTATCCCTTTCAAGAACAAAAAAAAAAAAGAAAAAAAAAACAACCTAGAAATTCTTACCAATTCATACTGAAATAAACTCTGCACCCAATAAATTGTAAAATACAAATCAATGCTACCAAGTTATTACCTGACGATTTAATTGCTAATAATATTGATTATGACGTAAACTGGTTTCTTTCAAATACAATTTACAGATTAGATTTTAATTAGAATTAAGTGAGACAACTTCTGAATTAACATTGTCGCCATCGTCCGATCAGTAACACATTGCTATAAAACTCAACTGAAAATGACAGCTTCCAATTGAGATAAAAGTGAAGTGAGAGAGAAAGATTTATGGATTTGTGAATCTGGGTTGCTCATGAAAGCAAGCGGGTGTCGTACCCGTGTTGTCCAACACCTTGAAGGCTCCCTGGATCAATGAGAAAAAATATCCTTAGCCATCCCACTACCACCACTACCAATGATTTATTCGATGCTCGGACACTCGGGTGAAGTGTAACACAAATGTATTTCTAAATTTTTTATTTAGATTTGATAAAACAAAAAAACAAAAGTTCTAAATGCACGCTGACGTCAAGCTACATATCAACGCTCCTTAATTTGATGAAAAAAAACTTCCAATAAATCAGTTCATACACCGGTTCTCATTAGATCACAAAATTTAAGTGACGTTGAGCTTGGTCAATACCAGATGGGTGACCATTTGGGAATACCAGGTGTTGTATGTTGGAGGAGGAGGAGGAGGAGGAGGAGGACGACCCCCCCCCCCCCCCCAAAAAAAACGCCAACAAACTAACATCAAAATAATCTCCCCTGACCAGGGACTGCTTGTAAATTTAACATTCCCTAGTAACTTCATCCTTTGAAGGAAGCCGGCTCAACCTGTCCAGGGTGAATGCCGCACAAAGCAGGCAAATCAATTCATCAGATTTTAGGTATGTAAAAAAATATTGATGTAGACAAATGATAAACAAGAATCATAATTTATATACGGAGGAAAAAGATCATAATACGTAAATGAATGAGACACCCGAAGAAGGACGGAGGGCACGTTGGCCGAAACGTTGTATGGATATCAATGTTATTATCTATTATTTAAAGATTCCCTTAGAAAAAGCCTTTTTGATTAAGATCAGAATCTTGTTTATTATAATGTAGGTTCTAGAATAAATTGGCTTTGAGACAATTGTAAAAGCACTTTTGCTAGGAATACCATTTGAATTAGCTAAAAAAAAAAAAGAAAGAAAAGAAGCTATCTTTAAAACTGTTTCTAAATATTAATGTTACTGAAGAAAATAGCCCCCCCCCTCCCCAATAAGGATGACTACACATCCCCCCTCCCCAATAAGGATGACTACACATCCCCCCTCCCCAATAAGGATGACTCCACATCTCAAAAAGTGTCTATTTAGATTTTTTAAAATGCAACCGGGGTAAACGAAACATTCAAAATATTCTTTGTTTTTCATTTTTATTTTATTAACAGGAAAAGTATTGTTTTTTGTTGTATTTCCACTTTAAGTGCAATTGCAGATATAAAAAGTAAAAATCTATAAAAAAAAAGAAGTTTGTCTTCTTAAAAAAATATTATTTATAGTTGTTCTTTTGCTCGTAGAGCTTTTCTCCTGATAATAAGGGGAAGGGGCGAGGGGTTCTGTCGCCTCATCTCTTTAATTCCTATTCACTCCAGACGTCATCTTAGTTGTCCTCTACGGCTTCCGCTGAATGTTGGTTCCCTGAGAATATGTCCAATCAAATCCAACTTTCTTCACAATGGCACTTTGCCCCTTGGTTCGCCGTAAATCCTACTTGGAATATTTCTGATGTAAAAAATGACAGCAGGTGCTGATTAATATTTGTAATTGTTATAGCAAAACTTTATTCACCTATCCAACCTCCATGTCTCAAAAGAACAGGATTGATTTTGACATCTATATAATAATATGCTCAGGTAATTTCATGTTCATACGTACGTTATCACCCCCCACCCCTTTTTTAAAAGATAGGATTGCTCAATTGCCGAAAATGCAACGTGAAAAAGTATTTTTTTAAAATTTCATTTGATGTCTCTGTTGTGTGGAATGTGAAACTTGAACTAAAACACTCTTGGCTCTCGGGCTAGGATCAAAGTGTAGTATCTGTTCTGTCCAAAGATGGCATAATATTGTGGCGTCTGCATTCGTGTCGGACATCCATAGAATGGAAATATGTCCCAAACTCCTACAATGGTTTTTGGAGAGACCCCATAACCAGATGTATTCTGAAACTACATTAACCAGAATACTTAGATAAATAGGTTTTAGTTGGAACAAAGGTGGTGCAATAATATTGCGGGGTCAGTGTTCGCGCCAGGCGTACATAAAATGCACAGCAGAAATATACAAATGATGAATCCAAATTTCCATAAACAATCGGCGAAAAAAGATAAGTCTACCAGTCCGATGTGGAATTCCATGTATAATTTTTTCATACTTCATGACATATTCATAACAAACCAAAAAGGATTTCAATATTTACAATTTTTAATTTTATGAAGGAAAAAATAAAATAAAAAAAATATTGACTTTTTTTTCTTTTCTTTTTTACTATTTACATTTTGTTTTTTTTTGGTCCAAATAAAATTGCCGCCAGGGGAAAAGTTACCGATTCCAATGAAATGACTGCCCAATCTTCTACCATTTAAATCAAACTCGATCTTAAGGGGAAAGGGAAGGCAAAAGATACTAGAATTATTAAAAGATTTCTGGTTGCTTAAGTCTGCAATATCAGGATTCTATTCTTTCAAAATAGTACAGAATGGATGGTTTTAATATAAAAAAAAAACAAACAAAAAAAATAAAAAAGAGGGGAAAAGGAAAAAATAAAGTTTTTTTTAAAAATTGAAAATGAGAATAAAATTTAAGAGAAAGATAAGCCTTCAACAATTGATGCTGCAATAAATCTGCCGAATAATAAGACTTCTTGGTCAAGAAGAGAACCATGCCCCTCCCCTTTCCCCGTAAAAAAAAATCATATCCTAATTGAATATTTCAAATCAAACGTCTCAATTTAAAGAGACTAACTTTCTTTTACCGATTTCAGTGACCGCATAGCAATTGGTACAAAATGTTTTTTATAAATTCCGTCCAATTTGCCACTCAATTCTTTTGATTTCACCTTGTCAATAAATTGATTTTGGTCTTTCATCTGCATCAATACATCTCGTTTGTGACGGACACTGTGTTCTTCGTTTAAAGCGTCTTTGTGAACGGTTTTGTCCTTACTGAGAATATTTGGGTCATGATCCCCTTTCTCCATCTTTTCCAGCATCAAATGACGTCCTTGCTGGTTGGCCATTGGTTGATTTGCCTGGCCTGCCGGTTGCTGGTTGGCCATTGGTTGATTTGCCTGGCCTGCTGGCTGCTGGTTGGCCATTGGTTGATTTACCTGGCCTGCCGGTTGTTGGTTGGCCATTGGTTGATTTGCCTGGCCTGCCGGCTGCTGGTTGGCCATTGGTTGATTTGCCTGGCCTGCCGGCTGCTGGTTGGCCATTGGTTGATTTGCCTGGCCTGCCGGCTGCTGGTTGGCCATTGGTTGATTTGCCTGGCCTGCCGGCTGCTGGTTGGCCATTGGTTGATTTGCCTGGCCTGCCGGCTGCTGGTTGGCCATTGGTTGATTAACCTGGCCTGCTGGCTGCTGGTTAACCATTGGTTGATTTGCCTGGCCTACCGGATGCTGGTTAGCCATTGGTTGATTTGCCTGGCCTGCCGGCTGCTGGTTGGCCATTGGTTGATTTGCCTGGCCTGCCGGCTGCGGATTGGCCATTGGTTGATTTGCCTGGCCTACTGGCTGCTGGTTGGCCATTGGTTGATTTGCCTGGCCCGCCGGCTGCGGATTGGCCATTGGTTGATTTGCCTGGCCTACTGGCTGCTGGTTGACCATTGGTTGATTTGCCTGGCCTGCCGGCTGCTGGTTGTCCATTGGTTGATTTGCCTGGCCTACTGGCTGCTGGTTGCCCATTGGTTGATTTGCCTGGCCTGCCGGCTGCTGATTGGCCATTGGTTGTTGCTTGACCTGTGGAGATTTCTGAGGAATTGGTTGTACGTTCAGATTACCAGAATCTCTCTAAAGAAAAAAAAACAAAACTTTATTCAGGTTTGTTTTGTATTACACACAGCCAATGACGGTCCCAGATCATGTTATAATTTTTAGATGAAAGGGATCCCCATTTATGGATGTAAAAGGATTAAGACGAGAAAATCAAGTGGAGAAGACAAAATATATTTTTGAGATGATATAAAAACATGTCAACATGATACAAAAAAATGAGCAAGAATTTAAATGAAATGCACAGGGTTCTTAAAAAAACTTTCTAAGGTTAAAAAATGGCAGACTGTTTTATTCACTGCGTGGGAACGTCTAATATCCATTTAGCTGACCATTTGAGTTTGAGTACATAACCAAAATATATAAGTAATATTGGTTGGTCGTCCATATAAAGCATTGTTGGATATGTTAATAAAATTGATATGTAAGCCATTAACAATGCAAGATTAATTTATACAGGGTGTTCCAAAAGAAACAGTGCACTGAACAGTGTATATATATATATATATATATATATTTTTTTACATTAATCTTATTTTCGGAATAAATTCCATCTTCAGAGGTGACCAGTTATTGAGTCATTTTTTTTTTATCAAAAACAAGAATAACTTATTTCTTTGTTACTTGATAAAACGTCTCTCCGCACTGGTGGTGTTGGCGGCCATGATTCAAATTCTGGTGTCGAACGAAGAGCCTGGCTCGCTCCTGTAGGTTAAGTAATATTGGTTGGTCGTCCATTTAAAGCATTGTTGGATATGTTAATAAAATTGATATGTAAGCACTTAACAATGCGAGATTAATTTATATATATAAATTTGGGTTTTTTACATTAATCTTATATTTCGGAATAAATTCCATTTGAATCATGGCCGCCAACACCACCAGTACGGAGAGACGTTTTATCAAGTAACAAAGAAATAAGTTTGGTTATTCTTGTTTTTGATAAAAAAATTTTTTTTAAATGACTCAATAACTGGTCACTTCTGAAGATGGAATTTATTCCGAAATATAAGATTAATGTAAAAAAAAATATATATATATAAATTAATCTTGCATTGTTAATTTATGGGGTGCATATATTAAAAAAAAATTTATTTTTTTATTTTATTTTTTTATTTTATTTTTTTATTTTATTTTTTTTAATATTTATTTTTTTTATGAACTGTTCATTATGGATTTTTGGAATATATATTATTGGTAACCTGGTGACTAACATGGTCATATTATTTTTATTGTAAACTTTACCATTTAAGGGGTTCACTTACCAAAACCTGTCCCCCAAAAAACTTTCATCTTCTAATCATTATGAATTTTGGAATATATATTCTTGGCAACACAGTGAATAACATAGGAGCATTATTCGTAATTTTTTTTGTAAACTTTACCATGTTAAAATAAGTTAGATACAGAAAATTTAGAGAAAAGAATTACTCTACATCAAATTTTGACTTATATTAAGTAATATATTTTTTAAATGATTGGTGCACACACGTCTGCATCAATAATATATATGGGCTTGGTAAAATCCTAAACTATTGAACTAATCATTATTAATTATTGAATATGTATTCTAAGCAACAGGGTGAATAACGTGGGCACATTATTTTTTTGTAAAATGTACCGGGGGGGAGGGGTATGCCATCGAAACTGTACCATATCAATCAAAGAAAGAAAAACATTAAAATTTAAAACTAATACTATATTTATTGCTTACACCCATCTTGTGAGTGAATTTCTCTAGTAATACATACATTATATATATATATATATATATAGTGTATAATGTGTGTAATCCGTGAAGGATAGAAAAATTTCTGTAGGAAATCTTAGTTGGAGAACAATAATATAAGTTAAAAAGAAATAACTCGAGCCAGCATTCCACATTATAATTTATTTCTTCTCGTCAGAACGAGAAGAAATAAATTATAACGTGGAATGCTGGCTCGAGTTATTTCTTTTTAATATATATAATATATATATATATAAAGTGGTGTACTAAAAGCGAACTTTTAGGAAAGGTAAAACCTATTGTGAAGAGTATACAGCTCAATATCCAGGATAGAGCAGGTAGATATGAAGAAGAATGGAAAGGAATTGGAGAAGCAAAAGCCAAATCAAAATTCAATTCAATTGCTCAGAGCAAGGTATATTCCGCAAAAAGGCAATTTATTCAAGTTAAATTTTCCTTAAGCCAGGCTTTTCAAAGATCAAAATCTTATCAGAGGAAGTCGCTGGGATAGATAAGTTGGCAAAGGCCAAGATTTAAAATTTGAAAAAATAAAATAAAAGTTGTAGGGAAAGAAACACAGGGCAAAACTCTGCCCGAATGCAAGCAAATGTCCGATTGCTAAAAAGTCCGGTGTCGAAAAGTCCAGCGGAGAGAATGAGATGTAGATAGGTAGGTCGTTAAAGGCACGAGATGTTGTGAGAGAGGATTCAAAGTTAAATTCCAAGAAGCCACAACTTTTGCTTCTCTAATTCCTTTCCATTCTTCTTCATATATATATATATATATATAAAAATAAATTTTCAACTATGTGAAAATGTATAAGAACGTTAACATATATTTTTTAAATGTTGCAAAAGACAGTAATACATTTTGGATTTGGAGTCAAACATGAAAAACAGAAATATAAATTTGTTTCTGAAAAATGTGCCCTTAAAATGGAAAAGCTGAAAAATGTGCCCTTAAAATGGAAAAGATGAAAAATGAAATAAGGTGCACCTTTTGCGTTGACTGATCAATTTGCCATCATTATATTTCAAGATTATCCGTTAGTATTATTTGGATTACTGTTCTCATCTTAAGTTATTCTCACGTTTCGGCTAATCTCTGACCTTCACGTGTATCTTGTCAAACTCAGAAATGTGTACAAAATTTTGAATAGAACCCTTGCTCTTGTTCCGTCAGCTATGACAAGGTAAAAGTCTTAAGTAATTCATAATTGTATTACTGGTACCGCTCGCACTGAGGATTGAACCTTCAACCCCCAAAAGACTGTCAATTAAAATTAGTTATAGTTAGCACTTATATCCGTTATGCCACAGGTCCAGTTCTAACTGACAGTCTTTTGTAGATTGAAGCTTCAATCTTCAGTGCGGGGTGATACTAAGAATTACTTCAGACTTTTTACCTGATAATGGTTGATGGAACAAGAGCAAATTACCCCCGTGTGGATTAAATAAAGGATTCCGTTCAGAAATCCGTTCAGATTCCAGAGTTTAACAAGATGCACCTGAGGAAAGTCGGAGGTTACATCGGCCGAAACGTTGTGAGAATAATATCCAAGATGAGACCAGAAGTCCAAATTATCAATCCTTGGAATCTGTACTTGAAGAACAAATAAGGATATTTCAGACGTTTTCAGCGCCGGCAGGAGGATGATAGAAAAGTTCAGAAAGGAATTAAAAGATTTAGGATTCGACTACGAGGCAACATCAGAGAGCAAAGAAAGGATAATCAATGATTTGGTATCGTCAGCAGTGAAGGCAAGGTCATGGTACCCCCATTCTCTTCTGAGGGCCTCGGACTGAACACCAGTGGCTACATCTTCATTCTGAGTGAGGTAGTGCAACCCTGGATCGGCCAGGTAGATGCAGGTAGGCCGTAGGTGTGGCAGCAAAATCCAGTGCTCTGACCCTAACCCCTGGCTTATCAGAGAACTTCACCTGACATCTGGCCTGCCAGCTTGCCCGACTGCAACCTCCTCGACTCTTTGTGTGGGGTGTGGTGGAACGAGAGACCAACAGATCCAGCTTGAACACGAAAAATTAGCTTAAGACCAGGATCACCAAAATTTTTAGGTGGAAGTGGAGGGCTAAGCCAGGAGACAGTGACAAATGTCTGTGGTTGGCTCTCGAGGCTCTCATCAAAGCCAAAGGTAGTTTGATAGACTGAAATCGACAGAACAAGACCCGATTTTTATGAATAAATCTAAAATAAATGAAACTACTACGTTATTTTTTCCTAGACAGCAATCTTTCTAAAAATATAGTCCTCACCCTATTTATATATATATATATATATATATATATATATATATATATATTAGTGATGGGACGATTCTAATATTTCCCCCCGATTCCTATACAATTACTGATTCTGTTCTAAATTCCTGATTCCGATACAATTACCGATTCCGATTCTAAAATTGCCTAAAACAGTAGAATTTTATTGAGGGGGTGGGGGATTTGTAGAGAGTCCTCATCTTCTTTTAAATCTAGATATAATTTCTTTTTAATTTGACAAATTTCTTAATTGTTTCCCTTTGATGTATTGTATCCAAGATTTTGATAAACTCATTGCGAGATTTTATCTATATTTTTCACTTGTGTCAGCAATAGAAAATTAATTTAAAAAAAAAAAATTAAGTAAAAGAATCGTTTCTGGAATCAGAAATTAGGCTAAAATTTTTCTGATTCCGATTAAGCCCAAAACGTTCTGATTTTGATTCCGATTAATCATCACAACACTCATTTTTTTATATATATATATATAAAAATATATATATATATATATATATTGGGTATTTAGATCTGTATGGCTAGGTTTCCTTCATCTTATCTATTTGCCTTTCTGGTACCTAAGATACTAAGGCTTTTTTTTTTTTTTTTTTTTTAATGCAACTTTAATTCCTATATAATTTTATTTCTAGCTACCATATCGCAGAATGGTTCTTGCGTGTAGTGTTTAGATAGCATTTTATTATTATTATTATTACTAGTATTACTATTGTTATAAAGAATTTTATTTGATATGCAAATTACCATATCACACGGTAGTCTTAAGGGTAGTATATTATTATTATTATTTTGATTATTATTATTATTTATTTATTTATATATAAGTAACATTTTAAGCTGAATTATTTCGACAATTGATTGGGGAAATGGTAGTTTGATCTGTGCCATTGGAGAGCCATGCATATAACTGTCCTGTTTTTAAATCTCCGAAACAGTTACATGGTAAACAGCTGATGATCCCCGTGTTAATATTGGATGCTTACGTTAAGGTATCCTGTTTTTGTTTCACTGTTAGATACTTAATCCCCCTTTTTTTTTTTATTTACTTACTATTATATATTTTATTTATTTATGAATTTTCCAATTAATGTTAAGTCTGCACTATTTTGGATTTAGTTAGTTTCTGTGGGAATTTAAACTGCATTTTCCTTTTTTTTTGTCTTTTTGTTTAAAATAACTCAAAGCTTCTTTAGACTATATATATATATATATATATATATAAACAAAACCACTACATATTAAGCTTGATCATCACAACTACAATGTTTAATATAAATAAACACTATCAACTCAGAAACTATGAAGATGAAAGTGAAATTTACCTGTGGAAGTAAATTAGCTGGAGGCTGATTATCAGCCAGAAATTGCTTGTTTTGCTGGGGGACAACATTTTTCTTTTGTAGATTTGGTTGTACTGCTAAATTTGGTGGTACTTTTTGGTGTATCGAATCAGGCACTAAATTAGGTTGTGCGACAATTTTCTGCTGAGGAGCAACAACATTTGGATCATGAACAACATTCGGAAGTCCCTGTACTCCTCCTTGCACACCTGGATTCGCATTAATCCCTGCTGGTTGCAGTTTTTTCAAAATATTTCCTTGTACACCTACATTTTCTTTGGCGTTGTCACCAACCTTAAAATAGAAAATACAAAGACATTTTTTAAAATCATTCAATTCATTAAAAAACTAAAATCCTCCAATTTTTCATTAAAAAATCATCCATTTTTTTTTTATTAAAATGTATATTTTAAAGTTGTAACAATTTAATTCTTTTTAAAACAATAAATAATCTGTCTTTACCGTAAAAATTGTCAGTTAAATATTCTTCGAATCAATAAAACAGAATCTCACTTTTTGAAATGCTTTTATTTAAAATTGTACCATTTTAATCGATGGGTCAACATAATTTGATTTTGAAACAATTCATTTTAAAACGGGTAAAGTTGGAATTTATTTACATTAGCAATATCAAATCACAAACATCTTTACTGATCGGACGACCTCATTTAAAAAAAGAATGTACGAAAGGTGATAACGTACATACAAACATGAAATACTTTAGTATATTATTATATAGATAGTCTAACTCTTAGTTTGATTTTGTTTTCTTTTACTCTTTTCGGATTATTTAATGCCAAATCAGGTCATCTTGGTAAAATATTTTATGCTTCAAGTTCTTTATATCTTCAAATATTTATTCATGGTGTTTGGTTTGGTTTGGTTGGTTTTTTTTATGGCATATCAACCTTTTTCGGGTTATTTTATTCTGAATCCGGTCATTTTGGTAAAAGTTTTTATGCTTCAAATTCTTTATATCTTCAAATATTTATTCATGGTGTTTGGTTTGGTTTGGTTGTTTTTTTTACGACATATCAACCTTTTTCGGGTTATTTAATGCCTAATCAGGTCATTTTGGTGAAATATTTTATGCTTCAAGTTCTTTATATCTTCAAACACCTATTCATGGTGCTTGGTTTGGCTGTTTTGTAGAGGAAAAATGTTTTTGTTTTTACGTTTGAAGAACATGAATATTATGGCAATACACAAAACTATGAAATATTTGCATTTGCTCGTATTAGCTTATATATAAAGTAAAGTCATAATTTCCCCTATTTCTTTGACCCATAGCCCCATAAACAAAAAATTACATATACAATTCTGCTTAGTATGCGTTTTAGGTGCTTATTCGTATGTGCTTCTAGAAAAAGATTTGGACCATATAAAGAATAAGGACCCCAGAAATTGGAAAGATGAAAAGAGACGAAATTCGGTCTACACTGGTTGACTTTACCGTCTTTTTGTAAACAAACGAATAATAACGCTGTTTTTTTGATTTTCGTCAAAAGCTCGCTTATTAAGTAGGGTAAGATTTATTTAAAAAAATATTAAATATTTATTTTTAATGTAGGATGCTTTTAAAAAAAAAATTTTTTTTTTATTTACAAAACTTTTAATAATCAAAACGAAACGTTGCAGAATTACTGTTCTAAAATGTTTTTGTGTCATTATTTACTTGGCTCCCACCGAATAAAATAAAAAATCTTATTTAATCAAAAACCGGTTTGTGCATAAAATATTTGCTTCCTTTTTTACTTAAAACACTGATCTTCTAAAAAAATAATACTTAGAAAAAATACTTCACTAACAAATACGTTTATTCCTATCAAATAGTACCTTTCTTCCTGTGTTTATGTATAGAAACAATTATTTTACCCCCCCCCCTCCAACCTCTCCTTTAAGTATGTTGTTGCGAGGATGCTCTTTTGTATTTATGAAATAAATACAAATGTTTAAATATACACTACGATTAATAATTATAGATAAGAAGAATACCTGTCCCAGATAAAATTAATTCCTCAAACCAGTTTTATGTCCCATTATAGAAATTTAAAATAAACATAATACTACTAAAGTTTATGTCTAAATTCCTTATTCTAATTTTAATGAAAATGCATTACATGATTTTGATTCTAGAAAATGTCTAAAATTAAAGGCTTAAGCTTTAGGAGTCTTAAGAAATTGATATTCAGGGAATCTTGCTTAATTGGTGTAAAATGAGCATGGATCAAATCTAAAATATTTGAATTTTTAAAATGGAAGGTAGTACCCATATTATGGCCCTTTAAAATACCTTAAAGAAACTGGGGAATATTTATTAATTGATGTTTAATAGCTATTGTTAAAATTTCACAAAAAACGAAGGTATAAATTTTCATGAAGGGCTTTCACCCCACTCTTTGCCTTCTTTACATAAAACTAAATTAAACTAAATATAACCCACATTTCCCACCTTTATGTCTAGAAGCTGTGTTCCAAAATTCATAATGATCACGTGATTAGTTTAGGATTGAATCTTGTGCATAAAAAATATATAAACACTAGCAAGTCTTGTGTCAGCGTTGCCAAAGAAAGTTAGGGTTAGGGAAAGTTTATTAATTCAAGAATTCCTGCACCCAATGTTGAACTATTGAATTCTTTGTTGTTTATGGTGGTCCGGAGCAAACACAGATTCCACAAGGTTAATAGAAAACATTTTTTTTTGTGGGAGGGGGGGGGGTGCTACCACTCAGACTTATAGGGAAAGTTTATTTGCCAACCTAGATATAAGGTTAGTGTTGGGCTTAACGAAAGGCATTTTTTGCTTAAAAATGATGTTGGACCATTAAAAGTCAATTTTACCAAACTAAAAAAAAAAAGAAAAAGAAAAAAAGAAATTGAGAAGAAAATTAATTTATTTGTTTGTTTTTTTTCTTCTTTATGGTTGTCTGGCATGAATGCGGACACCACAATGTAAATGTAAAATAGTTTTTTTTCGGGGTGGGAGGCACCTGGACTTATGGTGGAAGTTTAATTGGCAACTTGAAAAAGAAGTCTGATGTAAAGACGGGAATGATTGTATAAAAAAACAAATCAAAGGAAAAGCTGACCTTATCGAAAGCAATTGGCATGTATACGATTTGGAAGGGTATGTTTATTGATTATGTTTTGGTGTAAAAGGAATGAAGAGAACGTGTATGCGAATGAATGCTAGACATGGCGAGTTGTAAAAAGAGGACGTGATTTGATAAATCTGCCAGCGTCTTTCCTTAAACAGAAGCTATGAAATAGATTTGTTAAAGTAAAACAAAATTAGTGGCCATGTTGCATAGTCACGTTTTATTTCGTTATATGTTCGTACATTATATTGAGTATTATTTGTATGATCCTTTATTCTTGAATGTATGTAAATAGGCCAACATCAAGAAATAAAGATGAACAAAAAAATTGTAAAAGAAATATTTAATGTGATGCAGGAATGTAATTGTTGTTGTGATATGAATTATATCATGTTAAAAATGTGAAAAAAATTTCAATAAGTACTTTTAATATGAAAAATTAAATGTTGTATTTTAGCTTACGGATGGGTGTATAGTGGTTTATACACCTGTGCCGTTGTTGTGAACCCAGGCTATTTTCGTTTGCTGATAAACTCACTTTGACATAAATGCTCATATAAAAGGTTTATTTAGAAGGGCAATCATAGAAAAACATCAGAGAGTCAACTTGTATACACGTGAGAAAGAGAAAGACAGACAGATAGATAGATAGATGGATAGCCTGTCTCGCTACATCTGTCCTCTCTTCTTGAGTCTTACCAGCCAAAAAAAATACAAAATCTTCCTCTGGAAATCATGTAGTTTTGTAACTTCCATGTTGTGTCATCTCTGACCCATAAACTTTTACACTAAAACACAGTCCTCATTATGTAACAGTAAGATGGTCGTGTTTTTTTTTTTGTAATGGTAAACCGCTATTCCTGTATTCCATCATTCTGAAATACGCCCAGAAATAAGAAATAGTACTTGAAGGGAGCAAACTGTATTTAGATTTAAAATCTAGTGTAGTATATAAACAATAGTAAGAAGGAAAGTATGAAATAATTGCAGTGACTCTGAGGGCTGTGTTAGTAGATATTAGTGTGAGAGTGAAAATGCCTGTGACTTCCTTTGCAAATGATTGTATTGTGAGATGCAGTTTACCTGGAAAAAATGAGAAATTTTGAAAGGGAATAGAACGAATATATATTTTCTGGAAACATGCATGAGGAATTGACCTAAGTGGCTGGCAGAACAGATTAGCATATAAAGATTTTGGTTCGAAAGCTACAATGGTTAATGAAATAGAGGAAAAACTGACTTTACTTTATTATATAGATATACACATAGATAACGATATGAAGAGATTTAAAAAATTCAAGTAAAATATTTATGAGGTTCAGGGATGTGAGCATGAGTTTCTTGGGTTCTTCAATTGTCCTGGGCAATACCCGTGCACAGATCTTGCTAGTAAAATAAAAAAACATCTTAATTGTGCGCTTACCAATTTTTCCTTGTGTTCTTCTTCCCTGTGTTTTTTCAATTCCTTTAAAAGTTCCCTTTGTTCTTCGAGAATCTTTTTCTGCTCTTGTTGCTGTTCTTCCAATTTATGCAACAATTCCTCCTGTTTCTTCTCGCCTTCCTCTTGCTTCTTCAATTTGGTTTTATCCCCTTCTTGGTCGGCTTTTGCCTTTTCACCATCCTTGGAATCCTCCTTGGCATCCTGGTCATCACCATGGTGATCATTGCCCTGCACCTTCACTACGGCCACTGACTCTTCGTCCTTCTTCTCGTTCTCGACTTTCTTCTTTGCCTCTGCGGCTTTTACTTTCTCATTGCTTTGGTCGACTTCCTGTGGTGGTCAGATAAAAAAATGGCAGAGTTAAAATAAGATTTCACAATATTTTCTGAAAGGAGGTATTATCGCCGGTGCATACATTATTCACATGTTCCTTGGGTGAATCAATTAAAAGAGTTTTTATTCTGAAGTGAATTATAGCCAAGTTCAATCCTCGGTGAAGTTAGTAAAGAAAAAATATATTTACTGCTTCACAATATTCAAAGAAATAAGAACAGCAGATTGAATAAAGGAAAAAGTGTCAGTTCAACATTCCCCAAAAGTTACAGACTTCAAGACCTTTTAGCTAAGATCAAAGTGTCGTATCTATTCTGTTCTCGGTTGGTGAGTGAGAAATATTTCTAGACCGGATTTGGATAAAAGAAATGCCCCAGAGTGCTCTTTTTGGAGGAGCTGGATTTTCTCCACGTTAAAAAACGACCTTAAGGCTAATTCTGCCTTCATGGAGTGGCAGTGAATAGGGACTGTCACTTAGAACTGATTGTTAATGATCACCTTTATCTGTTGCGCCTCGAGTCCCAAACAATTTTCTAGTGATTGCGCTTTTTTCAGTCAATGGGACTGTTAATATGTAATCCTTAGCCTTTTGCCTTGAATAAAAGTGTACTATCTGTTCTGATACTACACTTTATCTGTGTTGTCCTTGGTCAGTGAAAGAGAATTAAGATTGAGGCAATTTTTATTTTTGTCCCAATTCAGAATGCCCCTTTTTTGGGGAGCTGAATTTTCTTCGCATGAAAAACCTACCTTGTATCTAACTGCCCTCGTGAGGAGGTAAGTAAATAGGGACTCCAATAAAAAGCATGTGAAGAAGGTAAGAGAATAGAGTGATCAAACCATTCTCAATATGACAACCATGATGATGACTATAATAATCAGAAATATGTAAAAGTTCAAGACGCACTCTGATTGAACAAAGGTATGGAGTGATGGGAACAGATTTTACCAGATGATTGAACGAAGGTATGGAGTGATGGGAACAGATTTTACCAGATGATTGAACGAAGGTATGGAGTGATGGGAACAGATTTTACCAGATGATTGAACGAAGGTATGGAGTGATGGGAACAGATTTTACCAGATGATTGAACGAAGGTATGGAGTGATGGGAACAGATTTTACCAGATGATTGAACGAAGGTATGGAGTGATGGGAACAGATTTTACCAGATGATTGAACGAAGGTATGGAGTGATGGGAACAGATTTTACCAGATGATTGAACGAAGGTATGGAGTGATGGGAACAGATTTTACCAGATGATTGAACGAAGGTATGGAGTGATGGGAACAGATTTTACCAGATGATTGAACGAAGGTATGGAGTGATGGGAACAGATTTTACCAGATGATTGAACGAAGGTATGGAGTGATGGGAACAGATTTTACCAGATGATTGAACCAAGGTATGGAGTGATGGGAACAGATTTTACCAGATGATTGAACGGAGGTATGGAGTGATGGGAACAGATTTTACCAGATGATTGAACCGAGGTATGGAGTGATGGGAACAGATTTTACCAGATGATTGAACGAAGGTATGGACTGATGGGAACAGATTTTACCAGATGATTTAACGAAGGTATGGAGTGATGGGAACAGATTTTACAAGATGATTGAACCAAGGTATGGAGAGATGGGAACAGATTTTACCAGATGATTGAACCAAGGTATGGAGTGATGGGAACAGATTTTACCAGATGATTGAACCAAAGGAATGGAGTGATGGGAACAGATTTTACCAGATGATTGAACCAAGGTATGGAGTGATGGGAACAGATTTTACCAGATGATTGAACCAAGGTATGGAGTGATGGGAACAGATTTTACCAGATGATTGAACCAAGGTATGGAGAGATGGGAACAGATTTTACCAGATGATTGAACCAAGGTATGGAGTGATGGGAACAGATTTTACCAGATGATTGAACCAAGGTATGGAGTGATGGGAACAGATTTTACCAGATGATTGAACGAAGGTATGGAGTGATGGGAACAGATTTTACCAGATGATTGAACGGAGGTATGGAGTGATGGGAACAGATTTTACCAGATGATTGAACGAAGGTATGGAGTGATGAGAACAGATTTTACCAGATGATTGAACCAAGGTATGGAGAGATGGGAACAGATTTTACCAGATGATTGAACCAAGGTATGGAGTGATGGGAACAGATTTTACCAGATGATTGAACCAAGGTATGGAGTGATGGGAACAGATTTTACCAGATGATTGAACGAAGGTATGGAGTGATGGGAACAGATTTTACCAGATGATTGAACCAAGGTATGGAGTGATGGGAACAGATTTTACCAGATGATTGAACCAAGGTATGGAGTGATGGGAACAGATTTTACCAGATGATTGAACGAAGGTATGGAGTGATGGGAACAGATTTTACCAGATGATTGAACGAAGGTATGGAGTGATGGGAACAGATTTTACCAGATGATTGAACCAAGGTATGGAGTGATGGGAACAGATTTTACCAGATGATTGAACGAAGGTATGGAGTGATGGGAACAGATTTTACCAGATGATTGAACCAAGGTATGGAGTGATGGGAACAGATTTTACCAGATGATTGAACCAAGGTATGGAGTGATGGGAACAGATTTTACCAGATGATTGAACCAAGGTATGGAGTGATGGGAACAGATTTTACCAGATGATTGAACGAAGGTATGGAGTGATGGGAACAGATTTTACCAGATGATTGAACCAAGGTATGGAGTGATGGGAACAGATTTTACCAGATGATTGAACGAAGGTATGGAGTGATGGGAACAGATTTTACCAGATGATTGAACCAAGGTATGGAGTGATGGGAACAGATTTTACCAGATGATTGAACCAAGGTATGGAGTGATGGGAACAGATTTTACCAGATGATTGAACGAAGGTATGGAGTGATGGGAACAGATTTTACCAGATGATTGAACCAAGGTATGGAGTGATGGGAATAGATTTTACCAGATGATTGAACGAAGGTATGGAGTGATGGGAACATATTTTACCAGATGATTGAACGAAGGTATGTATTGATGGGAACAGAATTTTTACTGAACGAAGATCTGGAACATTTACAAAAGAACAAATTTAATCGAACAATAAAAGAACGAAATAGAAAACTTAAAGATGTAGGAGATTACTAAAGAAATGAATGGAAGGTAAATTAGTTCTTACAGTTATTTTATCATTAATATGAAAATAAAATTAAAATATCTTACAGGTAAATCATCCGGTGGTTTTGGAATTGGAGGCTCATGTCTGTGAGCATCTTTTTCTAAAAAAAAATAAAAGGACAAAATAATTAACCAAATCAGACAAAGTTTAAAACTGAAGAATTTATAAAAAATAAATTAGAATTTTTGGGTTGAGTAACCTACAAAGAAACTATTAAATGTGGACTCATTCAAGGACTCCAAATCTGATTAGCAAGCCCAAACAAGTTACGAGAAATTGAGGACATTTTTTAAGTCATACACAAACAGCATTTAAGTTGACAAATAAAATTGTGCTATTGTTATATTAGAAAATTTTTTTTCCATGTATTCAATATGAATTATGATTTGTGCATCAAAGATAAAATTAAATTTCTCCATAATTATGTGAATAACATTATTAAAGCAATTTTCTTTAAATTACAGATGTTTAACAATCTAACAAATAATATCATTTGTCACTTTTAAATGTAAATGTAAAGTTAATATAAAATACATCAAAATTTGCACAGAAAAATTGAATTGCACCGGACTCCCTTTCCACAAACTAAGCAGGAGAACTTTCCTCTTTCTGCAGGCTTTCCGACACGACAACCACTGATCATCACTTTGGTCTTCATTCACTCTCAGACCATTACTTTCAATAACATTCCTCCAAATCTTTAACGCAACAAGTAGGTCATCCATTTATTTCACAGACAAGTACTATATCATCAGCATACATCATCTCTTCTGGAAAACCCATACGAAACTCCCCAAAACAATGCTTTTAAGACACACATGAAAAGCAACAGACTCGGTACGAAACACTGATGTACTCCTACTTTAACATTGAAGACGTTACTAAATGTGCTGTTAATTCTAACACAATGTTGAGGATATCTGTACATGTCTTGAACAATGGCCATATCATGTTGCAAATGCCGGTTCTCATCAGACATATATATATATTTTATTAACTTGAATTCACCCCAGACAAGGGGACACATTGCCACTGAGACGTAAGGGGCTACTGTGGATTAGGGGTCAGAAATTATAGGGGGGGGGGGAGGGGCATCCTAAGTGAGGAGTTGTGCAGCGAGATATTTGTTCACATTGCACTGAAATTTCTGCATGTCGGTAGAGTCAGGGAAATATGGAAGAAAATTTCAAAGGCTGGCAGCTCGAGGAAAGAAGCTATTAGAGTAGAAGGCCCTCCGGCATCTGGGGACCTCCACAGTGAATGGATGGGATTTAACTGATTGTCATGTTCCTCGGGTGTATTTACGTCAACGGGGCACCAGACCAGCAAGTTTATCGGAACACATTCCATTGAAGTACTTGTAAAACAAGCACAAGGATGCAACATTGTGGCGATGAGACAGGGGCTGGAGCTTGGTTGACAGTGAGGGACCTATTAGATTAGTGACTCTTTCTTGTACCCTGTCTAGGAGAGACTAGTGGATGGTGCACCAGCCCAGATGTGACAACAATATGCCATGCATGGGTGGATGGTGGCTTTGTAGAGATATAGAATACTGGCAGGTGTGAGAAGTTTTCTCGCACGGTAGAGGGAGCCCACATTCCTTGCAGCTGCCTAGGCAATGTCTTCTATGTATTTGTTCCAATTCATGTTACCTGTGAATGTTAGTCTGAGGACTCTCAGGTAGGGTATTATTAGCTATGGTAATCGGTGGTTGAAAGGGTTTCTTGTAGTTGTTAAAGGAAAGGAGCTTTGTCTTAGTGATATTAAATGTTACCATCCATTTATGTCCCCATTCAACTACAGACTGGAGGTCATTTTCTAAGGATTCAGCCATTGCCTTGGATATGTGCATGTCTGCTTTTCCCACATGTCGAGAGTAGAGCGTGGTGTCATCAGCAAATATACACATCTCAGACTCAATTTCATCATGGAGATCGTTTATGAAAATAAGGAACAATAGGGTCCAAGGATCGATCCTTAGGGTACACCCACATTTAGGCCATGTTGCTTAGATGAACAGCCATCGAGGACAACCTGAATCTTTTTTTTGGATAGGAAGGATCTAATTATATTAAGTATTCGCCCAGAAATACCATGCAAATTTATTTTCATGAGAAAACCTTCATGCCAGACCTTGTAAAAAGCTTTGAATACCATCCTAGATTCTCCTGTCTTGTCTAGTGTATGGTATATGCATTCAGAGATGACTGTTAGTATATCCGCTGTAGAACGTGCTTGCCTAAATTCATACTAATGGTCAGAAAGAAGTTTAGCATTTACGTGATGGCGGACTATCGCTTGATTGATTAAAGATTCAAAGATTTTAGCGAAGAGTGGAGTAGACTATAGGGTGATAATTATGAGGGTCAGTTCTATCACCAGAGTTCTTGAAGATTGGTACCACCGAGGCAATTTTCCAGCTATCAGGGAAGCAGGATTCGGCAAGGCATTTGTTGTAGAGTTTTGAGAGGACAGGACCCAGCTCAGCAGAGGATTTCTTTATTACTATTACTAGAATAAGATCAGGCTCACATGCTTTGAAGCTGTCAAGGGTTTTTTATGATATCCCGGACATTGGAAGAGGTGATAATCAGGTCATCAAGTGTGGCTGTAGTCCGCAATGGGAAATTTGGGAGGAAGTGGAGTCCATGGTGAACCGCTACGCAAGTAGTTACGCCTTATCAGTTGTCATGGAAACGACAATATATATACTAGAAGAATACCCATCCCAAGATCGGTAAAATCAATTCCTTGAACAGAACAGTTTTGCACAACATTTATGTCCCCTTACAAAGATTAACATCAATATATAATGATATTGATCTTTATGTGTAGAATTAATATTCTAATTTTGATTCTAGATAATGTCTAAAATTTAAGGTTTAAGCTTAAGGGGTCTTAAGAAATTAAAATTCAGGAAATCTTGCTTAATTGGTGTCTAATGACCATGGATCAAATTTAATGCAAATCTTATATATTTGAGTTTTCAAATGGGAGGTTGTGCCCATATTATGCCCCGTAAAAACCCTTTAAGATACTTCAAAGAAACTAAAATTTGGGGAATATTTATTAATTGATGTCTAATGCCTATTTTCAACGTTTCAGAAAACCCTGACGTATTTGAATTTTCCCCTAATGGATTCCATCTTTTTTTTATCCCCTTTGCCTAAAACTAAATTAAACTAAATATAGCCCACATTTGGACTCCGTATGCCTAGTAGTTGTGTTCTAAAATTCATAATGATCAATTAATTAGTTTAGGAGGTAATCTTGTACATACAAATATATAAACATAAACATACCTAAGTATATAAATTATATATATATATAAAGAGCTGCCATCAACTTTCTTTAAATTTAAAAAAGTGTTCCAATTATTTCATCTCTCCCCTGTATATATTAGTCTGAAATAGCACACACAAACTACCCGATAGATGGCACACATATCTATCTCAAGAGAGAAAGAGTCGTAATAAAGGAAGACTAAAAATAAAAAAAAATAAAAAAATGATAATACCTTTATTTTTTTCGTGACTCTCTTTCACATGACTATCTCCTTCATGATTCCCTACATTATCAACCACAACATTGTCAACAATTGGAGGCTGCTTGGCTGCAACAACAACAACAAAATACATCAATAAACACATGCAAAAGTAAACATCAAGTCAATATAATGTAACTCTTAGATCTGTTGAGCAGCTAATTTTATTACAAGCACTGAAATATCAAAGACAGAACTTTCAGTTTACAATCTCAAGTGCAAAAAAACAAAACAAAAAAAAACAACAACAAAAAACAAGTTTAGGTAATTATTATAAGTGTAAACTAATTAACAACTTAGGTGAAAAACACAAACACACATTTGAAGTCGCATAATTTAATATATATATATATTTTTGAAGGATTCAAAGTAGAGAACTGAGTATAATTGCACATAACTTCCCTTTAATCCGTTTCAATGAGTAAGGGAAAATGTCTCCATACTAACAGTTTTCTTAGGAGGAATAAGTATTTTCAGATAAAAAAATGAAACAATAATATATTTGTGCCAATAGCATAGTGGAAGAAAAAAAATAGGCTAGTCTGAATCAAGTATCGATGTCAGATGGATTGTCATTTGGGCCTTACTTCGTGTCACTCGGACACACATTGTGGCTCCGTGTCCCTCGGGCAGACATTGTGGCTCCGTGTCCCTCGGGCAGACAATGTGGCTCCGTGTCACTCGGGCAGACATTGTGGCTCCGTGTCACTCGGGCAGACATTGTGGCTCCGTGTCACTCGGGCAGACATTGTGGCTCCGTGTCACTCGGGCAGACATTGTGGCTCCGTGTCACTCGGGCAGACATTGTGGCTCCGTGTCACTCGGGCAGACATTGTGGCTCCGTGTCACTCGGGCAGACATTGTGGCTCCGTGTCACTCGGGCAGACATTGTGGCTCCGTGTCACTCGGGCAGACATTGTGGCTCCGTGTCACTCGGGCAGACATTGTGGCTCCGTGTCACTCGGGCAGACATTGTGGCTCCGTGTCACTCGGGCAGACATTGTGGCTCCGTGTCACTCGGGCAGACATTGTGGCTCCGTGTCACTCGGGCAGACATTGTGGCTCCGTGTCACTCGGGCAGACATTGTGGCTCCGTGTCACTCGGGCAGACATTGTGGCTCCGTGTCACTCGGGCAGACATTGTGGCTCCGTGTGCTAATTATTTATAAATAAGAGTGACTTGACATAAAATACGCCATTTAATTTAAATTTAATTTTACTATTTATGATAAGTGCAAGTCAAGTTTTTAATTTGTATTTGGTTAATTGACAATGTTAAAACAACCTAGAATATTGGTTGAAAAGCAATACAAATAATGAAGTCTCCATTTTTCAGATGAGGAGCAAGTAAGTAAATAAGTAATTAAAGATTTGTCGTTCTGCGATTCTTCAATTAAAAGAGGACAGGGAAAAACAAATACCTGCAATGATATCCTGAACAGCTTCTTTGGCTGCAATGTTATCCTTAAGTCTTTTCTCTTCCTGATGTTCAGCATGATGGCTTTTATCCTGGAAGTTCAGGGTCGTGTATGTACTGATCAGCAGAACAAGAATGCCCATAACCAACACCAACTAAAACAGACAACAGATAAAATGGCTAAAAGTTGGTTTCAGAATTTTTGAGATGACGATAATTAATTTGGATTATTCTGACTACTGTTCTCATTTGGATGTTATTCTCACAACGTTTTAGCCGATATAAACTCCGACAATCTTCAAGTAAGTCTTGTCGAACTCAGGAATCTGTACGGAATTTCGAACAGAATCCTTTATTCAATCCACGGGGATAGTTTGCTTTAGTTCAGTTAGCCATTTTCTGCAAGGTCCCGTGGTGCAACGGATAAAATTAAAGCAATAATCAGTTCTGGAGGTTGAAGGTTCAATCTTCATTACGGGTGATACTAAGAATACAAATATGAATTACGTAAGACTTCTATCTGGTCTTGGTTGACGGAACAAGAGAAAGTTACCCCCGTGGATTAAATAAAGGATTCTGTTCAAAATTACATACAGATTCTAGAGTTTGACAAGACACACCTGAAGAAGGTTGGAGGTCACATCAGCTGAAACGTTGTGAGAATAGCATCCAAGTAGCAGAATAGTCCAAATAATACTGGTTAAAAGTAATCTTTTTAATTTTCTCCATACCCTCAGTTTGAGAGCTTACAGAATTCAAGCAGACATAAACAATTACCAAGTGAGCAGGT
The DNA here is from genome assembly GCA_963556195.1 of Sepiola atlantica. Taxonomy (NCBI): domain Eukaryota; kingdom Metazoa; phylum Mollusca; class Cephalopoda; order Sepiida; family Sepiolidae; genus Sepiola; species Sepiola atlantica. Next base: position 3,228,493 of record OY744539.1, on the reverse strand, counting down.
GTGAAATTTAATGTAAAATGATCCCCAATTTCCAGGCCATTTTAGCTTTTTATGGCAGTTAACTCAAAAAGATTTTTGCTATGAGAGATAAATTTTTTTTGTCATGCTAAACAGTTAGTAAAAAAATAAAATTACTTACTCTACAACTAACCCTACGTTCGAATTGTACCCCCCTCCCCCACCCCGGGAAAAAAAACTTTCCTTAACTCTATCACTAACCCTAAGTATGAATGGCAAGCCCAACCCCTAAAAAAAAAATTTCTTAACCCTACAACTCACCCTAAGTTCGAGTGAGAACAGCCTCCAAAAAACTCCCTTAACTTTATTATTAACCCTAAGTTCGAGTAGCAAGCACCAAACAAAAAAACATTGTTAAACCACACGTAATTGCCTAAAAAAAATAGACCACACACCCCAAAAAATGCACATGATTTATCTTCCATAGCATTAAAATTTAAAAAAAAAATGGTTAACTGCCCTAAAACACTAGAATGGCCCGGAAATGAGGGATCATTTAAATTCTAAAATTGTTTTTCTTGTTTCCACCAAATTTTTCAGGGTGTTCCCATATAATCGCTTATTTCTGGCCAGGTCTTTATTCATCCCCCTTTCTCAAGTTTATCCTTATCACTTCCTCCCATATTTTCCTTGACCTTGCTCTGCCAAAGATGGTTACAATGTTATACATCTACTAACTCATCCATTCTTTCAACATCACTATTCTTTCCTGCTTTGACAGAGTACAAAACTGACTCCAAGATTTAGTGGGCGATGTCCTATTCTTTACCCTACAGCCTCTTTTTCACAGAAGAGACGTTGCTAGTCTTTCTCTGCTCTATCGTTATTTTCATGGCAGGTGCTTGACTGAGCTTTATTCTATAGTACCTCGCCCCCACATGTAAAACATTCCCAACAAAAACTCGTCTAGCTACAACCACTGTCAATAAATTCCCTTTCTCCCTCTGTGCACCTAAATCTAAGCAGAATTTCCATGAGCAAAGTTTTTTCCTAACACTACCCGTCTATCGAACACAGTACCAAGGGGCTGCTTCCCGGCTGACTATAACATTGCCATTTTCAAGTTCAATGTGAACAAATTTTTGTTGAGCTGTCGTCTTAAATAATACATTTCTGACCAGTATAAACCATCGTTACAAATCCCTTCAGTGTTTCACCGTCTACCTGTCCAACCCAATAAACCTTATCCTCGAGTGGCCTTTGGGCCTTGATAAGAGGCGACTCGTTTATAAAAAATTTCTTTTCTGCACACAGAATTGAACCACGGTCTCCTGATTGCAGACACTAATCATTATACCAATTAAATGTATAAATAAAATAAAAATAAAAAAAATGTCTAAAATTGAAAGTAGATTAAAGAAAAAAAGGTAGATAAAATCATGACAATTTTGTAATCGGTTAATATATTTGTAACAAAATAATGATACACTAATAAGTGATCCTACCTTGGCTAAAGTTTTTCCTTCGGATGTCACAGACATGACCTTGAGAAAAAAAAGGGCTGGCATTATGTAACAGATTAATGTTCCCATTGTGGCACCATTTAATCCAAGAATAAATTCCACTGAAAAATGAAAAACAAATTCCAATGAGTCAAACACATTTAAAAGGAGCAATTTACAAAAAACAATAAAAAAAGAAATAACGAAAAAATAATACAGCTAAATAACGGTTAAATCAAGCATCATATCACGTTAAAATCCAGGGGTTAGGGTTAGGGTAACCAAAGCAAAATTATTCTCCAGATTTTATTGTTTGTTATGTCTTTTGGGGATCTCCCCTTTTAACTATCTTCCCAACTAAACCCTTGACAAAAAAACAAAAACGAAACAAAAAAACAAACAAAAAAAACATTGTATAAAACATTTACATTTTCTTACAGCATTTTTGAGATGAGGATAGCTAATTTGTATCATTTGAATTATTCAGACTACTGTTCTCATCTTGGACGTCATTTTCGCAACGTTTCGACTGATGTAACCCCCAAGTTTGACATACCGATTCTCTAGTTCGACGAGATGCACCTAAAGAAGGTCGGAGATTACATCGGCTGAAACGTTGTGAGAATAACATCCAAGATTAGAAACACTAGTCCGAATAATCCAAATTTACGTTATCTTTATAATAATACGCTAAGGCAATTTCATGTTCGTACATACGTTATCACCTGCCACCTCTATTTTAAAAGTTAGGATTGCTGAAGATGAAATGCAAAACAATAATTTAAAAAATTTCATCTGATGTTGCTGTTGTGTCGAACGTGAACCTCAAACTAAAATACACTTTCTTGGCCTTCGGGCGAGGATCAAAGTGTAGTATTTTCCTAATTTGTTTAGTTGTAGTTTTTACCTTATAGCAAATAATTCAAAGTGTAGTATCTGTTCCGTCCAAAGATGATACAATAATATTGTGGGGTCTCTTTGCACCGGGCATCCAGAGAATGAAAATGTTTTAAAGCGTGGCAAACATATACAACAAATGAAGCATACAACTGTGGAATTTTCATGAGTCCCGTTAGTATATACAATAATACACATATATTAAATATTTCATCCGATAGTTCCCAAAAATGTCCTTTCAATTAATTTTTTTTTCATTATTTCTGAATTTATTTAATTCACTTTAAAATGTTTTACATCATTGCTGTTCTTAACTTATTCCAAAAATATTACTCTATTAGCAAAAAAAAAAAAAAAAAACAAAACAATTAACAACTTTAGTTTTGGAAATCTGCCCTGACAATATATTTCCAGGTTTCGAAATATCATCTCTCATTCCTCTCTTTAGTAAAGTAATCAAGGAAGTGAGTGGCCAGTGGCAAAAAAAAAAAAAAAAAAAAAAAATGAAATCGAGATGAATTTCCCACCCTGAGGGGGGAGCCATGCCCCCTACCAAATGTGTGTGAAATTTAACATAAAATGATCGCCTATTTCTGAGCCACTCTAGCTTTTTAGGGCAGTTAATTCATAAAAAGTTTTGCGATGGGGGATAAATTCTGTGCGTTTTTTTTGGGGGGGGGGGGGGAAGGGTGTATGGAAAAATGCTAATTACTTACCCAACCACTAACCCTAGGTCCAAGCGAAAAACTCCCCCATAAAAATCCTTTCCTTAATCCTAAGTCCGCGTGAAAGCCCCCCCCCCCAATCTTCCTTAACTCTACCACTAAACCTGTTCGAGTGACCCCCCCTCAAACCTTCCTTAACCCTACCACTAACCCTAAGTTCGAGTGGCAACCCCCTAAACAAAAACTCGTAAAAACACACTTAATCGCCTAAAATAATAGACCCCTCTAAATGCAAAATTTATCTGCCTTAAAGTTAACTGCCTTAAAACGCTAGAATGGCCCGGAAATAGGGGATCATTTTACGTTAAATTCATATGCAAAATGATCCCCCACTCTACATTTTAAAATAATTGTTTTTTTCTAAGTTTTTCAGGGTGTTCCCATATAATCGTCTAAATAAAGTAGAATCTCATTTGGGGGGGGGGGGGGGTAGCGAAGGGTGGTAATATACAATACCCTTTTTTTTCCATCTATAAATTATAGACTAATATGTTTTAATTTCATTTTAGCTTTTAAATTTGTTGAATTCTGTTAAAATTAGCTTTTTGTGTAAAAAGAATGTTCAAAGTTTATTTTGAAGAAAAAAAAGCAAGAGAAAGACTAAGTATATATGTGTGTGGGGGTGGGGGGTCATTCTTTGATGAAACAAAGTCCCCCACCCTATCATAAATCGTTTTAAAATATGAGGCAAACTAAACAAATCAACCCGAGACAGAGAGAGAGGAAGAAAGAAATAAAATCATGACGTAAAAATAGGATTTAAAGTTCTAGCGATTCGGCAGAAATTTAATAAAAAAAAAAAAGAAAAAAAAAGAACTCTCACATCCCTGAGTAATTAATCCTAATTTTTTTCAATCTTTGTTGAAACTATAATCATTTACTCTTGTTATCAGTTTGGTCACTTTTCTTTGTATGCCTTCCAATCTCAATATTATATTCCAATTTTCATGTATAGACATGGGGAACCTAGGCCTAAAGGCAATGCTTTAAGCCTGAGAGTTTAAGTTAGCATTCCCAAATGATTTTTAATTCTTATTTCAGAATAACATTATTTATCATAATCGGTTTGTCTAGTATATGTATATTCATTGTTCGAATAGTCAATCTGTGATCGATGAGAGATGAACGAACAAGAGAGAAGGAGAATTGGAAAGAGAACAAGAGAGAAAAATAAACCAATCGAAAATTCGCTGAAGCAATTCTTACCATTTGGCACATTCATTCCAATTACCATAGAAATAACAACAATTGCAACAGTCATAAGTTTGAAGTGTAATTCTGGGATTTGATGACTTATCTCAAAACCATCACTTGTTTTCGGTCTCTGCAAAAAAAAAAAAAAAAAAGGATCGATTAAATGAAAAACAATAATCAAATTAATTATTTGATTATTATGTTATGTAGCTGTATTTACCCGGCAAAGGTTTTAATCAGATCACCCAAGTTGAGCCATTTTAGAAGTTATCTGAGATACTTGGCTTTCCCCAGAGGGAGATATCTAAAGCAATAAAATATCAATAAATAACCAAGTTTTAAAAAACATCTATCTTCTTATGTCTATATAAAAGTCAATATTTGTTTGTGTGTTATAGAAATCGATATGTTAATAGTTAGAATATTTTCAAATAATTTTCAATAAGGTTAACATTTTTCACAGACTCTAAAGACACCATTGAAAGTTTCCTTCGATTCTAACTAGGGACAATTATCGGTTAGGTCCATAAAATAACAAATATATTAGAAGGTAATGAAACGATTTTTAAAAAAAAATTGTGTTTGTTTCATAAAACAAAAAATAGAATTAAACAAAGAACATCTCAGTGAAGAATGTATTAACAAAAAAGGTATTAACATTTAAATAATTATTTTTATTGGTATTTTTAAGATTTAAAATAATTAAATAAAAACTAATTTATTTTGATTCGTTAAAGCCATTTCCTGTTTTACAGCTGTTTATATAAAACGCAGCATCAACAATTGTTTTTAGAAAATACTATTATGTTAACCGTTTTTTATTACTTGACCTCATATTGCAAATGTTACTTTTAACTATTCTTTCAAGGCAAAAATTGTGAATATGATTATATTTAAAACTAGCTTTAGTTGCTAGCTCGCAAACGCTTCTCAAATCTCTCTACTTGAAACCAAAATTTTAAATAATAAACATTTAATTCATAAGTTTCATGTAAACACAAGACCAAAACTTTCACATTTATTCATATAAATAAACATTAATTAAGATTAGTAATTTTGATACAAATTTATTTATGTTTTAAATAAGACTAATAAAATCAAAAGAAAGAAAGCAATTTGCTTAGCCGATGGTGGGTGTAGGGGGCTCTTTTTTAAAACTTACAATTTAGAAATGGATGGCAACTTGTTAAAAATCAATCAAGCCTCAAAAAAGCCGGAAAGGAACATTTAAACACAAATGCAAAACGTTTTGTCTACAGGATAAAAACAATTATTGAATTTAAAAACAATAAAAAATATGGTGTCACAAACAGGAGAGGGAAGGGGAGAGAGAGAGAGAGAAGGGGAGAGGGAGAGAGAGAGAGAAGGGGAGAGGGAGAGAGAGAGCACGAGAGGGAGAGAGAGAGCACGAGAGCACAAGAGAGAGAGAGAGCACAAGAGAGAGAGAGAGAGAGAGCAAGAAAGCCAGCTTTCACCTCTTTTCTCGCTTATCTTTCCTGTCGGTATCTTTCTTTCTAGCGAGCGATGTTAGTTTGATTTGAGAAAGTTATTTTTTTACTAATTTATCCGTTTTTTTTATTAAATCACTTTAATTACTGTTAGTATCAACAAAACTATTGCATATAGATATAGAAAAAATGGGACAATAAAACTACGAATGAATAACACCAAACATCAATCTATTATAAACTGTTAAAAAAATAGTTATGCAAATTAGGCATCAAATAACTTTTTAGATCATTTGTCTGTACTATATATAGAGTATTTCAAAATATTGTGTTGTATTTTTCATTAAAATAACTAATGGATTTTGATGGTAATATAGGAGTGATAAATGAAAAAAAACAAACTTTCATATTTATTCAATTAGATTATTTCCGACCAACAATATATCTCGACACAGGTAATGCTAGTAATTTATACAGATGATTCACTAGTAAAAATGTTAGCATGAAAAGAAAGGTCTGTGAATTTTGTCAGTTTTTATGACAAAAAAGCTGCAATTTGATGACATGGATTGATACGTATACCAGTCAACTGTCATCTGTGATCTCTAACCTATCACATGATCAGCTTGGCCAATCACAGCTTAGTATATTTCAGCCCCCCCCCCCTCTAATAACAGGACTTGGAGGTTTAAGGAAAAACATAAAACCCAAGATATAACTTCTATATATATTATCGTTTCATATACACACTTATAAGATAATATATTACATATGTATTTTTTGTTTCAGTATTTACTTCGACGGTGCTCAATGAGTAGAGCTTAGTAGTAATATAAAAATATACTTATTGGCAAGCGAGCAGCACAGAAATGTTTGTGCTTCATCCCATCGAAGGAATCCTTCACGCTAACTATGAAATTTGAAATTCTAGCATCCCTTTTATAATAAAATAGATATTTTTTGTATTTACGGCTCCTACTGCTTAAATCCATTGGTTATCATTGTCAATTTCGTATCATCATCCAAATTGATTGATCCTCAGCCACCACTTTCCATCACATATTTTAGGAGTGGGTATTAGTGATGTTAGTTGGGGTTCGGTGAGTATGAGTTTTTAGTTATAGGCCTGGTGTGGACTATAATGTGATGGGGCTTGACGTGACCAGGTGATCGGTCAGATCTGACCTTTCCAACCAATCTTACGGTAAGGGTCAAAGTGGAGTTTTGCAGTTAATGGCCTTTTAGTTCCATAGTCATTAACTGCTCAATCGCCAGGATTCAATTCTCAGACGTCATAGGTTGCTACTCATAGCAAATAGGTGGCCATGTTGTTGGTGATGGTAGGGGCTCTTACACCTCTGCAGAAGTGCAGTCTGCACATTCTATAACCCTAGCCAACAAGGTGCCATAGAGTGAGAGGGGGTGAGAGAAATACATAAATAGCTAAGAGAGAGAGAGAGAGAGAGAGAGAGATGGGAGACTTGTTCAGTTAATTAGAAATTACGGCTAATTAGAACAATTAAAACAATTTTTTTTTCCAAATATAACTCAATCTGAGAACTAAGGTATATTTTAACATGCATTTTGTGTGATTAAAGTGTATAGGAAAAAAGCCTTATGGAATCAAACTTTGATTAATTCAGATTTAGTATAATATATATTTAATAGTATAATTCAGTAGATTATAAAATTTATGGCGTAATTAAAATTTTAAATATTATAATCAAGCTCAGAAAATCAACACTTAACAATATTTATTCATATGTATGTGCGATGTTGATTTTTTGGAGCTTGATAATTTTTTTAAATTTCAATTAATTATGTCCTAAATTTGATAATCTACCAAATTATAATGTGAAAGCTCTGCTTAGCATAACCTATTAACCATTGAGCTTATTCTTATTTGCAGTATTTAATATATCCTGTTGATGCATAAATAAATTTGATATTGGATCTTCTGGAAATATCTTAAATTGTTTTGGTTCTTTAACTTAGAACTTTTCCTTAAATAAATAATATATATATATATATATATATATATATAAATTCAAAAACTTAACCTGGCACACTTTTCGTCACAATTAGTATCACAATCATCGATCATCATCCCCCCCCCCCCCCCCCATGGGAAATCTGGTTATGCACTAATGGTTATTAAGAAAGAAAACAGAGAAATGAAAACCTAATAAAAATACTTACATTTTTATTGAAAGTTAAAATTGTAAAAAAGAAAGAGGAAAGAGAGAGAGGGAGGGGGAAAAGAGAGAGAGGGGGAGGAGGGAAAGAGAGAGAGAGAGGGGGAGGAGGGAAAGAGAGAGAGGGGGAGTAGGGAAAGAGAGAGAGGGGGAGTAGGGAAAGAGAGAGAGAGAGGGGGAGGAGAGAAAGGAGAGAGAGGGGGAGGAGAGAAAGGAGAGAGAGAGGGGGGAAGGAGAGAGAGGGGGGGAAGGAGAGAGAAAGGGAGGGAAAGGAGAGAGAGAACAGGAGAGGGGGGAGAGGGGAGGGGGGAAGAGAGGGGAAAGAAAGAGAGATGGGGGGAAAGAAAGAGAGATGGGGGAAAGAAAGAGAGATGGGGGGAAATAAAGAGAGAGGAGAAATAAAGAGAGAGGGGAAATAAAGAGAGAGGGGAAATAAAGAGAGAGGGGAAATAAAGAGAGAGGGGAAAGAAAACTTTATACATTTTTTTTATTGAAAGCGTAAATAGAGAAAAGATAAAACTGTAACTTACCCTTGGGAATAGCATTGTGTACAAACTTGTGCGGCAGGGGAAAATAATAAGAGGGAAAGTGACAGCTATAGACAAGACAAACGCCATTTTGATAATGTCAGTAAAAAGTGATGGAGTTAACATGTTGATTATATCGCCAGTTATCTCGGTACTGCAGAAAGCAATATAGCCAAAAAAACCAACCTAAAAAGAAAAACGAGAAACACACGTTAATATTTGAGAGCAAAATAATGTTCTCCAACTCCGTGAAAAGGGAATTGGGTGCAACGCATTTTTTGTGGTACCTGTAAGCATTGGGTACACAAGCAGTTCAGTGGAATTACTTGTAGGTTGAGATGGTAATCAGTTTGTGTCCAAGAAGTGTAAGACAATGAAGCTGGATGAGAACTCAGATGGAGATGAATTATATCTGTATGGCAAAGCTATTTAGGTTGTTCAGAAGTTTTGTTGCGTTGGTGTTACCATTGGAGCACAGGATGGAGCAAGTGCTAGTTTGATTGTAAAAGATAGGAGTGAATGGAGAAAGTTCAAGGAACTTCTGTCATTACTAACCAGCAGAGTGTTACCATTATCAACCAAGCTAAAAGTATATCAATAATGTGCATGCAGTGAGATGACGTATGAAAGTGAAATTTGTATGGAGAGAAATAATATGAGAATAATAAGATGGATGTGTACTGTGAGTGTTAAAAATATAAATCTAGCCACTTGAAATAATAGATGATAGTTTTTGGATTTGTAGATGTAGAACAGTTTAGGTAGCAAGGTCAGTTCACAGGGGAAGTCCAAGGAAAACAAGGGAGATGATAAGATTGGACTTGAGAGGAAGAGGAGTACATAAAGACCTCGCCAGACATAGCCAATTTCTAAAAGCTGTCCAACACATGTCAGCATGTAAAACGGACGTTAAAACGAAATGATGAGGAGTGTCCTTATTATTCTTTATTATTCTTATATAGAAGTAAAGAGACTGATAATTTTGCCATCTAATTTACATACATGTTTGTGGTATGTACAGATACACATTTAAATTAGATGTCTACGCTGAGGAAAGAGTCACTCTTTCTTTAAATGCTTACAGAGACATTAAGAAATATTAGAGAATGGTTGAATCAACATAGAGCTGATGCTGATGATGCTGATGAGAGAGAGATGAATCAAAGTTTCATTTTACTTACCAATAGATACGCAACAGAACAAATATTGACAGCATTGCTGACAATCTTGTTGATCACCTTGAATGATGGCTCTGGAAGATCATCGTACAGGATGAATAACTGACTGAAGAAATAGAAAACAAGAAAAGGGAAAAGAAAAATTAAGAAAGAAAACGGCAAACATTACTATTGGCACCATAAAAATTTTGAAAGAAAATACAGTTGGTAAATTAATCCCAAACAATTTATTTTGGTTTACCTAATCACATGTGACGTATTTGCGTTAAAAACAATTCCATAGAAAATATAAGCATGCGAAGTTAGGTTAATATTGGCCGTGAGTAGGTAATCATCTGTTTGCCATGGTATTTCTTCTGGAAGTAAGGTTACGACCGGACCTGAAGAAATTGCCGGAAGGTAGGGTTTAATCTAAAGATAAATAAAGGCAGACGTGAAAAAAGTATATGTGTATGGCAAAGCTATTGAAATTGTCGAGAAGTTTTGTTACCTAGGTGATACCATTGGAGCACAGAGTGGAGCAGGTGCTAGTGTGATTGCAAGAGTTAGGAGTGGATGTTCAGGGAACTTCTGCCATTACTAACCAGTAGAGCAGTGTGATGATGTATGGAAGTGGAACCTGGCCAATGTGGGTTGAGGATATGCATTGCATGAAGAAAATGATGGATGTGTAATCTGAGTCTTAAAGACAGGTTTAAATCTGATGACCTCAGAGGAAGATTAAATTTGTACAGTACAGGGAGATGTGTGAAGAACAGAAGACTTTGATGGTATGGCCATGTTGAAAGTATGTATGAGAGTTCTTGGGTTAGTAGATGTAGAACAGTGGAGGTAGCAGGTTCAGTTCACAAGGGAAAGCTAAGGAAAAATTGGGAGGAAGTGAGAAGATTGAACTTGAGAGAAAGATGAATAAGTAAAGACCTGGCCAGAGATAGGTTAGTCTGGAAGTCAATTTCTCAAAGCATATCCATCGTATAATTAAAAATTACCCCCCCCCCCCAATCTTGGTAACCTCGCTGTATAGCACATTTAAACATTAACATAATATTGGTATCATTTCGTCTAGATATTTAAAGCTTACCAAGACAAATATGCTTTTTATTTGATACTTACGTTTGACATCCAAATGCTAAGGAAAAAATTGGAATACACTGAAATAAGCCTTCAGTCCGCCAATATCTGACTTTTACAAACCAATTCCCCAACCATAGAGTAGGAATTGAAATAAAGATCATCTGGAGATAAAAATTTAAAAAAAGTTTTAGACAACATTTGAATGGAATCATAATATATATATGTGTGTGTAATGAACTTTTAGTTAAATACAAAACTATAAAATTTTCTCAAGTCTTGTTGTTTTCGTTTGTCATTACAATATATATATATATATATATATATATATATATTTAGCATAAATTTTGGTGCTTATGCAGATGAGCGGACCATTAAAAAATTTTTTTAAATTATTTTTTTATAAAAACAATATTATATACTTATTCAGTGTTATCTTCTTACTCACTGTGCAAAAAAGTAGAAAAAATTATCCACTAGAACTTTAATTAAAAGTATTTTTCCATTCTGCGTATCGTAACAGCGATTCGTTCACAGAGACTTCAGTTTGTTTCTAAAGAAAGAAGATTTCGTAGGGGAGATAATCAACTTGCGAAATCATAATAAAAAACAACATGGCGTCTCTGTGAACGAGTCGCTGTTACGATACACAGAATGGAAAAATACTTGTAATTAAAGTTCTAGTGGATAATTTTTTCTACTTTTTTGCACAGTGAGTAAGAAGATAACACTGAATAAGTATATAATATTGTTTTTATAAAAAAATAATTTTTTAAAATCTTTTAATGGTCCGCTCATCTGCATAAGCACCTAAATTTTTTATTCATACAAACATCTCTGGCTACATATGTGCATACATGTTTCAGCTACAGCCTGAGGCAGGCTCAGCTTTATCAGGTCAAAATCTCAAAATGAAACAACATATCGCATTTAAAGAAAAACCTATTTGTAAGTCAGGATTGACATGTGACCAAAATATCAGCAGCTATTTTAAAGTGTAGCTGTTATTTCTTTTCGTTTTTTTCATTTGCATTACAGATGAAAAGAGAGAACTCTTCAATTAACACCGGTCACAAACAAAATTCACTCACTTCGAATGAGTTCTCTCCCCTTCACTTTTTTTATTTTTCCAATGTTCTTTCTCAGCTCTTCTTTTCTTACTGCTTTATAAATTAAATAATTTATTCCTATCATCTTAACTCTATCCAGCACTTGGAGCAGGTACAGAGGCTAGTGATTAGATGGTCTACGGGCACTACACAATGTCCTACAAACAATGACTGGAAGCCCTCAATCTGTACTTACTGGAGTGTAGGTGACTGCATGGCAACCTCAATTACAATGTACCGTGTGACCTCTACTTCACACCAGTGCCGTAGAGAGGGCTTTGTGAAAACTCAGAGGAGCTGTACACGAGACGATATCGGATGAATCGTCAGCAGGCTTTTTTTTCGGTTTAGGTCGCTGGGCCGTGAGACAAGCCATGGTAAGCCTGCAAACGTCCAAGGCTGTGCTGGATGCATCGTGGACACTGATCTTTGGATGATTACTGCTGTACATAACCCCCTCTTTCATAACTCGCTTGTACATGGTTCTAGCCCTGCGCTAATATTTGGCCAATTGTACCTCCTCAACGAAAATTACCCCAACCCACCAGACTAGTAGCAAAATCCCACATCTTCACTTTAAATGCTGGAAGATTTTCTATTCTCATAGGTTCTTTCCCCGAACAGCTTGCCTTTGGAATTCTTTTACTGCTTCTCCGACCATAGGAACATGAAGAAATTTAAATGTAATGCGAACAAATATCTTGCTGCCCAACTCCCCACCCAGGTTGCCCCCTATAAACCTGGCCCTTATCATAGTAGCCCATTACGCTTCAGTTTGCATAAAACTAAATTAAACTAAATATAACCTACATTACGACCGCTTAGCAGCTGTGTTTCAAAATTCATAATGAATGTGTAAATTAGTCTAGGAGTGAATCCTGTACATACAAATATATAAACATATACACATACCTAACTTTATATATATCTAAATGAATAAATGCAAAAGTTTTTAAAAATTTATCCAGACTATATTCATATCAAAACACGTTACGCTTATTTAATTCAATTTTACATTTATATATTTTCAGACACATTTTATATACTCAACAGAATAATACCAAACACACTGACCAAGACGCTTCATTTGAATAATTTTATAAACACTTTCAAATAAATTAATATTCTATACAATTCATTTCTATTTTTGTACTCCACTTGCCTTACATAAATCTAATACTTTTCTTCATATTAACATTAATAGTAGTAGCAATATTAATTACAATTTAATGAACAATGTTTAACATTCAAAATTATTACTTTGAAATTCGAAGGATAACTTCCGGTTTTATTTTTTGTTGTTGACGAATTATCAAAATGTGAAAAGAAAATGGTTTCTTTGTTTTTCTATAGATAATGCTACAGCTAGATTAAAAGCCGCCCGGAGGGCGTGTAGTTTTTGCTAGTACATTATATATATATATATAGCAATAGATAAAGTGAAAGAATAAAATTAGGTACAAATCAAATTTTATTACAATTCAAAGTTCAGGCAAAGTTCTTTAAAGTCCTTAACTCATGAGTTTTCAAAGAAAATCTTCTCTTCAGAGGACCATTACCGCAATGATATTACTGCAGGTAATAAAAATTAAACTTTGAAAAATATATAAAAAAATATATAGAGAAAAATACATAAATGTATATACAACATCAAATATATCAGCTATTGGAGACTCTGAAATTGGACATTATAATATTAAAAACCAAGTGAGTCTTCTGAACTTTTTATATTATTTGTCTTCTCTATCGTTTTTTTAGCAATTTTTTTAGCAATTTATTAATTTGCATACACCTTGAATACAATTTTAACTATTATCTACTACATCGACAGTAAATGAACTTCCAGCCTGGATAACTTCTTCTTTTTTTTTCGCTTTTGGACTACCATTCACCATTTGGATTATTCTTTAATCAACACCTTGGATGTCTTGCCTGGAGCTATTTTAGACTTGTTGACTTGGATGAATTGTATAGTTTCACTAAATAGTATGCTTTGGGCCGATATATTTGATGTTGTATATACATTTATGTATTTTTCTATATATATTTTTTTATATATTTTTCAAAGTTTAATTTTTATTACCTGCAGTAATATCATTGCGGTAATGGTCCTCTGAGGAGAAGATTTTCTTTGAAAACTCATGAGTTAAGGACTTTAAAGAACTTTGCCTGAACTTTGAATTGTAATAAAATTTGATTCGTACCTAATTTTATTCTTTCACTTTATCTATTGCTATTAATGCTCTATCCAGTATATTGAGCTTTATTCTTATCCGGATGTCCACTAATTGAAGATATTAGTTGCCTCTTATATCTTTTGTTGAATTAACCTTATATATATATATATTGAATTGAAAGCAAATATATATATATATATATTGAATTGAAAGCAAATAAGCTATTATGTTTGAAACATGTAAACAAAGAAAACAAAATTTGGATTTTTTTTTATGGAGTCAGAATCACAACACACCAATTTTTGCATGAGTCAAGATTCTCCACCTCTGCTTTCTTTTATTTATTTATTTATTTTATACTTGATACTAACAGTTTGTTATGCTGTTGCAAAAATAATCAAAGTCTACTTACAGAAATAACAAATATCGTGTAGAAACAAATACACATCGTACTAGCACTGCTGAGTGAACGGACATTCTTAAGTAAACCTAAAGGAAGGCCGACAAAAAGGCACAGTATTACAATCAACGCTGATCGCAGTCCGTTTGTGTTCTGAAATAATGGAAAGAAAAAAAATATTAGTGGAAAGAAAAGTAATTTTTTAGAATCACTCCCATCTCTAATCAGGTGGGTTTTAATTTTGTGGTTTTATGGGTGTATATCTCTAACCATCATCATAATCATCATATTCGGTTTAACGTCCATTTTACATGCAAGCATGCGTTAGATGGCTTTTAGAAATTGACTTCAAAACTAATATATCTCTGGCCAGGTTTTTATCTCTCAAGTCCATTCTTATCACTTCCTCCCATGTTTTCCTTGATCTTCCCCTATGAAGAGAATCTGCTATCTCAACTGTTCTACATCTACTAACCCAATAACTCTCATCCATTCTTTCAACGTAACAATATCATCAAAGTCTCCTGTTCTGCACACATTTCCCTATACTAGGTTATTTTTTAAGATAGGTTATTTTTTAAAATCAATTTCTTAAAGCCATAACACATGCCAGTATGCAAACCAGATGTAAAACTGAATATGATGATGGTTTTTATGCAATCGCTACTTGGGAATAGCTATTTATATGTATATATTGAAATAGACAATGCTTATTATAATCAGAGATAACCACTTCTCCCACCCCCAAAATATTTTAACAATAATTACTCAAGACTAGTTAATCATAAACAAACTGGCATGCGCAAAAGTAAAACTAGACATAAGAGAAAAAAAAAAAGAAAAAGAAAAAAAAAAAAAGAAAAAGAAAAAAAAAAAAAACCCTCACCTCAAATCCAGTGAATTTGGATACAATTGATGGACCTAAATCCCCAATAACAACTATCTGTGCTATCATTGTGCCCAACTGCAATCCAATCAATCTAGAGGAAAAAAAGGGAGCAAATTAAAAATGAAAGGATATTTTTATAAAATTTGAACATGGTGAGAAGTCTACACGTTTCTAACAAAAAAATATATCTATATAAAAAAACAAAACAAAAAAAATATCTATATATAAAAAACAAAAAAATACTCAAATGAAGGAGATTCATTCAGATGTTGGAATTCATTTTAGAATTGGGTGCTCACAAAAGTTATCACATGCAGGTTGCCAACATCCTATAGCGAAAGTGGAACAACATCTCATATTGAACTAAAAAATAGCACGCTGAGAGCACATTGGCTAATGATTGTACCACCACAACTTGTGACTGTCTAAAGAGGGAGGGGGATATATGTATAGAAAGTACACTTGTCTGTAGGTATATGTTTGCTGGCTGTTTCTTTTTAAAACTTGGTTGGTGATTTCACACGTGTGTTAGTGCATGTAGTTTACACATGCGTGTTGGTGTCGTGCGTATTCGCATCTTATATATATAAGTGTATATCTGTTCACAACACTCCAATAATTATTTCCTGTAAAATAAAAAGAAATCATTTTCTTTTTCCCTGAAACAATAAACAGCGGAACAATATCACTAACTCATAGAGAATATCTTTAAGAACCGTTTGGTCATTTTTACTTCTTTGTTTAACTTGTTTTTTCCTTATCAGATGTGGGTTACACGTTGTCCATGGCAGCACGAAGTAACTTTCTCCATTTACCTTGGTTTTGATGTGCCATTGAAAGATGACTTCAAAGTCATCTTTGATAATAGAGTCATTCCAAGTCTTTTTCAGTTTGCCTTTTCCTCACCCATCCTCAATTGAGATGTGTGTACATCTGTTTATTCGACTAGAGCTTTGTTCAACATGTCCATACCACTCTAGGCAGTGCCAACGCAGAGCTGACTTCAGTCTGGGCACCTTCAGCCAAAGTAGCAGGGAGTCAGAACTAACTACCATCAAGGCATACACCACAAATTCACCAAACCATAGCCATATCATTCGTCTG
The DNA here is from genome assembly GCA_963556195.1 of Sepiola atlantica. Lineage (NCBI taxonomy): Eukaryota > Metazoa > Mollusca > Cephalopoda > Sepiida > Sepiolidae > Sepiola > Sepiola atlantica. The sequence continues at coordinate 3,212,119 of OY744539.1, read as the reverse complement.
CATACTAAAAAAGATTGAATTAATGGTAGCTCAGCATTCATTCGCATGGACATAGTTGTTTTAAAACGACCCCGAGTAACAAGTGAGACTGAACGACAGATTAAGATGGGAAGAAGCTCACAGAATTTGCCGCATACAGTCTTTCTACGGTAGATCAAACTTAATTCACAGCCCTCACCAGCAAAGATCATATCGCCAAGATAACAAAATAAGTTCATAACTTCATCATATTCGATTTAATGCCCATTTTACATGCTGGCATGTGTTGGACGGCTTTTAAAAATTGACATCGAAACTAACCTATCTGTGACCAGGTCTTTATTTATCCATCTTTCTCTCAAGTCCATTCTTATCACTTCCTCACATGTTTTCCTTGGATTTCCTCTGTAAACTAAACATGCTACCTAACTTGTTCCCAAGAACCCTCATCCATTTTTTTTCAACATGGCCATACAATCAAAGTCTCCCTATAGTCTTCAGATTTAATCTTCCTCTGAGGTACATCAAATTAAAATATATTGGTAGAGTTTTTTTCCTTTATATACCAAAGGACATAAATAATACTGTGTGTATGTGTGTGTGTGTGTGTGCGTGTGTGTGTGGATATGGAGGGTGTGATAATGTGGGCAAGAGACCCAATTCAATATAGATTGACTCTAGAGACTTCACACCTACTTGTGAATTCTTTAATGTGTAGCTGGAGAGATTACAATCACCTAGATAAGATCAAGGGTTAAAAATAGAAATATATCTAAACTCTTAAACCTGAAAGTTTTGATCTTCTTTTTCTGGAGTGAAATTAAATGTTCAATTGTGTCTGAAGATTCTGTTTAGTGGATGAAATAAATTATTACCTATAATTGACATGGTGGTTTGAGTTTTTCCACACACATTCCAAACATCACAAATAGAAGTCAAACAAATACATAAACAGTATTCATCCTCAAGTAAATAGGAAAAAAGAAACACTTACATAAAAAATACATATATGGATATATAATAAAATAATAAAGAATAAAAACCAAAAGAAAAAATTAATAATAAAGAAAATAATAATCATCATAAAATAATAATGAAAAGAATAAAAAATATAAAAGAATAATAATAAAAAAATATATATATTTATATATCCTTTTATATATGTAGATACATCACCAATGTAAATTACACAAAATTTATTTACAATCATTTCACCTTTCCAAAAATGTATAACAGAAAAACTTTTTACACGTTTACCGTTGGTAGATTCGCCAGAACAATTATGCAATTTACATTTTGAAAATTGAAAGTTTTGAGACAAATCCACTAAAGGTAAATGTGTAATGAGTTTTTCTGTTATACACTTTTGGATAAGTTAAACAATTTGAAATAAATGTATGAAATTTACATTGATGTTGTAGGCATCAGTTTGTCTCAGGAAAAAATGGAGTTCTACACCTCAGATAAGTTTGTTGCCGAATTACAGCATCTGGTTCTGAGAGAGATGATGCATATATATATATATATATATATATATATATATATATCTCCATTGCTGTTCTCTCCTCTTGGAGCATGCCTTCACAACATTTTTCCATCAGCTGTGGTCTTCAGCTACAGACTTCCAGCTTGCTCCCATCCCTCGTGTACTTATATATTATTATTTTATGTATCCACATATATTATAAAGAGATCTAAGATATCATGCATCGATTTTCAGTATTTACTTCAATAGTGCTCAATATCCGAGTACAGCTAGGTAGTAGTAACACGAATTCCATGCACTTCAGCCTGACGATTCTCTACAGAGATGAAACGCAGACGCATCGGTGTAGCATAATTGTCATAAATATATTTTCATAACTTACTATATATACACACACACACATATATATATAAGGATATTGTAATTTGCTTGAAGCATTGTGTGTAGCGTAAGAAGTTGATATTTAAAAACAATTACAATGCAACCAATTGAATAGAAATTTAAGTAACATGCTAGTAAAAATAAGGACACAAACACATCATTAAAGCGTGATCAAGATATTTCGGTCTGTAGATTAGACAATATTCGTTTGGTAATGTTGCTTTATTGAACAAAAATCGTCTGCATTTCCATAACCAATTTTACATTTTGTCTGAAATTTTCATTTCATATTTACTCAAATAATACAGAATTTACGACATAATCAAAATTATATAGAAATTTTCTAAAAAAATTCAACACCAACAAAATTCTTTTTGCATACAGATTTGAAATGCTTCATCTTTTATTTTTGTAAAAGTGAGGGAAATTATTTTCTTGTCTCATTAAGATACATCTAAAGTTAAAACATTTTATTCTTTATTTAATATATAAAGCCACCATATAGATATATATATATATATATATAGTAAGCAATGAAAATATATATGGCAATTAAGCTACACAGAGGCTCCTGCGTTTCATCCCCGGGGTGGAATCTTCAGGCTAAATATATATATAAAATGCCTTTTTCACATTAGAAGGCATATTTTAAAATGAAATACAATTTTGTTTAAGAAATCGATAAGATGCCAATTTTTTTTTTTTTTATACAATAAATCAAATATTTCGGACGATCATCCGTCCCTTTTCAATCAAAATAAAAATCTGATATTGTTATTATATATATTTTTTAAATATATTTCTCCAAGCCAACCATTTGGGAGCAAGCTCCCAACGAACAACACTCTCCTGGCTGTAATGTGGAGATGGTGTAGTGTTGAGATTATGTGATGGTGATGGTAGTACACATAACAGTAGTGAAAATAAGCGTCGATACGCTGATAGATAATAATAAAATGTTTTTCACATTAGAAGGCATTTTTTTTAAATGAAATACAATTCAGTTAAAGCAATCGATAAGATGCCAAGATTTTTTTTTTTTTTTTTTTTTAATACAATTATCTATTTCTTAAACAAAATTGTATTATATTTATATATATATATATATATATATATATATATAAAGGCTTCTTTTTTAATTTGTCAGTTGAAACAGATTTAAAATAGGACAGCAATTTTAATGGGTATAAAATTGAACTTCGAAATTTAAATCTAATAACTTTATTTCAAATGTTGAATTATGCATTTATTGAATAAATATTTTTATAAAAGACATCTTAAATATATATATTACGCAAGAAAAAAATTAATTGGCAACAGATGGTGGATATTGATTAGAATATAACTTTCACAATCAAACAAATTTGAATGGAAAAATCTCAATCCCCATAATACTGCTTCAGCAGGATAAATGAAGAAGAAAAATGAAAAAAAAAAATTGTACAATTTGTATTTATAGAAGCAGAAATGAAATACTTACAGAAACTCGATGACGAATTTCCCACCTCCACCTAATGTGTGATAGGCTAGAGACAAAGGAACAAGAATACAAGTTAGTAAGAGAAAAAAATATTCTGTATTATTTAGACTACTGTTCTTATTTTGGTTATTATTTTCACAACGTTTTGGCCATTGTAACCTCTGACCTTCTTCATGTGCATCTTGTCAAACTCTGGAATCCATACAGAATTTCAAACTGAACCATTTATTTAAGCCACAGGAGTACATCATTCTCATTCTGTCAGCCACGACCAGGTAGAAGTCATAAGTCATTTTTATTAAAGACTTCTACCCGGTCATGGCTGACGGAACGAGAATAATCTACCCACTGTGGATTAAATAAAGGGTTCAGTTCGAAATTCAGTACAGATTCCCGAATTCAACAAAATGCACTACATTAGCCCAACGTAGAGGTTATCCTAGGGACGAATCCTGGATAAACTGTTGCAGAAGCATGAATCTCTTGAATTGCAGGAGGGTTGGCCGATAAAGGAAAACTTGGAAGCAAGTCTAATCACTTGCTTCCAAGTTTTAATGGAATTTGGAGACAGTTGACCTACTGAACCGTGAAAACTGGAGAGTGAGCTTGCAAACTATCAGAAAACATTTGACATCATCTGAACAAGGGAAAAGTTAAATGAATAGAAGAAGAAGCATCTGAAGAAGGGCAGAGGTTACTTCAGCCGAAATGTTGTGAGAATAACATTCAAGATGGGAACAGTAGTCCGAATAATCCAAATGCAAATTATCAATCCTTATCACAAAAATTTTGTAAAAACAATTTTTCTATTTCATGATTTGTAATATGCAGACACATTTCAAAAGGAAACGTTTAGAAGAAAACAAAAATGTTTTTACTGCATTTAATTTTTTTTATTTGCAACAAAAATTAACAATAAATTGAAAATAACAATTACAAATCAGGCACAAGGTCCAAATTGTTTGGGGGGTTGGGGTGGAGGTGGGTCGATAGTCATATCACGTTTGGTTTGATTATTTTTCTTAACTTACTTTAAACTAGACCCAATCACCATAATACTGCATTCACTTGATGGGCTTAATCCTAGTTAAAATATCCCCAAGTGTTTATAAATTTAATTTTATTTACAAAAAAAAAATGACATGAAACTGATGGGGATTAAGACAAATTACAAACATCCCAAAAGAAAAATAAAGAACCAAATAAAATGAGATAAGGGCCAAGTTAGTGTAGACTGCCCACGGTTTTCTGGATTGTTTCAATCTCTTAAGTGGGAATAGAAACTAGTGGGAGACAAAAGAAAAATAGGGATGGAATATGGGAAAAGATGGTGTTCAAGATAATAAATTTTTCTATTTTGTAATTTTTTTTTTTACTGCATTTAAGCTAATACTGTTTCAAGCAAGCTATCATTACAAAAGATTACAAATGTACTATAGTCATAGAATATTTTGATGTATATTGAGGTATATTTAAGCACGATGGATCAATTGATACCAACAAGTGTCAGTGGAAATTTGTTTATTATAATTCTTTTTAAAGAAGTGCCATAAATAATTGCAATAATAGAATCAAAATAAAATACGAAAGATGAAAAGATAAATTCACAAATTGTTAAAATACAAGTGTTACACTTGCATTTTAACAATTTGTGAATTTATCTTTTCATCTAAAAAAAAAAAAAAAAAAAAAAAAAAAAAAAAAAAAAGCAAAAGCAAAGCAAAATCCAATTTAGAAAAGACAAAAATCAAATCTAAAAAAAAAAAAAAACAAGATTGAAAATACAATTTCTCTGGCTGCCTGTGAATTGACATGGCTCTACAAGTGCCTCTCCATTGCCACTATTCAAAGAAACACCTTGAACCTGCTCTAAGCCTGCCAAGCTAGCAGGACATCTGATGAAATTTCCTGATATCCTGAATATAGACTTTTAAAATTTGGTGGTTGAAAAAGTTTCATGAACTTTTAAATTTAGCTCATATTTTGTCAAATGTTGAATTATGTATTTATTGAATAAATTTTGTTAATTTGACAAGAAAATAAAGTCAGTCCTAATTATAGCACACACCACAGAAAAAAACAACAAAAAAACAAAACAAAATAATCTCAAATAACAAGGCTGAAAAAGGGGAGGGGTCGAAAAGGGGAGGGGGTCGAAAATTCAACCATAAAAAATAAAAATAAAAACTAGGTTAAAAAATCCAATGACACAAACTAGGTTCAAAATTGCAATCACAACACACACAAGTTTGCAAAAAAAAAAAAAAAAAAAAAATATCACTGATGCAACTCTCACCTGTCTCCTAAAATCAATCCTAAGAATTTTTATGCTTAACTATAAAAAAAAAAAAATAATTATATACATATGTATTAAAACTACGCAGTGGTTACTTTTAATTGTGTTTTTCTACAAAAATCAAATAAGTTTGCTTAATCAACTGAAGTAATTTGCTAGCCACAATAACCTATACTCAAACATACAAATTTATAAATTTGGTGTGTTTGCAGGAGTTTCTGGCTTATAAACTCAGCCTCCAAGGTGTCTATAGTGACAAATGAAACATACTTGGAATCAAAAAGACTTCCATCTCTGGACTTACCCTACATCGCTTTTTCTTCATTGATCTGTAGTAAAAACTTTAAATCACGTGATAACACCTTTAGTTTCTTTAAAACAGAACAATGCAAAGAAAGAAAGTAAAATTGTTTTTACCTAATAATTACATTTCTGTAAATAAAGAATTATATCTGAATTCTTAAAAAGTTCTTCAATTTTATGTGTCGACTTTCAGCTCCAAAAGATTAATCTATTATACGCCGCTGGATGTCTGGTATGACACTGCTCGACCATATCTGCAATGAGGATATCTGAAAGTTCTACGGCATTGCACTGATTGAGGGCAAGATGAGGGAATGGCGACTCAGATGGTTTCGACATGTGCTGAGGACCAACAATGACACCGTCGCGAAACTCACCTTTGCACTAGAAGTCGCCAGAAAGTGACCGAGAGATAAGCCGATGATGACAACCTGCACAAAGATCTCTGTAAAACCGGCCTTCACCCGGACCGAGCCTGTGATCGTGTCAAGTCGAGACAAAAATCCATCATTACAGACCCCGCCGTAGCTCGGGATTAACGCATAAGAAAAAGCGAAAGATGACTCAATGTGAATTCATCAACATTTGTTTCCCTAAGGCTTTCCCCATTATATACTTTATCAAAACTGAAATGCATGCTAAAAATACCTTAGTTCTAGGATTGAGTTATAATAAAATAATCTTTTAGTTGTTCTAATTAGCCTTAAATTATAATTAACTGAACAAATCACCTATCTCTCTGAGCTATCTATGTATTTCTATTGTGTCCTCTCATTATGTTGAATCAACCAATCTCTAATATGTCTTAATGTCTCTGTGAGCATTTAGAGAAAGAGTAATTCTCTTTTTTCAGCGTCTTCATCTAACTTACATACACGTGTCTGTACACACCACAAAAACATATGTAAAATAAATCTTTTTACTTCCATATAAGAATAATTTTACAAATATAATAATGATATAATAATAATCATAGTGATGATCATGATGATGATGATCATAATATAAATGATATAAATATAATAATCATGATGGTGATGATGATGATATAAAAGTAAAGAGAGAGACTTATATTTACTTATGCAAACAGCAGAGCGTTACCATTATTGACTCAGAGAAGAGTCTATCAGGCATGTGTACACAGTGCGATTATGTATGATAGTGAAATCTGGCTAATGAGGGTTGAGGATATGCATTGCATGGAGAGAAATGAAATGAGAATGATACAATGGATGTGTAATTTGAGTCTTAAAAGACAGGCTTTCATAATTTCGAATGAAACTTAAATTCAATAATGTCCAAATTATGCTTGTATATCTCTATTTATATAAAGTTAGGTACATGTATATGTTTATATATTTGTATGTACAGGATTCACTCCTAAACTTATTAACATTATGATTTTTGGAATACAGCTGCGGTCATAATGTGGGCTATATTTAGTTTTATGTAAAGGGGGTAAAAAGGGAGTGAAAGCGCTTCGTGAAAATTCAGATACCTCCGATTTTTGTGAAATTTTAACAATAGGCACATCAATTAATAAATATTCCCCAGATTTCAATTCTTTGGGGTATCTTACAGGGATTTTAGGGGGCATAATATGGGTACTACCTCCCATTTGAAAATTCAAATATATCATGAGTATTAAATTTGATCCAGAGTCATTAGACACCAATTAAGCAAGATTCCATGAATTTCAATTTCTTAAGACTCCTTAAGCTTAAGACTTAAATTTTAGACATTTTCTAAAATCAAAATCACGTAATGGATTTTCATCAAAATTGGAATAAGGATTCTACACATTAAGTTTAGTATCATTATATCTTGATTTTAATCTTCGTAAGAAGGCATAAAAGTGGTGCAAAACTGTCCTGTTCAAGGGGAATCAATTTTACCCACCCTGGGACGGGTCTTCTAATTCCATTATAAAACTAAATTGATGTAATACGATATTATTCATGCAGTTTCTACTAAAATATAACTATTTGTCAATAGCTTCAATTTAAAAACGTTATCATTAAAATAAGATAAAAATAATATATTTTTTATTTTTAAATTTTTTATACTCCTGCAAAAATTGGTAACTCACAATTCCTACTCTGAAAATCCTATCTCTTTATTTCAGTTACATATATACAGGGTTTTATAGAAAGGAGCGTGCTCCTTTTGGATTCAGTCAAGGAGCAGAGATCTCATTTTTTATCCAGCAGTGTGTGTGGGGGGTGGGAGGGGTAAGTAAAATAATGAAAATAATGTTGGAAATGTGTTGAATTTTTCAACAGGTTATTTTAAGGTGCTGATGGAGCGAGGAAAGGAGCGGCTCCTTTTTTTTTGTGTATATATAATTACAGTTTACAAAATTAAAGGAGATAGAATATTTCAAAAAGAAAATTACAATTCGGAAACAATAAAAGCAGAATTAACAAGAAATGCCAGAGTAATTTGAATGAATATTTACCCAGAAACTCGTATGATTTTCGTCTTGATGTTATTCCTGCTTTCATCAGTAACTGGCAGGAGACGAGGGTTAACCAAGTGCAAAAGAGAAGCAGAATGGTTCCCAAGATTATGCCACACTGGAAACAAAAAAAAAAAAAAAATACAGACAAGAAATAAAAGTAAAAGTGCAGAATAGTTACCAGTCGAGAAATCGTAAACAAAGAAAACAATAACAAATAACTTATACCAAACATGGAATTTAATTATGTATCGATCTGTATACTTTTCAAGTGTGGAAACTTTTTTTATGTACTAACGAGTCACTGCTTATCAAGGCCCAAAGGCCACTCGAGAATAAGGGTTTGTCAGGTGGAGGGTGAGACAACACCGTGAGGATTAGTAATGATGGTTGAAATTGGACAGAATCTGATTATTTAAGTAAACGACTCAACAAGAACTTGTTAACATTGGACTTGAAAATGACAATGTTGTAGTCAGCTGTGAAGCAGCCCCTAATTGTAAGATTTATTATCTCTGTTTTCGTTAAATAACTTATCAATACATGAAAAAAAAAAAAAAAAAAAAAAAAAAAGATGGTCGATTTTTTAGAGGTGGTCGCTTAAGTTTTGATAAGTTTATGCTGAAAAGATAGTAATAAATTTAAAAAAATGACTTACCTTACCACTAACCCTAAGTTTGGGTTAGGGGTTTACCACCCAAACCTAGGGTTAGTGGTAGGGTAAGTAATTCTTTTTATCAGTTATAATTTTAATTTGTAAATTTTAAAACCCTTCAACTATCAAATAGTTTCGACATACAATGACATTTTTTAATATTGGATACTAGCGGTATTCACCTGCCATTGTCTGTGTGGGAAGGTCTTTTTTTCTTTTTTTTAGGAAAAAATAATTTCAAATACAATCATGTTTACAATTCTTGTCTTGAAAGAAAAGTTATAAAGAACATTTGTAATATGAGGTCAAGTAATAAAAAAAACTAAATAAATAAAATCTTTAAGAAGGTTTACTTTTTAATTTGTTATTTTTTAAGTAAATATTCAGATACATTTTGAAGATGATTTAATGAAAAAATAAAACCAACTTTACTTTCTGCCTATATTATTGTTGATATTCCAATCTCAGGGTTCTTTTATGGATATTTTGAATATAAAAGCAATGTACGTTCAACATGTATGACACATGAGAAGTAATCCCTTATTTCTCCTGTAAAAGGTAAGTGTTATTAGTTGTCACTTTCTGATACCAGGTACCGTAGATATTATTGTGAGTTCAAGTTTAAACCAATATTTTCTATCTGTTCAATCCATTTCAAGTATTATTAGACAGTCAACACCAATGAATTCAAACAGGCCAGAGTGCTAGTTGAGATTTTACTGGGGCAAGGGTTTGGTCCTGTGCAGTTCTAGGAGGACCACCTTTCCAAACTTTACCTTCTTACCCTTTGAGAATGAGTTAGTTTATTCCTAATCGCCTGAGATGCCCATACCAGGAAATACCAATGGGGCTTCCTAGGCAATTTTTGTTTGGACAGAGTTCTCTTCCTCTAGGGCGCTGGTTTTAAATCCAACTTTCCAACTTTGCATCACATCTTCCTGCCGTGGGAGGGAGATAAACAAAACTTGAGGATATGGGTTAATGGGATGAATGGATTATCAGTTGAATAATAAATAATATTACGAGAGGATTGAAAACGATGAATGGAATGAACACAATTTGATATACTTGTCAAACTGTATGTTGACATTAAATTTGAAGATCATGTTGTAGTCTTCATGGAAGCAATCCCATAGTAACGTGTTCCATAGACGGAAAACAACTCTGTTCATTTAAATTCTACCTGATGTTAGCCACCACATGGAGGAAGAAAGGAAAGTTCTTTTCTGTTGTGGTAGTAAGAGAAGTTCTTGCTGCAAATGTCTTACAAGAAACCAGAGATTTGAGCTCAGTTGTGCTCCTTCCATGGAAATAACGAGAGAGTAGAAAAAGACTAGCAAATATATCTTCTGTGAGAAAGGAGCTGCAGAGAACAGAAGCAAAGTCTATTTTGTACAACTCTGTGAAGACAAGAAAGAGTGCTTAGGGTGGCACCTCCCCAGACGTGGCAGCAGTAATCCATCTTAGGACATACCTGACTTTTATATAGGTAGAGTATTTCATCAGAGGTCAGGTATGTTTTGGAGTGGTAGAATGATCCGATCATTTCTCCAGCATCTTTAGCAACAGATTGGATATAAGTTTTCCATTTTAGATCTGAAGTGAAAGTCTGTTCGCTATCCACCTGGGCAATGCCAGGTAACCCTGCTATGTTTAAGTTTGGTTGTTTTGTTTTACGGCATATCAACCCTTTTCAGGTTATTTAATGCCGAATGCAGTCATTTTGGTGAAAGTTTTTATGCTTCAAGTTCTTTATATGTTCAAATATTTATTGATGGTGTTTGGTTTGGTTGTTAAAGTATATTTGTTTTCATCTGTTTCTATTTAACCCATAGTTGGGACCCTAACAGGTACTACCACTCCGGGTCAGGGTGGACCTGGGAGCAATGGTAATTAAAAGAAGGCTCCACATTCCCCAAAGTCCGTAAGCCGGATCTCACCATCAGATGTAGTTTAAGGTCATATCCAGGACTCGTTATGTTTAAGAGAAAATGACTTACTTGTTGGAAGCAGAAGGGCATGGCCAAAACACTGACCCCAATAATACTATTCCCCAAGTTGACAACATGGGGCCAGTTTACAGACGATACCATCCTCATTTGTGTAGAGCAACCTTGAACCTGCAAATAATAAAAAACAAAAAAAATGTACAAAATAATTCAGAGTAAAAAGCGAAATGTGCAATAATGCATATTTGACATAAATGATTACGACAATTTATAATAGGTTTCAGAATTTTTGAGATAAGGATTGATAACTTGTATTATTCAGACTACTGTTCTCATCTTGGATGTTATTCTCACAATATTTCAGCTAATGTAACCTCCGACCTTCTTCAGGTGCATCTTGTCGAACTCTGGAATCTGTATGAAATTCTAAACGGAACCCTTTATTTAATCCATGGGGGTAGATTGTTCCTGTTCTGTTAGCCATGACCGGAGAGAAGTCTTAAGTAATTAGAAATTGTATTCTTAGTATCGCCCGTACTTAGGATTGAACCTTCAACCTCCAGAAGGACTGTCACTTAGAATTGATTATTACTTAGCACTTTATTTGTCGTGCTATGAGTCCACATGAAATTCTGTACATATTCCAGAGTTCGACAAAACGCACTTGAAAAAAGTTGGAGATTACATCAACCGAAATGTAAGAATAACATCCAAGATGAGAACAATAGTCCGAATAATCGAAATCGTACAATTTATTTGAAAGAAATGTTAAAGTTTTTTTTTTTTACGAGGTATCATTCATTAAACTATCAAGACCAAAGCGCCCGAAAACACCTACCATTTTGGACATCTCAACACGTCAGAGCACTAGTTAAGATTCTACTGTGTGTGCGCGTGGGGGGGGGGTTACTCTTTAATATAGGGGTGTACTTAGCACCATCATTTTTAATTTAGGGAAAAAAAGAAACAATTTATTTGTTATTTTCGTGGTAAAAAGCAACATCAAAAAGTGATTTTTAATTTTTGTCCCATCCAGAGTGGCTATTTTTATCCGGGGGAGGGGGGCACTTGGCTTCATCCCATCCCCACATAAACCTTCCAATCTTCATCTACCATCGCATCCTAAAAGCTAGAAACGCTACTGCACCCATTAAAAAAAAAAAATAAATAAAAAAAAAAAAACTTTAATAAGAAATTTGCTTCAGAAGAATAATAATGCACTTTGGCACTATTTTTTAATGTCGTTTCTTTTCGGGCAACTAAAATGACAAGTATTTTAGTAGTAGTAAATAGACATCTGTATTATTTGCATTATTCAAACCCGTTCTCATCTTGGATGTTATTCTCACAACGTTTTCACCGATGTAACCTCCGACCGCTCACCTTCAGGTGCATCTTGTCAAACTCGGGAATCTTTATGTCGAACTCACAAATCATGGACACTTGGCACGACGGATAAAGGTGTTAAGTAGTAACAATCAGTTTTAAGTGACAGCCTTCTGGAAGTCGAAGGTTCAATCCTCACTATAGACGATACTAACAAAAAATAAAATTAAACTTATGTACTTAACACTCCTACCAGGTCAGGGTTTACAGAATGAGAACAATCTACCCCTGCGGATTAAGTTAAGGGTTCAGTTCAATAATTCTGTATAAATCCCAGAGTTCGACAAGATGCATCTGAAGAAAGTCAGAGGTTACAGTTACATCGATCGAAATGTTGTGAGAATAAGATCCAAGATTAGAATAGTAGTTCGAATGATCAAAATTATCAATTCTCATCTCAAAAATTCCAAAACATCCTCCACTCTATAATAAAGACCAAAGTGCATTTATTTGTGTATGTATATATAATATATATATCACTCACTCACAATCCAGGTTTATCGTCTACGTTTCCTTTGACAAGAGGTTCGACGTTGTCTGGCTGTCCTTATTCTAAGTCTTCAGTTATCACGATTGTGGGGATTGACTGTGTCCATATGCCACTGTTTACGGTCTTAACTGACGGTTTCTTTCCATCTCTTCCTAGGGCACCCAGCTTTCTTTTTGCTGTCCAGCCTTAGGTCTCTGCACGTGCTGATATACCCCTTGCTTCTTTCAACATGCCTGAACCAGCGGAGACGGTTTGCCCTTATTAGGACATCAAGTTTTGGAATGGCCAATTTCTCAAGTAGAGTGTTGACCTAATGTTCTGGATCTAGTCCGGCTTTACATTGCATATCCACCTTGCCCTGTCATTTCTCTGGAGTCAAGCAAGTGAGGCCCAAACACTCACTGCCATACAACATCACGCTTCTTACGCAGCTATCATGAACCTTACCCCTGGTAATAATTGAGATGGCTCGGGATGTTAGGATTGGAACCCAACGTCTTTCACTTATTATTCTCTAAACATATATATATATATATATATATATATATATATATATTTCCTTCCCATAAAAAGTTTTTTTCCCCCCCTTTCTTCTTTCTATACAGATTGTTACTTTTTTTGTTTTTCTTTTTTTAAAACTTTCCAGTTTGAGACGTTATTTTATATAAATATTAGTGCCTCAATTAGAAGTGCCCTAAATTAGAAACTAAACTTTTTTTCCGTGGAGACAGGGTTTATTTGCCGGATGCTGAATATCAACTGGAAGCAGAACGTAACCAATGAGAAGGTGTGGATACAATTAATGCAGACTTTAATGAAAAGACAAATGACTTATCGGCCACATTTATATATAGACACAAAGGACTCGAACATTTAGTTCTTACTGGTAGAGTATCTGGCTGTAACCCAGTGGGCAGACCAAGATATAAGTTTATGGACAATATGTGTAGGTGGACAAACTGGAATGCAATGGGACTATTTCGTTCAATGGATAATAGAACAATGTGGAGGACTATAGTCGCCGACGCCTTACGAAGGCAGGGCCGTCCATGATGATGATTAGTGCAAACACTAGCGAAGCATTTTTTTTTTGTCAAGAAAATCAACAAAGATAAAATATTGTTAGTGTAAAATCATAAGTATCATATTGACTTACTCACAAAAATACCTCTACTACGATAGGTTCATAAAATAGAAACACCCCCGGGACCCTTTAATAAGTGAAAGACGTTACGTTCCAAACATTCTTCAAAGTAATCAAAAACGAGATTTCAATTGCCAGTCGTTATAAAACCCGATTTGTACTTTTGTTATTGTTAGTTACAAAATTTTTCTCCCCTGAAGTAATGAAACAATGGCTAGACGGCGAAGAAAGAGGAATAGATATGTAAAACTATGCAGTGCCCCGACTTACCAGAGATCATTTGCCTATCGAAACAAGTCATCGTCCACTCAATACCATCTATTCGTCAGCTCATCTCATCATCTACTCAACACGATCTGCCTAGTCTCCTCGAGCAACTGACTCACTTCACTCCCCGGATCTACCCCAATCTAAAAATGCCCAATCTACTTGTTTCGACCAGAAATCCTAGATGTCCGGTCCCTCCCTCAGTCACTCTCAGCTGGTCACTGGAACTAACCACATCAACTCTTCTTCTTCAGCTCACCGCTATCCGACTACGCAGCAAACTAACAACCAAACTGTCAGTGCACCATCCTGTCTAGAAAGTTCAATAGATTTGCGACTCCTCCATTGTCTCCCACCTCTCTTACTTCCTACTCACTTTTCCTATTGTGAATCATTTCACAATTCACCATTCTCCGTGGTCTTGGCTACATGCAGTCCATAGTATCACAGTTAAATTTTAAGTAATATTCTTTGTTTTCTATCAGTTCAACTACATTTGTTATTAACTCTTTAAAATTCTTTGTTTTCTATCAGTTCATCTACATTTGTTATTAACTCTTTAAAAAATTTTTTTTTCTATCAGTTCATCTACATTTGTTATTAACTCTTTAAAATTCTTTGTTTTCTATCAGTTCATCTACATTTGTTATTAACTCTTTAAAATTCTTTGTTTTCTATCAGTTCATCTACATTTGTTATTAACTCTTTAAAATTTTTTTTTTTCTATCAGTTCATCTACATTTGTTATTAACTCTTTAAAATTCTTTGTTTTCTATCAGTTCATCTACATTTGTTATTAACTCTTTAAAATTCTTTGTTTTCTATCAGTTCATCTACATTTGTTATTAACTCTTTAAAATTCTTTGTTTTCTATCAGTTCAACTACATTTGTTATTAACTCTTTAAAATTCTTTGTTTTCTATCAGTTCATCTACATTTGTTATTAACTCTTTAAAATTCTTTGTTTTCTATCAGTTCATCTACATTTGTTATTAACTCTTTAAAATTCTTTGTTTTCTATCAGTTCATCTACATTTGTTATTAACTCTTTAAAATTCTTTGTTTTCTATCAGTTCATCTACATTTGTTATTAACTCTTTAAAATTCTTTGTTTTCTATCAGTTCATCTACATTTGTTATTAACTCTTTAAAATTCTTTGTTTTCTATCAGTTCATCTACATTTGTTATTAACTCTTTAAAATTCTTTGTTTTCTATCAGTTCATCTACATTTGTTATTAACTCTTTAAAATTCTTTGTTTTCTATCAGTTCATCTACATTTGTTATTAACTCTTTAAAATTCTTTGTTTTCTATCAGTTCATCTACATTTGTTATTAACTCTTTAAAATTCTTTGTTTTCTATCAGTTCATCTACATTTGTTATTAACTCTTTAAAATTCTTTGTTTTCTATCAGTTCATCTACATTTGTTATTAACTCTTTAAAATTCTTTGTTTTCTATCAGTTCATCTACATTTGTTATTAACTCTTTAAAAAATTTTTTTTTCTATCAGTTCATCTACATTTGTTATTAACTCTTTAAAATTCTTTGTTTTCTATCAGTTCAACTACATTTGTTATTAACTCTTTAAAATTCTTTGTTTTCTATCAGTTCATCTACATTTGTTATTAACTCTTTAAAATTCTTTGTTTTCTATCAGTTCATCTACATTTGTTATTAACTCTTTAAAATTCTTTGTTTTCTATCAGTTCATCTACATTTGTTATTAACTCTTTAAAATTTTTTTTTTCTATCAGTTCATCTACATTTGTTATTAACTCTTTAAAATTCTTTGTTTTCTATCAGTTCATCTACATTTGTTATTAACTCTTTAAAATTCTTTGTTTTCTATCAGTTCATCTACATTTGTTATTAACTCTTTAAAATTCTTTGTTTTCTATCAGTTCATCTACATTTGTTATTAACTCTTTAAAATTCTTTGTTTTCTATCAGTTCAACTACATTTGTTATTAACTCTTTAAAATTCTTTGTTTTCTATCAGTTCAACTACATTTGTTATTAACTCTTTAAAATTCTTTGTTTTCTATCAGTTCATCTACATTTGTTATTAACTCTTTAAAATTCTTTGTTTTCTATCAGTTCAACTACATTTGTTATTAACTCTTTAAAATTCTTTGTTTTCTATCAGTTCATCTACATTTGTTATTAACTCTTTAAAATTCTTTGTTTTCTATCAGTTCATCTACATTTGTTATTAACTCTTTAAAATTCTTTGTTTTCTATCAGTTCATCTACATTTGTTATTAACTCTTTAAAATTCTTTGTTTTCTATCAGTTCATCTACATTTGTTATTAACTCTTTAAAATTCTTTGTTTTCTATCAGTTCATCTACATTTGTTATTAACTCTTTAAAATTCTTTGTTTTCTATCAGTTCATCTACATTTGTTATTAACTCTTTAAAATTCTTTGTTTTCTATCAGTTCATCTACATTTGTTATTAACTCTTTAAAATTCTTTGTTTTCTATCAGTTCATCTACATTTGTTATTAACTCTTTAAAATTCTTTGTTTTCTATCAGTTCATCTACATTTGTTATTAACTCTTTAAAATTCTTTGTTTTCTATCAGTTCATCTACATTTGTTATTAACTCTTTAAAATTCTTTGTTTTCTATCAGTTCAACTACATTTGTTATTAACTCTTTAAAATTCTTTGTTTTCTATCAGTTCATCTACATTTGTTATTAACTCTTTAAAAATTCTTTGTTTTCTATCAGTTCATCTACATTTGTTATTAACTCTTTAAAATTCTTTGTTTTCTATCAGTTCATCTACATTTGTTATTAACTCTTTAAAATTCTTTGTTTTCTATCAGTTCAACTACATTTGTTATTAACTCTTTAAAATTCTTTGTTTTCTATCAGTTCATCTACATTTGTTATTAACTCTTTAAAATTCTTTGTTTCTATCAGTTCATCTACATTTGTTATTAACTCTTTAAAATTCTTTGTTTTCTATCAGTTCATCTACATTTGTTATTAACTCTTTAAAATTCTTTGTTTTCTATCAGTTCATCTACATTTGTTATTAACTCTTTAAAATTCTTTGTTTTCTATCAGTTCATCTACATTTGTTATTAACTCTTTAAAATTCTTTGTTTTCTATCAGTTCATCTACATTTGTTATTAACTCTTTAAAATTCTTTGTTTTCTATCAGTTCATCTACATTTGTTATTAACTCTTTTAAAATTCTTTGTTTTCTATCAGTTCAACTACATTTGTTATTAACTCTTTAAAATTCTTTGTTTTCTATCAGTTCAACTACATTTGTTATTAACTCTTTAAAATTCTTTGTTTTCTATCAGTTCATCTACATTTGTTATTAACTCTTTAAAATTCTTTGTTTTCTATCAGTTCAACTACATTTGTTATTAACTCTTTAAAATTCTTTGTTTTCTATCAGTTCATCTACATTTGTTATTAACTCTTTAAAATTCTTTGTTTTCTATCAGTTCAACTACATTTGTTATTAACTCTTTAAAATTCTTTGTTTTCTATCAGTTCAACTACATTTGTTATTAACTCTTTAAAATTCTTTGTTTTCTATCAGTTCATCTACATTTGTTATTAACTCTTTAAAATTCTTTGTTTTCTATCAGTTCATCTACATTTGTTATTAACTCTTTAAAATTCTTTGTTTTCTATCAGTTCATCTACATTTGTTATTAACTCTTTAAAATTCTTTGTTTTCTATCAGTTCAACTACATTTGTTATTAACTCTTTAAAATTCTTTGTTTTCTATCAGTTCATCTACATTTGTTATTAACTCTTTAAAATTCTTTGTTTTCTATCAGTTCAACTACATTTGTTATTAACTCTTTAAAATTCTTTGTTTTCTATCAGTTCATCTACATTTGTTATTAACTCTTTAAAATTCTTTGTTTTCTATCAGTTCATCTACATTTGTTATTAACTCTTTAAAATTCTTTGTTTTCTATCAGTTCATCTACATTTGTTATTAACTCTTTAAAATTCTTTGTTTTTCTATCAGTTCATCTACATTTGTTATTAACTCTTTAAAATTCTTTGTTTTCTATCAGTTCATCTACATTTGTTATTAACTCTTTAAAATTCTTTGTTTTCTATCAGTTCATCTACATTTGTTATTAACTCTTTAAAATTCTTTGTTTTCTATCAGTTCAACTACATTTGTTATTAACTCTTTAAAATTCTTTGTTTTCTATCAGTTCATCTACATTTGTTATTAACTCTTTAAAATTCTTTGTTTTCTATCAGTTCATCTACATTTGTTATTAACTCTTTAAAATTCTTTGTTTTCTATCAGTTCATCTACATTTGTTATTAACTCTTTAAAATTCTTTGTTTTCTATCAGTTCATCTACATTTGTTATTAACTCTTTAAAATTCTTTGTTTTCTATCAGTTCAACTACATTTGTTATTAACTCTTTAAAATTCTTTGTTTTCTATCAGTTCATCTACATTTGTTATTAACTCTTTAAAATTCTTTGTTTTCTATCAGTTCAACTACATTTGTTATTAACTCTTTAAAATTCTTTGTTTTCTATCAGTTCATCTACATTTGTTATTAACTCTTTAAAATTCTTTGTTTTCTATCAGTTCATCTACATTTGTTATTAACTCTTTAAAATTCTTTGTTTTCTATCAGTTCATCTACATTTGTTATTAACTCTTTAAAATTCTTTGTTTTCTATCAGTTCATCTACATTTGTTATTAACTCTTTAAAATTCTTTGTTTTCTATCAGTTCATCTACATTTGTTATTAACTCTTTAAAATTCTTTGTTTTCTATCAGTTCATCTACATTTGTTATTAACTCTTTAAAATTCTTTGTTTTCTATCAGTTCAACTACATTTGTTATTAACTCTTTAAAATTCTTTGGTTTTCTATCAGTTCAACTACATTTGTTATTAACTCTTTTAAAATTCTTTGTTTTCTATCAGTTCATCTACATTTGTTATTAACTCTTTAAAATTCTTTGTTTTTCTATCAGTTCAACTACATTTGTTATTAACTCTTTAAAATTCTTTGTTTTCTATCAGTTCATCTACATTTGTTATTAACTCTTTAAAATTCTTTGTTTTCTATCAGTTCATCTACATTTGTTATTAACTCTTTAAAATTCTTTGTTTTCTATCAGTTCATCTACATTTGTTATTAACTCTTTAAAATTCTTTGTTTTCTATCAGTTCATCTACATTTGTTATTAACTCTTTAAAATTCTTTGTTTTCTATCAGTTCAACTACATTTGTTATTAACTCTTTAAAATTCTTTGTTTTCTATCAGTTCATCTACATTTGTTATTAACTCTTTAAAATTCTTTGTTTTCTATCAGTTCATCTACATTTGTTATTAACTCTTTAAAATTCTTTGTTTTCTATCAGTTCATCTACATTTGTTATTAACTCTTTAAAATTCTTTGTTTTCTATCAGTTCATCTACATTTGTTATTAACTCTTTAAAATTCTTTGTTTTCTATCAGTTCATCTACATTTGTTATTAACTCTTTAAAATTCTTTGTTTTCTATCAGTTCATCTACATTTGTTATTAACTCTTTAAAATTCTTTGTTTTCTATCAGTTCATCTACATTTGTTATTAACTCTTTAAAATTCTTTGTTTTCTATCAGTTCATCTACATTTGTTATTAACTCTTTAAAATTCTTTGTTTTCTATCAGTTCATCTACATTTGTTATTAACTCTTTAAAATTCTTTGTTTTCTATCAGTTCATCTACATTTGTTATTAACTCTTTAAAATTCTTTGTTTTCTATCAGTTCAACTACATTTGTTATTAACTCTTTAAAATTCTTTGTTTTCTATCAGTTCATCTACATTTGTTATTAACTCTTTAAAATTCTTTGTTTTCTATCAGTTCATCTACATTTGTTATTAACTCTTTAAAATTCTTTGTTTTCTATCAGTTCATCTACATTTGTTATTAACTCTTTAAAATTCTTTGTTTTCTATCAGTTCAACTACATTTGTTATTAACTCTTTAAAAATTCTTTGTTTTCTATCAGTTCATCTACATTTGTTATTAACTCTTTAAAATTCTTTGTTTTCTATCAGTTCATCTACATTTGTTATTAACTCTTTAAAATTCTTTTGTTTTCTATCAGTTCATCTACATTTGTTATTAACTCTTTAAAATTCTTTGTTTTCTATCAGTTCATCTACATTTGTTATTAACTCTTTAAAATTCTTTGTTTCTATCAGTTCATCTACATTTGTTATTAACTCTTTAAAATTCTTTGTTTTCTATCAGTTCATCTACATTTGTTATTAACTCTTTAAAATTCTTTGTTTTCTATCAGTTCATCTACATTTGTTATTAACTCTTTAAAATTCTTTGTTTCTATCAGTTCAACTACATTTGTTATTAACTCTTTAAAATTCTTTGTTTTCTATCAGTTCAACTACATTTGTTATTAACTCTTTAAAATTCTTTGTTTTCTATCAGTTCATCTACATTTGTTATTAACTCTTTAAAATTCTTTGTTTTCTATCAGTTCAACTACATTTGTTATTAACTCTTTAAAAATTCTTTGTTTTTCTATCAGTTCATCTACATTTGTTTATTAACTCTTTAAAATTCTTTGTTTTCTATCAGTTCAACTACATTTGTTATTAACTCTTTAAAATTCTTTGTTTTCTATCAGTTCAACTACATTTGTTATTAACTCTTTAAAATTCTTTGTTTTCTATCAGTTCATCTACATTTGTTATTAACTCTTTAAAATTCTTTGTTTTCTATCAGTTCATCTACATTTGTTATTAACTCTTTAAAATTCTTTGTTTTCTATCAGTTCATCTACATTTGTTATTAACTCTTTAAAATTCTTTGTTTTCTATCAGTTCAACTACATTTGTTATTAACTCTTTAAAATTCTTTGTTTTCTATCAGTTCATCTACATTTGTTATTAACTCTTTAAAATTCTTTGTTTTCTATCAGTTCAACTACATTTGTTATTAACTCTTTAAAATTCTTTGTTTTCTATCAGTTCATCTACATTTGTTATTAACTCTTTAAAATTCTTTGTTTTCTATCAGTTCATCTACATTTGTTATTAACTCTTTAAAATTCTTTGTTTTCTATCAGTTCATCTACATTTGTTATTAACTCTTTAAAATTCTTTGTTTTCTATCAGTTCATCTACATTTGTTATTAACTCTTTAAAATTCTTTGTTTTCTATCAGTTCATCTACATTTGTTATTAACTCTTTAAAATTCTTTGTTTTCTATCAGTTCATCTACATTTGTTATTAACTCTTTAAAATTCTTTGTTTTCTATCAGTTCAACTACATTTGTTATTAACTCTTTAAAATTCTTTGTTTTTCTATCAGTTCATCTACATTTGTTATTAACTCTTTAAAATTCTTTGTTTTCTATCAGTTCATCTACATTTGTTATTAACTCTTTAAAATTCTTTGTTTTCTATCAGTTCATCTACATTTGTTATTAACTCTTTAAAATTCTTTGTTTTCTATCAGTTCATCTACATTTGTTATTAACTCTTTAAAATTCTTTGTTTTCTATCAGTTCAACTACATTTGTTATTAACTCTTTAAAATTCTTTGTTTTCTATCAGTTCATCTACATTTGTTATTAACTCTTTAAAATTCTTTGTTTTCTATCAGTTCAACTACATTTGTTATTAACTCTTTAAAATTCTTTGTTTTCTATCAGTTCATCTACATTTGTTATTAACTCTTTAAAATTCTTTGTTTTCTATCAGTTCATCTACATTTGTTATTAACTCTTTAAAATTCTTTGTTTTCTATCAGTTCATCTACATTTGTTATTAACTCTTTAAAATTCTTTGTTTTCTATCAGTTCATCTACATTTGTTATTAACTCTTTAAAATTCTTTGTTTTCTATCAGTTCATCTACATTTGTTATTAACTCTTTAAAATTCTTTGTTTTCTATCAGTTCATCTACATTTGTTATTAACTCTTTAAAATTCTTTGTTTTCTATCAGTTCAACTACATTTGTTATTAACTCTTTAAAATTCTTTGTTTTCTATCAGTTCAACTACATTTGTTATTAACTCTTTTAAAATTCTTTGTTTTCTATCAGTTCATCTACATTTGTTATTAACTCTTTAAAATTCTTTGTTTTCTATCAGTTCAACTACATTTGTTATTAACTCTTTAAAATTCTTTGTTTTCTATCAGTTCACATCTACATTTGTTATTAACTCTTTAAAATTCTTTGTTTTCTATCAGTTCATCTACATTTGTTATTAACTCTTTAAAATTCTTTGTTTTCTATCAGTTCATCTACATTTGTTATTAACTCTTTAAAATTCTTTGTTTTCTATCAGTTCATCTACATTTGTTATTAACTCTTTAAAATTCTTTGTTTTCTATCAGTTCATCTACATTTGTTATTAACTCTTTAAAATTCTTTGTTTTCTATCAGTTCATCTACATTTGTTATTAACTCTTTAAAATTCTTTGTTTTCTATCAGTTCATCTACATTTGTTATTAACTCTTTAAAATTCTTTGTTTTCTATCAGTTCATCTACATTTGTTATTAACTCTTTAAAATTCTTTGTTTTCTATCAGTTCAACTACATTTGTTATTAACTCTTTAAAATTCTTTGTTTTCTATCAGTTCAACTACATTTGTTATTAACTCTTTAAAATTCTTTGTTTTCTATCAGTTCAACTACATTTGTTATTAACTCTTTAAAATTCTTTGTTTTCTATCAGTTCAACTACATTTGTTATTAACTCTTTAAAATTCTTTGTTTTCTATCAGTTCATCTACATTTGTTATTAACTCTTTAAAATTCTTTGTTTTCTATCAGTTCAACTACATTTGTTATTAACTCTTTAAAATTCTTTGTTTTCTATCAGTTCAACTACATTTGTTATTAACTCTTTAAAATTCTTTGTTTTCTATCAGTTCATCTACATTTGTTATTAACTCTTTAAAATTCTTTGTTTTCTATCAGTTCATCTACATTTGTTATTAACTCTTTAAAATTCTTTGTTTTCTATCAGTTCAACTACATTTGTTATTAACTCTTTAAAATTCTTTGTTTTCTATCAGTTCATCTACATTTGTTATTAACTCTTTAAAATTCTTTGTTTTCTATCAGTTCATCTACATTTGTTATTAACTCTTTAAAATTCTTTGTTTTCTATCAGTTCAACTACATTTGTTATTAACTCTTTAAAATTCTTTGTTTTCTATCAGTTCATCTACATTTGTTATTAACTCTTTAAAATTCTTTGTTTTCTATCAGTTCATCTACATTTGTTATTAACTCTTTAAAATTCTTTGTTTTCTATCAGTTCAACTACATTTGTTATTAACTCTTTAAAATTCTTTGTTTTCTATCAGTTCAACTACATTTGTTATTAACTCTTTAAAATTCTTTGTTTTCTATCAGTTCATCTACATTTGTTATTAACTCTTTAAAATTCTTTGTTTTCTATCAGTTCAACTACATTTGTTATTAACTCTTTAAAATTCTTTGTTTTCTATCAGTTCATCTACATTTGTTATTAACTCTTTAAAATTCTTTGTTTTCTATCAGTTCAACTACATTTGTTATTAACTCTTTAAAATTCTTTGTTTTCTATCAGTTCAACTACATTTGTTATTAACTCTTTAAAATTCTTTGTTTTCTATCAGTTCATCTACATTTGTTATTAACTCTTTAAAATTCTTTGTTTTCTATCAGTTCAACTACATTTGTTATTAACTCTTTAAAATTCTTTGTTTTCTATCAGTTCATCTACATTTGTTATTAACTCTTTAAAATTCTTTGTTTTCTATCAGTTCAACTACATTTGTTATTAACTCTTTAAAATTCTTTGTTTTCTATCAGTTCAACTACATTTGTTATTAACTCTTTAAAATTCTTTGTTTTCTATCAGTTCAACTACATTTGTTATTAACTCTTTAAAATTCTTTGTTTTCTATCAGTTCATCTACATTTGTTATTAACTCTTTAAAATTCTTTGTTTTCTATCAGTTCAACTACATTTGTTATTAACTCTTTAAAATTCTTTGTTTTCTATCAGTTCAACTACATTTGTTATTAACTCTTTAAAATTCTTTGTTTTCTATCAGTTCAACTACATTTGTTATTAACTCTTTAAAATTCTTTGTTTTCTATCAGTTCATCTACATTTGTCATTAACTCTTTAAAATTCTTTGTCTGGAGTAAAGTTGCAAAAACAGATGAGGATTTTTAATTCCAAATTTTAAAGAGTTTACGTTGGAATCAAAGACAATTATGTTGTAATTTGCAGGGAAGCAGTCCCGTTGTAACATGTTCAACAAACGGGAAGTCCTTGTGATGAAGCTCTGCTCGTGGAAATTTCGCGTTACAAGAAGGAACCAGAGATTGGAGCTCAGTCGAGCATCTTCCATGGAAATAACGATAGAGTAGAGAGAGACTAGCAACGTCTCTGCTGTAAGAAAGAGAAGAAATCATCCTTCACTAGATTACAGAGTCGATTTCGAACTGTGTCTCAGTAATAAAGAGTACTATGAGCGGCGCCTCCCCGGATGTGGCAACAGTACTCCATTTTAGGACATATCTGACTCTTATACAGGTAGAGGATTGCATCAGGAATCAGGTACTTTCTGGAGCGATAAAATGGTCAAACCATTTTTCAAGCGGCCTCACCAAAAGATTGGATGCAAGTTTTCCATTTTAGATCTGGAGTGAGAGTCAGTCTTAAGAGTTTATCAAAGCAAGGGGTTTCCTCAAGGGTTACAAATTATATAGAAGTCACGAGAATGATATGATGGATGCGTAATGTGAGTCTTAAATACAGGTTTAGATTTGATGACCTCAGAAAAAGATTAAATCTGCGTAGTATAGGGAGATGTGTGCAAAACAGGAGACTTTGTTGGTTTGGTCACATTGAAAGAATGGATGAGACTGCTTGGGTTAGTAGATGTAGAACAGCTGTGATAACAGGGTTAGTTGACAGAGGAAAGGCAAGGAAAATATGAGAGGAGAGTGTAAGGATGGATTTTTAGAAAAAGAGGGATAAATAAAAATCTGACAAGAGATAGGTTAGTTTGGAAGTCAATTTCTAAAAAGTGTCCAACACGTACAGCATGTAAACCGGATGTTAAACCAAATATGATGATTTCTTTAAAATGTTTTAATCTAAATAAAAAAACAAAAAACGATTTACTTTCAATTCAGCATGTTAAAATGTTTATTTGTAAAATTGTTTCATCATTTTGTACGATAATATAAAACTCACCTTGATTTCGTAAGTTTTGTAAAATAGAATTTTGTGATCCAGCTCGTCAATTATAAAAACTGGCCCCAATCACAATATCGGTAATTGAACAGTAATCTACAGTAACAGCCAATAATCGAAGCCATAATTTAACTATCGGCACAAATTGTTATGGACGAGTTAGAAACAAACTTCAAAGACAACATTGCACTCTTTCTTTGTCTAAAAGGCATCCAACAAATGCCAGCATGTAAAACAGGACAGAACATTAATGATGATGACATAAAAAAATTGATATAGGATGTCTTTTTTTTTTTTAACAAGATACGTTGATGAAAATTAGTAGCCTCTTCCACTCTCTCTTTCTCGTTTAATAATATGCGCTGCATCCGTTTCAATATCTACATGTATAAATAGCAATTCATTAGCGTGTAATACTCAAGTTAATTCAGGTTTGGTCCGTCTTGAATAGAATGATGCTAAACTTTTTGCATGCATCTCTAGAATTTCTCATGATGGATGAGATTCCTTTCAAATGATATCATACCCTTCTGCACTGACTTCTTCCACAAAGAACAATCAAACCTTCTCTCATCATTAACTAGTGTTTAACATTGTGTGTGTGTACACACACACACAAACTTATAATATTGGAAACTCTTCAAAATGACAACTGAATTTGTTTGTAAAAAGAATTTTCAATGAAAACTTATTTTTGGGATTTAATTTCTACTAAATGAATAAAGTTGTGCTCTTTTCTTGCACTAACTAATTTTGCATGAAGTTGTAACTTTTGTCAGGTTAGAAAGTGACATTCTCCGATTTTTGAAAAACAATCTGGTTAGCCCCACAGGGGGTCAGAAGGCCCCAAAATGGCAAAAAATGACATTTTTTGCCCCATAACTTTTCATCCATCTATTCAATTTCTCTGAAACTTGGCCAAAATGTGGAGGCAATTGTTCCTAATAGAAAATAAGTATCGCTGACCTTGGAAAAAATCTGGTTTGCGCCCCCAGGGGGTCAAAAGCCTCCAAAATGGCAAAAAATGACCCTTTTCTCTCATAACGTTTGATCTATCCATTCAATTTTTCTGAAACTTGGCCAAAATGTAGAGGCAATTGTTCTGGATATAAAATGAGCATCCTTGACCTCAGAAAAATTCTGGTTCGCGCCCACAAGGGGTATAATGGGGGTCAAAAATTCCCCAAATTTATTGCATTTTACACTCGCCACATCGAGTCATATACAGAGAGGGACCACGCATGCGCGGCTTGTTATTGTGTTTTTTTAAAATTCAATTGTTTTGATTTTAATACATCAAATAGTTATATTTCGCAATATTGTTTTATTTTCTGAACAAATATTAGCATTTGTCTTCAAATGTTCCTTTCTTGAGAAAGACCAACATGATTTTCAAAAAGTTGCGATCTATTTGTAAATTACAAGTGAAAAAGCAAATTGATTTCTTCTTTCTTTTTGGTCACATTTAAAAGATAAACAAATTTGTATCGAAATTACCAAAATATTTATCCATCTATATGAATTAGCGAGAAAGATTTTGTTTGATGTTCACAACAACGTTATGAATGAAATGTTTATTATTTTAAATGAATGTTTCAAGTATTTCAAGTAGCAAACTTTTGCATTTATTCATTTAGAAGAGTCAAAAAACACAAAAAAAACTCGAAAGTATTTATGGGATTTAAAAAGTAAAAAACGTAACAAAAATGAAAGTGAAGACTCTTGAGCAACAACCAGTCAATATAATGACGAGACATGTGCGCATGTCTTTGCATCTTTCAGGTCACTTGTTAACTAGCGAACATGACATAACACGTGACAATAAACGATGAATGAGATGATAAGTGATAGTAATGAGGGGAATGAATTAAACACAAAAGTCTCAATTTAAAAGTCGTTAGTTCAATCCCTGCTCAGGGTAGTACATTTTCATTTTACTCACGAAAATAGCAACCAAAATGAGAATAGTTGTCCGAATAATACAGACTAGCGGAACCCGTGTAAATTACATGAAATGATGTTTTCAATACGGGTCCTAATGTAACAAAGCACCCTCTGTTTTTTAGTAAGTTACGCTTGCTTTAATATGAGCCCCCCCCCCCCCCCCCCCCCTTCTGGATAAGAGTGAAATAATTGTTTAAAATAGTAACTCGTGTACGATGGACACTGCGCATATCTACTAAAAAAGGTTGATATGCCATCCGTTCAAAAAAAAAAAAACAACAACAAAATAATACTGGCCGATAACGTAATTAAATAGACAATGCTATTAAAAAGGCCAACATAAAAACAAAAAATAGTTTCAACTTTTAAGCAACACAAAAAAGTAGTTTTTAACCAGGTGGTAAAAAAAATGTATTATTTCTTCCCCTTCCCCTCGCAATGTAGAATAAAAATTTTAGAGGGTGGTTGGGATCGAACTATAAACCAGTCGGGCCGAAGTAAAAATTACTACATCGCTAACCATTGCGCCAGAGGTAAATACATGTAAATATTCCTAAACGCAGGCTACTTGAATGTTTTTCAAAATTTAGATGCGGCATGCATGCGCAGAGCTTTTGCCGGAAGCGTGACACACGAACACACACGCTATCGTATTAATATATAGATAATACAACCATTTTATTAGTCAGTATTCTTAACTAAAGGTTCTATTAGTAACTGTCCCTGTTAATAGATGCATATGCAAATTCGTTTTACATGACACGATGGCTAAATAGTAGAGATACCATCTTCATTTCAATCATATCTTATTCATCTGCCCGGTTCTCACTACACTTAACATTTAGGTCATATTTTCTCTTTGGTATTGTCTACTTTGAATCAACTTCAACATTTATTGTCAATATTCAGGTTTTGTGTAAATTGATTTATTCTTCTAATCTCCTTTTTATTCTTCTATCTCACATATAAAATTAAGTTAGATCTAAATAGCATTTAAACTCACAAATCAAGCTTTGATTCTGACTACACAATTATTACTATACATTACAAAAATACTTAATCCACTTTGGTAATATATAGACATTCTTATATAATCATCTTAAAATATCAATCAGCTAAGAGAAATAACTCTTGCTAAAAGAATAAGAGTAATTCCCCATACTTCAACAACTATGTATTTATTCATTGTCAATAGGTTTATTCTTTCTATTTTTCTATCTAACGCATAAACTTATATTGGCCAGATTTTAAAAGTTAAACCTAAATAGCACTTAAGCTGACAAATCAAACTTTGATTCTGACTACAAAATTTTGATTTACTTTGTTGTATCATGTTATTTGCTATAAAGTAACATATTCAACTACAATTTAAAAAAAAAAAAAGAAAAATAATCCAGTCCGGCAGTCCAGTAATATGTCTTCCATCTCAAGATTTCCTTTAGATATTAGAGTTATTCATATCTATATATTACATTTGACTTGATTTACCAATTCCATAGTTTGTTAGTAGCTTCTAGTCCACCTGTGCTCCATTCAAATGAATATTTAATTTCACATAAATTATCTTGTCGGATTTTCAAAGTCAGACTCAGATAGCATTATAACTGACAAATCAACCTTTGCTTCTGATTAACCAATTTTCATTTGTAATTATTGTACCATGTTATTAGCAGTATAATAACATACTTCACTACAATTTATTTTTTAACTTACTTAGTCCGGCCCAGATGACTGGTAATATGAAACAATTTTTAAATAATCACCGAAAATAATCAGCAAGGGGAATAATTCATTTTTAATTGAAGAATATAATAAGAGTCGTCTATCTTACAACTATATGCAAAACAAATACAAATTAAAAACTAAAATAACTTCACAGTATTCCGGGCAACGCCGGGTAGGTACAGCTTGCTGCTAATATAATTTTTATCAATAAATCGAGCATTGTCAAGTTCGGGCATCGAAACCTGCAAAGAATTATTAAAAGAAAACTTGTTAAAGAATTAAGCATCATCGAATTGAACCATTAATTAGTTTAGGAGTGAATCCTGCACAAACATATTAACATAGACCTATCTTTATATAGATAGCGATTACTACCCTTACTTTTACACACAAAGGAATACATATTTATATATATTGAAACAGAGATACAAACAGATGTGCGTAGCCAATTGCAAAAAAAAAAAAATGAATTTGACGAGGAGTAGAAACTAGACCGTAGGTTTACTTTCGGCAGCCTCGTAACTCTCGCTTCCCTTATTTTGTCTTTTAGTCCTCACATTCCATGAGCAATTTTTCTGACAAAAGGAGAAGAATTGCTGTTTTCTGGATCGGAATTTATCCATCTAACACTTATTGTTGGCTAGTTTTTGACCTTGAAGTAGTATTTTTTTTAGCTCCTTACATCAAGTGGCTTCATGCCTTGTCTGCAGTGACTTCCATAAAAATTTTTTTTTTAAATTTGAGATCAATTTCCCATGATTATTGTTGAAACAACAGTACGGCAAGTCTTAACAAAACAGAAATTTTAATTGAGCCGTGATAACCGTATCTACAATAGATCCAGAGAAATCGAGTTTACTTTATATATTAGAAATATATCAGTGAGGATGTTGTCTCTGAAAAGGGAAATGTTTGCGGTTACAAAAAAAAACCAAACAACAACACCATAACGAGATCCTATCAAGCTATCCATTTGTCACATCTATTTTGTAATTGATTTTTTAAAAATCTCTCTCCGACAGCAGTAAGATGAGACACAAGGTCGGAAAGTGGGATTGAAAAGCCAGCGCCCTGAGGATGAGCACTCTGACCTACCAAAAAATGCCTAGGCAACCCTGTCGGCATTCCCCGGTAGGGGCGCCTCAGGTGATTAGCAATAAACTAACCCCTTCTCAAAGGGTGAGAAGGCAAAGCCTGAGAGGGTGGGACATCCTAGAACTGCACAGGAAAAACCTTAAAACCAGTGGAATCAAAGTCCGAAGGCCAAGATGGTACCGGTCTAAGGGGTGTAACATTCATCGGAACAGATACTACACTTTGATCTCAACCAAAAAGCCGAGAAAAAATTTTATAATTGATTATTTGTTTTAGAAATTGATAATTATTCATAACTGATCATTTTTTGTTTCTTTCATATATTAAGCCTCCCTCTCTGTTACTGCTGACTTATTACAGCCATTCCATTTGTTGGATGACAGCGATAGACCTGTACATGAATGAAAGTTAACATGAGCGACTGCTGCACAGAACCAAAATATATGTACAAAGATATAGATTGCAACCATGTATACAAGACTGTTGTACAAGAAAATTATAAAGCAACTTATTATATAAAGTAAAGTCAGTCTCTTCATCGTTTCTTTGTCATAGGTTCGTCAGTTCTTTTGGGGGATTGTTGCAGCATATTGTTAAGAACAATAAAATGTAATTTGATTCAATTCCTTTCAGAAAATACTTTGACTGTCATCTTAAAAAAAAAAAGGGACATAACTCTGCACTTATCAATACACAGTTTGGAACCAAAAAAACAATCTAATACATAAAGTACAGTCAGTCTATTTCGATTTTTATTATCAATAGTTTTTTCCTACAAAATCAATATTTTGTTCTGGTTAGTAATTTTTTCTTGTGGATCGCTATAGCATGTTCTTAAGAATGACATTCGATTTAATGCTTTCCCGAAAATACTTTGTCCGGGTTGGAATTATTTTCAAATGCTGCCATCTTATAAAAAAAAAGAAAAAAGAGAAAGTTTTAACTTTTTAACTCGGTATTTGTCCATATAGAGTTTATTTCCTTTAATTGTGACGAAAAGATATCTAAAAAAAGAAAAAAAAAAGAAAGAGAAACCTAGCATAATTTAAAAAGCAAAACAAATTGCAAGTAAATATATCACCGGGCAACGCCGGGTGAATACAGCTAGTAAATACTTAATTTCATGTTTTTTTTAATGTTTTCATTTGAATAAAAAAACAAAAAAAAACTATTTGTATAATTCCGACTACTTTTCTCACCTTGTACTAAGGATTGAACCCTCAACCTCCAGAAGACTCACTTAGAACTGATTCTACTTAACACCATTATCCATTGCGTAACATCGGAACATGGTGTAACGGATAACTGATAGTTCTCTGGAGGTTGAAGGTTCAAACCTCATTATAGACGATATTAACTAAGAATAAATAAAAGAATGGCTGACAGAACGAGAACAATCTACCCTAGTGGGTTAAATATAGGGTTCAGTACGAAATTCCAGATAATTCGACAAGATGCACCTGAATAACTGAAGAAGATCGGAAGTTACATCAGCCAAACCGTTGGGAAAATAACAACTAAGATGAGAATAGTAATTCGAATAATCAAGCTGCATCTCAAAAATACCGAACAACAAAAGACCTATTTACTTTCACGTCTGCTGACACACATATACAACTCTCTCTCTCTAATAGATTCCTTAAGGAATGAGTCGGCATTTTCTTTCCAAATTAGTACATAAGAACATTGAAAATGTCAGAAAACCCACCACCCCTTGTCGAAACCTCACCCAGTTGACCCCCAAAGAATGAGTAATTTAAACAATTTTTTAGGTATTATTCTGCCGGGCCAATGTCAATCAAGAATATACCAATTTTGTGGTTGTTTGTTTTATAAGTTATAACCTTTAGCTGGACATACATACATACACACAGACAACTGCCCTTTATATAAAATACTCACAGCAAGAACTTGTCTAGCTACAACTACAGCAAAAATAATGTTTATTCGCAAATTTTCATCATTTTGTACCATAATATAAAACTACCCTTGATTTCGTAACTAGATTTTGTAAATAGAATTTTGTAACCCAGCTCGTCAATTATAAAAATCTGCCCATGATATTCTGTAACAGCCATCAATCGCAATGTCAGTAATTTAACAGTAAACCAATAATCGAAGCCATGATTTAACTATTGACACAAATTGTTATGGACGAGTTAAAAAC
The DNA here is from genome assembly GCA_963556195.1 of Sepiola atlantica. Classification (NCBI taxonomy): domain Eukaryota; kingdom Metazoa; phylum Mollusca; class Cephalopoda; order Sepiida; family Sepiolidae; genus Sepiola; species Sepiola atlantica. The sequence goes on along the minus strand of OY744539.1, from coordinate 3,179,660 downwards.
AAACTTCAAAGACAACATCCCTGTCTATTAGTCAGGCGCAAAGCTACCATTACAAGGAAAATTCAGACTCCCGGCCAGTACTTGACCTTGTTTCCTGACGAGGACAATCAATGCCATCCCCCCCTTTATCTTTCTTTCTTTAGTCAAAATAGGGATACTTGTTTAAATGTAATGTGAACATCTTGCTGCCCAGCTCTCCACTCAGGTTGACCCCAAAAATAAATCTATCACAGTATCTTACGCCTCAGTGGCAATATGCCTGGTTTGGGAAAACAAAAACATTTCTTACATATTTGTTTAACCACAGATGGTTTCTATTGTTAGGTCTATTGATCAAAATGTAATCTTGCTGATAAAATTGAAACAAGTTCACAGTATCAATATATGAAAAAAACACATTAACTTTTTAGCATGGCTATGGGAAAAATATACTAAAATTTATATGACCTTCAAGTTACTCAATGTTACTGGAAAAATAATTGGATCATTTTACTGCTCCAGAAAGTACCTCACCCATGACGCAATCCCCTACCTGTATAAGATCCAGATACGTCATATCTGAGGAGGTGCCACTTGAAGCATTGTTTCCTGTCTTGACAGAGTACAAAATCGACTCCACAATCTAGTGGGCGATGATCATTTCTTGTCCCTACAGCCTCTTTCACACAGAAGAAATGTTGCTAGCTTCTCTACTGTATCGTCATGTTCATGATAGGTGCTCGATTGAGCTTCATCTCTGTAACTCTCCCCTGTAAAGCATTCACAGCAAGAACTCGTCTAGCTACAACCATGGTTAAGAACTTTTCACTTTATAACAAAAAACAAACGAAACAAGGTTCCCTGCTGTGGTTATGACTCACACAAGGTTTTCAAAAAATAATGTTCATCTAGATACAGGACCTCCTCAGCAGTAGTTTTATTTTATGTCCATAGATTGGCAGCAGATTAGCCTTTTTAAGTTGATAGCTGGATGGTCTACCACAAAGGACCTGACTATATATATTCCAGGAGATGGGTTAGGGAGTTTAGTTGGGTTTCTGGACGTCTCACGGTCAGTTTGGGCTTGTGTGCTTCTCGGGGTAAGATGGGTCCTTAAGCCACAAGTTAATGGATTATGTTTGGTTGGAAGATATGTTTGTCTTGATTTTCAAAAGAGGGAAACGAGTATCATTGTAACATCCCTCAAAATAAAACTTTGTTACTTGTTTTAAACTGTTGTTGTAATTTTGTTTGGAGAGCGAATCCTTCTTTTGCAGGATTAGCTGTGACCGCACAATTGACACTGCGATCAGAGTCAGAATCGAGCACTGACCTTAGACCAGTACAACGAGCCGACGATCACTGTCTGTGCAGTGAATGAAAACAGACGCAAGTTCACAGATTGAAAACTTGGGAAGCTGTTTACATCCAATAATTTTATAAAGAAAAATTAAAACAACATTATCGTAACAGAATTAGTTATAGTTTTATAACAATTTGGTTCAATTAACAATTTAATGACCAAACAATACAGTGATAATTAAATTTCAAAATCCTATTTAAAAAACAAACAAACAAAAAAATGGAATAGTTATGAAAAGTAAAAATAAATGAAACAAAGACTACCAGGGAACACAAACTAGGTACAGATAGTAATAATAATAAAAATGGCAAATATCTACAGAAATGCAATCAGGCCATTAACTTGATTACTCTGGTCGCAACACGGTATGCACTTAATATCTTTTAAATAATTTTTAAATTAATATATTAATTAATTCAGTTATCTACTTATTTCTTATATATATATATATATATATATATATATATATATATTTCAGCAAATGAGCTCTTACATATACAACTTCTTATCTGTGGAACACATTAGCACAGGATCGCTTCCCTGCAGACTATAACATGGTAATCTTTAAATTCAGTGTCAACAAATACTTGTCATAAAGCATCTTCATAAGTAATCAAACTTTGCTCACCTCCATCATTTTCAATCCTCTCATTATATTCTTCATCATTCAGCTGACAATACACCCATCTCATTAACCCTTATCCTCGTGTGGTTTTAGGCTTTGATAGATGATGACTCAGTATATAACATATATATATGTATATAAGATACAATATTTAAAAAATCTGAATGCAGCAATTTATTAGTTCCCGTCATACCTCACGCGATTGCTTATGTCACTATGTGAAGATGAGTTTATTAAAATGTAAAAATAATCATCAATTCATCGGATTTAAGTACAGAAGAAACATCGACATATGCAAATAATCAATATGCATTGTGGTTGTTGCAATGGCATTCATCCTGGTCGGGGCAAGCCAGCTTCTTCCCTTACATCCCGCATCATAGTGATCCATGTACGTCGCTCTTGAGCAAGGTTGCACGAGATGGCTAACCAATCGTGATTCCACTGTAGATGGCTGACCAACTGTTGTCCCAAGAGCTTAGCCAAGTCCTCCTTAAATGGTTGTTGTCCAGCTCCTCAGTCATCCACCGACACGTCAAGGCAAAGAGGTAGGGAGGATTACATTGCAAATTAATTCTCGCTCTGGGTGATGAGCTGCATACCCAAACCATCGAAGACGTCGCTCTAACAGGACAGATGGCACAGACTTTAGATTTAGGCGTTGGCGAAGAACAGTATTTGGAACCGGATTGACCTGCTGGCAATACAAAATGTGACGGAGTAAATCATATATGCATCATACTTAAATATGAGGAAAATGTCACTGAAAAAGGCCAGGAGGGTACATCGTTCGAAACGTAGAAATATAAATAGTACTTGAAGTAATGTGTGGTAAGGCACGATTATAAAAAATGAATTGAATAAAAACACTTCTGTATGGATCAACAAATATAATTATTTATTATATATTTACAACTGAAGAAGAATTACTTAATGAGGATGTAATTTTTTGTAGTCGCTGTGTGATACGTCCATGAATGTTTGCCCCAAAATGTTGACTAGCTGGAATGCAAGGGACATAAACTATATTTTGGAAAACGAATTCATCTCAGGGAGATAACAAAGGTCAAAAAGTTACTTCCCTTTTAAATAGAAATTTCTTTCATTATTATTTCTAGATGAAATCTGTTCCATCTAAGAGTACCAAAGAAAAACAATGCAATAATACAAGGACAGCACTAAAGCTGATTACTAGAAACTATGACTTTGCATAAAAGCAGATAGCACGCAGAGAAAGATGCATGGAAAGACTGTTGACCATGCTGAAGCAAACATGCCACCCTCACTACAACACTACACCCATGATAAACTGAACGGGTAAAAAGACAAAAAAAAAACAACAAAAAAAACACTATCTACATATCATTCTCTACCTAACTCACTAAGCATGAAGACATACATTTCCACAAATTTATATGTACACGAGACTCCCCGGGAACATACAAGTCACATCACACAAGTCATTGCACTTTGATTTAATTCGAAAATTCATAAACTGTGACATATCTGTTGAGACATTCTTCATTTTTTAAAATCATTTTCAATCCTCTCATAATATTCTGCATCTTTCAGTTAACAACCATTCCATCTCATTAACCCTTATCCTCGAGTAGCTTTTGGCTTTGGTAAGTGGTGACAGAGACGACCAGAAAAAAAGTTTAATTTTAGGGGGGGGGGGGGGAATGTTGCTGGCTTTTTCTTTAACAATTAGTTTTTCCATCGGTCTTTCTAACTTAATTTCAATTATTTAGATGTATTCTACTCAGATACCTCCATTGTCACTGCTGGTTGAATATTATTAAACCGGGCTAGTTTTCGGGAGAGATGGAGAAAATATTATTTGGGCCATCCATAACGATAAAAGTGATCTTCATAAATAAATATATGAAAGGATACTTTAATATCACTGAGTTGAACTTTTAAAGCTTTTTTGATCAAAATATTTCCAATTCAAAACTAGAAAAATGCCATCTGTTTGTATTGTATTATTTTTTTTCTTATATTCACTTCAAACAAGGCCCATTGCCACTGAGACGCAAGAGCTACCGTGAATTAATAAAGGCATCCTAAGTGGGGAGTTATGCAGCAAGATGTTTGTTCACATTACATTTACATTTCTGCTTGTTGGTACAGTCTGGCAAACAGGAAGCAGGAAGGGAATTCCAAAGGCAAGCAGTTCAATGAAAGAAGCTATTAGAGTAGAAGGCGTTCCGATATCTGGGGACCTCTACAGTGAAGGGGGGGGTATTTTGTTGATTGTCAGGTTGGCCAGGAGTATTTACGTTGAGGAGGGGGGGGGGGGGCACAAGTCCAGCAAATTTGTCGGAGTACTTGTAGAACAAGCAAAGGGATGCAACATTGCGGCGATGGGACAGGGGCTAGAGCTTAGTAGACAGTGTAGGACCTATTAGATTAGAGGCTTTTTTGTGGACCTTGTCAAAAAGGGAGAGGGTAGTGGTTGGTGCACCAGCCCAGATGTGGCAACAATACTCCATGCATGGGCAAATGGTGGCTTTGTAAAGATATAGGATACTGGTAGGTGAAAGAAGAACCCGGTAGAGGGAGCCCACCTTTTATGCAGCAGACTTGGCAGTATCTTCTATGTATTTGTTCCAATTTATGTTATCTGTGAATATTAGGCAGAGGAGTTTGAACGTTTGACTCTCATAGGCTGCTAAGGTTTCTTATAATTGTTGAAGGAAAGGAGCTTTGTCTTTTTACAAAACAATACTTATTATGAAAGAGCCAATAATTGCCCGTTTTATGGCATATCAACCCTTTTTTAGGGTTATTTAATGCACAAAAGAATATCTATTAGAACGCTTCGTTCAAAACGAGTTGTTATTTTACATGGATGAAATTATGGGTTCATACTTTTCCTAATAAATTGAACAATAGATGTGAACTTGACAGAGTTGATTCCATAGTCTAAGATGGTATCTATTTGGCCAATCACAAATGCTCTCATTTTTTCTTGACCAAGTAGAATTTACATTAAGCCAAAAGCATAAATCGCCATTGTTTCAACATACACTTTTCGAATGGTTAAAGAACAGCTTTTAAGTAGGTATCACAAACCAGCCTTGAAAAAGAAAAGGTAAACAGTGAAATCCATTAAATTTCAAGTTCTCGTTTATTTTTTTTCTTCAGTTATTTTGATAAAATTAGGATGTAATCTTTTACTCTTCATAAATGCACAATTCTTTCTCGTGTCATTAATAATTTTTTTTTTCCAGGCTACTTCAAGTTAACTTACTATTTTCGGTGTTGGGCAATTTATTTTTTATGTGAAAAACAAAAATGTTGTGTTTTTAAATGTTGGTATTGTCTCTATGCATATAAAGATAGCCGCATCTTAAAAAGGGTCACTTGTTAATATGGTGGGCTTAATAAGGTTTTAAGTTATCTTTCACAAAAAAAAGTCCAAGTTGAAAACTTTAATGAATCAAATACTGAAGAAATTTTGTCCCTATTCCAATCTAGCTTTATCTCTAATGTGCTATGAATCAAGATCCAATGTTCTAGCTGTTGAAATGAATCTTATATGAACAAAAATTGTACTTTCATGTCATTTTTGCACTTTTTCGTTTTTGAGAGAGAGATAATGGGATTTTGACCAATATTAAGATAGTTTGATCTAATAATTATTGCTTTCATTGTGATTAATTTTCATTTACTACAGGATAACATTATGTATGGATTTTTCACTTGTTCAAAGCCTGCATTTATAATTATATCATCATCATATTCAGTTTAACGTCTGTTTTACATGCTTACATGTGTTGGACGGCTGTTAGAAATTGACTTTCAAGCGAATCTATCTCTGGCCAGGTCTTTATTTATCCCTAATATTTATTTTAAGAACAATTGAGGAAAACCGACGAACACAGCTTTATTATCAAGGTCAACCGGTGTAGATCAAATTGTCTCTCTTTTTCGTCTTTCAATTTCCGGGGTCCTTATTCTTTATATGGTCCCTTAATTGTTCTAGATCTACGAGCCCAGGAACTCTCATCCATTCTTTTAACATAGCCATACTATCAAAGCCCCCTGTTCTGCACATATCTCCCTATACTGTCCATATTTAATCTTCCTTTGAGCTCATTAGATCTGCGCCTGTCTTCAAAAGTTGCGTTACACATCCATCGTATCATTCTCATATCATTTCTCTCCATCCAACACATGTCCTCAACCCTCACTTCTATACATCACACTGCACACACATGCCTGAGACTCTTCCCTTGGTTAACAATGATAACGCTCTGCTGGTTAGTAATGGCAAAAGTTCCCTGAACTTACTCCATCTACTCCCTAATTCTAGCTCTCACACTAGCACCTGTTCCACCCTGTGCCCCAATGGTATCGCCAAGATTACAAATCTTCTGAACAACCTTAATAACTTCGCCATCCACACATATTTTCTCCATATTTGAGTTTGCATTCGTCCCTGTTATCTTACACTTCTTTCGCACAAACTGATTGTCCTTTATCAACCTACCTGTAATTCCACTGCACTTCTTGTGTATCCAATGCTTACAAGTACCACAGAAAATGGAGTTGCACCTGACTCCCTTACCACAAACTGAGCATGGGAAGTTTCCTCTTTCTGGAGGATTTCCAACACTGCAACCACTGATCAACACTTTTGTTATGGTGACATTCACTCTCAGACCGTAACTTTCCTACGCATTCCTCCAAGTTTTGAACTTAACAAGTAAACCTTCCATTGTTTCACAGCATCAAGTCATCAGCATCTCTTCTGGACAAACGATGTAGAACTCACTTGACAATGTCTCCAAGACACAGATGAAAAGCAACAGACTCAGTACAGAGCACTGATGCACTCCCACTTGAACATTAAAGCTTTTAATAAATGTGCTGTTCATTCTAACACGACTTTGAGCATTTCTGTACATTGCTTGAACAACCTTCACTAACCACTCGTTTGCCCACTAGACAACATTTCTTGGCACTGTCAAAAGATCTCTCCAGATCCACAAAAGCAAAATACAGGTTCTTCTTCTTACTAAGGAACTTCTCTTGCATTCACTTCAGGATCCATATAGCAGCAGTGGTATGATGCCCAGGCATAACACCAAATTGCATTTCATCTATGCTTATCTGACTTATTTGCTGCTCAATTATTCTCTAAATCACTGCAAAAATGTGCTTATAGACCAATAACAAGACTGCATATTTGCTTATTTCCAACAAACTTTGAATGGCCGTAATGCAATAGCCAATTGTGCTACCAAAATAAATTCAACATCATGATAAAAATAGACCTGAGAGAAAGAGAGGGATAAATAAATACCTGGTCAGAGATAAGTTACTTTGGAAATCAATTTCTTAAGCTGTCCAACGCATTTCAGTAGGTAAAAACGAATGTTAAACCGAATACGATGATCATTGTTGATGTTTTGCAAAGATCTAGGTGTTCACATTAAATTTTTTTTTTTTTAGATATAATGAAAATAAAATTTTGGTTTGGGACACCTACATCTAGTCTAGGCTACAGACTGAACATGGAGCACTTTGACTACCTTGTAAGTCTCAGGACACAGGAGTTCCTAAGTCTAAATAAGTCTTTTTTCTCTCTTTTACTGTCAAATCATGCAATCCTCTCTCTTTGTAATTGATACATCTAGTCTAGGCTACAGACTGAACATGGAGCACTTTGACTACCTTGTAAGTCTCAGGACACAGGAGTTCCTAAGTCTAAATAAGTCTTTTTTCTCTCTTTTACTGTCAAATCATGCAATCCTCTCTTTGTAATTGATATAACACCCTCTTCTTCACTCTCATATATATCAACACGTGTGAATTTCTCTCTTCCATCCCCATTTGTACTCATCCCTTCTCACTTTGAAGACTCGTACAAAACGATCTTCATTACAAACATTCACCACTACCACCACACCATTCAGCCATAAAATATGGTTTGATTTGTGTTATAGCTCCTTTAGTTATTTAATCTTGAAACAATATCTATTGTAAACCATTCACTGAACATAAGTTGCTATTTTAACCATAACTGGAGAGGGATGTTCATACATTTCCTAGTGGTATTACAATACAATATACGGCACAATCACGTTGACACACCGGTTTCCGTTAGATCACCGAAGTTAAGCGGCATCAGGTCTGGCCAGTACTAAATGGGTGACCATTTAGGAATACCAGGTGCTGTATGTGCTCTCTGCTTATCTCGGCATTGTCTCCAGTCGTCTTGTATTACTACTTGCCATTGGAATCAAGCAATGCCGACTCAGGAGAGCGGTTGTTGAAGATTGCGCAACCCTTGCAATTACAAATTCACGTGCGGGTCGCCCCAGGCGGGGCACTCATACGTCGAAATCGACGGGAGAGTCCATCATTACAGTACAAAAGAATGCAAAGATATAATCACAATGATACAACGCTACTTGTAAGATCACTGAAGTTAAGAAACAGGAGTCTGGTCAGTACTTAATGGGTGACTATTTGGGAATACCAAGTGTTGTATAAAAAATAATGAAAACATTGTGTCCAGCGCTCAGGTGCACTACGACTCATCAAACGCAGTACATGGGATTATGTACAATTGTCAGGGAAATGAACAGTGTATCAGTCATGATCTACATGTGTATGTGTTTACGGGAGAAGGGACATCAGGTGTATTTTTGTCAAATTTCAAGAAGCAAAGACAAATATGCGTGAAAAAACGTTTCCAAAAGTCAGGGGCTGTGCTGTTTTCTAACTCTGTAGGCATGTCCACATGTGTTAGACACATGGAAGTGTTCAGCGTTGTTATTATTGAGATAGTTATGGTATATAAAAAAAAATCTCTTTGGAAATCTGGTGACAGATGGCGCGGCTCATCTGTCAGAGTATAACTGTGGGAATCAAACTAATCTGGATGGAGAAATCCAGCGTGGACCCCGCCTCAGCAGGATAGACGCAAAAATAACAGAATTACAGATCAAAGGAATGCAATAAATCTGGCGGGATTTGAATATGGCTTAGCAGTATCCATTACGCAGGTGTGCCTCTTACTACACAAAGCTTGAACAAGATAATTCACAAGATTGTTGGAATAATAGTTGGATCATTCTATTGCTCCATAAGATACCAAACACAATCCTCTACCTATACAAGAATCAGATAAATCCTGAGATGGATTACTGCTGCCACATCTGGGGAGGTGCTGCTCAGAGCACTCTTCCTTGCCTTGACAGAATATAAAATCGACTTCGCAATCTAGTGGGGAATGATTTTTTCCTCTTCCCTATTATTTCAATGGAAGGTGCTCGACTGAGCTCCAATCTTTGGTTCCTCCATTTAAGACATTTAAAACTCCTCTTTCTACCACAATTGAAAATAATTTTCTTTTCTTTCTTTCGTGTCCCTAGCATCAGGTGGAATTTCCATGAACAGTTTTTTTTCTCAAGAACTTCACATCTGTGGAACACATTACCATGGGACTGCTTCCCTGCAGACTACAACATGGATGTCTTCAAATCCAATCTCAACAAATACTTGTCATAATCTGTCCCGTAAATAACTAATATTTTGTTCATTCCACTAATCATTTGCATTTCTCTCAAAATTCTTCATTAAACCGATAATCCATCCATCTCATTATCCCTTATCCTCGTGTGGCTATTAGCCTCAATAAGTGGTGACGCAATAGAAAGAAAAAAAACCTAAAAAA
>OY744539.1:3092500-3165000 GCA_963556195.1 Sepiola atlantica | reverse complement strand
AAATTTTGTTTATAGTTACCCTCCTCCCCCCAAAAAACCCAAAAAGAATATAACAAGAGAAACGAGAAAAAAACCAAACATCTTGTTCTCATTCGTAATTATTTCTCATTATTCATTTGACACTAATAAATACATACACATTCTTTCTCTCACTTCTCTCTCTCATACTAATTATCATAAATCTTTTCTTTTTTTCTTGGGTTCCTCAATTTTCCTGGGTAACATCTGGATACAGCTTAAATATAAATAAAATACAATGGCATGTCAACAAGTCTGTAGCCTGAAACACATTAGCTGAATCTTAATTTAAATTTTAAATTTTATTAATGAAACTAGCAGAACTCATGAAGACTAACAAACCAAAGAAACTCCTGCTTCCAACTCGAGATCATACTTATAAAAATAGAAGTGCTTAGGAAATTGTATTCCTCTCACTCTCTTCAGTCATATGTCCCAAGGAAAAATAATTACAGTAGAACTCCTCTATAGTGACCAATATTTTGGTCACTCTAGAGGACCACAGTCTACTATAGAGGAGTAGAATTTAAAGAATTTACTCCTAGAAAGTTTTGGATTATTCTTACTACTGTTCTTATCTTGAATGTTATTTTCACAATGCCCGGCTGACGCAACCCCCGACCCCCCTCAGGTGCATGCTGTAGAACTCAGGAATCCCTCCATCAAACCTGAGAACCTGCACGGAACTCCCAACGGAATTCCTTATTTAATCCACAGGGGTAACATGCTCTCGTTTTGTCGGCCATGACCGGGCAGAAGTCCTAAGTAATTCGAAATTGTAGAAGAGGTTAATGAGTTTGTCAGGTGGACAGTGAGACAACACGGTGAGGATTGGTAACGATGATTGAAACTGGACAGAATTTGATAAAGAGGACGACTTAACAAACATTTGTCAACATTGAACTTTAAAAAGACCATGTTGTAGTCAGCTGGGAAGCAGCCCTGTGGTATTGTGTTCCACAGACGGGTAGTTTTTGGAAAGAAACTTTGCTCAGTTAGTTACAAAAACTGAAATGTGAAGTGAAAATACATAGTGTACAGGTAGTTGTCTAGTAATTTGTATTTTTGTTGTAACAAACGGCAATGAATGCAGGTTTATGCATGACAGTAATGTTGACTGTGTAGTTATGATAAAAATGCATGGAAAAAATAGAATAATTATTATAAAATATGAATATATAAAAGATTATTAAAATTTTTAAATGTATTATTATTTGTAACCAAAGAAACAGAAAATATTATTTTACTGCAGAATAAACAGTGTTTCGGAAAGTATTTCTCTTACTAGATATTTGAACCTGGTGATTCTGATAGCAGTAAGAGTAGTTAAGACTGAGAGAGTGTTATCTCCTCCTTCATGTATGGCAACAGAAAGCAAAATGGACACCGTAGAGCGGATTAAATAAAGTAAAAATTCCATTGAAAATAAGAATTTTTTTTATGACACGTAAGAATTTAGAACGAAAATGAATAACAAAACATTTTTTTCATGTAGGCTTGTTTATGAAGTTATTCCGGCCAATGAAGTAAGGGAAAAAAATCTCACTTTACCTTGCATATAAGATAACCAGAAAATAAATGTTTTTAAAATTATAAAGCTACAGACTTATCAATCTTGTTATGTACACACACACACACACACACACACACACACACACACACACACACACACACACACACACACACAGAGGGAGTTTGAATTACCTACTAGACACTATCCTCGAGTGTCTTCGGTCTCTCTGTACAAGGGTTTGTCAGGACAATCTGACATGAGGATACTTACCCCTACAAGTAAACCCTGACCAAATATTCAAATTACATAGTATCCGCAGCACAAATAAGATCACCCTCGTACGAGGAATAGTGCATCTTCTCCTAGTGATGTTACCTCAAGTAACACCACGTGCTGGATACTACACCACACTAGATGAATTCTTGTCCTGGAATCCGGTAAGCCCAACAGACAACAAGAAAGATATACTATGACATATTGACTGGTCAGTTGGGGAGAGAAGAAATTATTCTTAACTTTTTTACTAACTCAATGCTTGAGAAATAAAGGAGAATTTTAATAGAATACTCGGGTATCTATGTATCTCATATAGAGATCAAGTGTTAGCCCCAGGAAGGGGCCCCTTGATTTCTGAGAACTTCGACTGAAGTAAAATTAAACATTAAGAAAAGAAAATGGAACAAATGGATTCGATGCATCCTAGAATAAGCAATAGCCAAAAGGACACATTTTGCTTAAACACCATTTTAAAAATTTTTTTACTTTTTACTTCTGGTTGTATTATGAACTAATGATAGGACAATTCCAATATTTTTCCCTGATTCCGACACAATTACCGATTCTGTTTGAAATTCATGCTTCTGATTCTAAAATCGCCTAAAAAAGAATTTTATTCTTTTTTTTTTTTTGGCGGGGAGGGGGGGGGGTAGCGGATAGTCCTCATCTACTTTTAAATGTAGATATAATTTTCTTTCCCGATTAATCGCCTCAACACTATTATGAACAAAACTATGTTGTATATGCAGATTTTTATTAAAAAAAGGGGTTTATTTACAAATAGTTTCACTAATAATAGCCTAAAACATACAAGTATGTTTTGTTACACGCACGTGTTTAATCAAACAAAAAGTTTTATTTACGAAGTGTTTTGTTTTTTAAACTTTGGAAATTTATAAAAAAATTAAAATATATAGTTTCATTTATAAAACTTATTTAAGCAAAATATATAAACAGACGAAACAAATACTTTTAAAAAAATACATTTAAATAAAAGGATGTTGTGCAGAGAGGTTTTACAAAAATATATTTTTTTTAATATTTAAAAAAAAATATTGGATTGATTTAAAAAAAAAATATTTTAAATATTGACATTTTCGCTATAAATATATTTAATTCATTATAAGCAATAAAACAGGTTAAAGTTAAAAAAGTAAAAAAAAAAGATCTCCAGTCAAAATGTGTCCTTTTGGTTGTTGCTTATTATGGAGTGCATCAAATCCATTCGATCCCCAAAAATGTATACAAAATCGATATAAACATTCTTACGTTTACACGTCCACATAATAATTAAAAAAGTAAAACATTGAAAAAGTAAACACAAGGAACAGATGCTTTCGATACAAAATCCATAAAGAATATTTTCATTTTAAAATCATAATTCATTTCTTAGTTAACACTTAACAATTTTTACAGCTTTAAAACATTATTTAACTGCTTTCTAATGTTACTAAAAAACAATTTTTAATTCTGGGTACTGGTCGGGCATGCCGTCTATCATCTGGTCCACAATCAATGGGGAGAGTGCGTTTTCACAAAATTTATAACTTAGTATTGATTACAATAACGGTTTCCTTTAATCTATTGGCAAAAGATTAACAGAGCTTGAGCCATGTAAAAGTGAGTTATGAAAGAGAGGAGGAGGGTTACGTACGGGGTAATCGAAGGTTACATACGGGGTAATCGAAGGTTACGTACAGGGGGGGGGTAATCGAAGGTTATGTATGGGGGGGGGTAATCGAAGGCTATGTACGGGGGGGGGGGTAATCGAAGGTTATGTACGGGGGGTAATCGAAGGTTATGTATGGGGGGGTAATCGAAGGTTATGTGCGGGGGGTAATCGAAGGTTATGTACGGGGGGGGGGGGTAATCGAAGGTTATGTACGGGGGTAATCGAAGGTTATGTACTGGGGGTAATCGAAGGTTATGTACTGGGGGTAATCGAAGGTTATGTACTGGGGGTAATCGAAGGTTATGTACTGGGGGTAATCGAAGGTTATGTACTGGGGGTAATCGAAGGTTATGTACTGGGGGTAATCGAAGGTTATGTACTGGGGTAATCGAAGGTTATGTACTGGGGTAATCGAAGGTTATGTACTGGGGGTAATCGAAGGTTATGTACTGGGGGTAATCGAAGGTTATGTACGGGGGTAATCGAAGGTTATGTACTGGGGGTAATCGAAGGTTATGTACTGGGGGTAATCGAAGGTTATGTACTGGGGGTAATCGAAGGTTATGTACTGGGGGTAATCGAAGGTTATGTACTGGGGGTAATCGAAGGTTATGTACTGGGGGTAATCGAAGGTTATGTACTGGGGGTAATCGAAGGTTATGTACTGGGGTAATCGAAGGTTATGTACTGGGGTAATCGAAGGTTATGTACTGGGGTAATTAATCCAAGATTGACAGCAGTGATACATTCAGCATCGCCTTGAACAATTTGGACGTCTGTGGATTGACCACGGCTTCCGGCAGTTTATTCCATGGCCTAACAACCAAAACTGAAAAAGAAACCTTCCGACGATTCAGCCAAAATCATCTCGGGTACTTGTTCTGTGAGTTTGTACAGAAGCTCTTTCTGTGGCGCCAGTGTGAGGAAGAGGTCTGTGGAACATTATAGTTTCTGCACATGATGTTAAAAGTGAGGATGAGGTACGTCTATGCTTCAGCGAATACATGTTGAGGGCATCCAGTTATTGTTTTGTAATACTTTGTGTGGAACCCGTTGATCATCACAGCTTGCTCTAGGTGCTGGATATCTCGAATTAGATCGGCTATTATATTCTAGAATAGATTGCACCAGAGAACATACAGCAGGAGGAAGATGTTTGTAATTACGATGGCAAGAGCGGTAGATAAGAAAAAGCGAATTGCGGGCCTTATCTGCCGCCTGAATGTATTGGGCAGTAGGAGTAAAGGAGGAATCGACCACAATGCCAAAGTTCTTGCTGTATAACACTTCAGCATTTAAGGCAATAATTATAGTAGAGAGAGCTTATCAACTCATGCTCTCTTCAACATACATTGGCCTTTTCTTTCTCCAATTAAGATGATTCTATGAAAGTATTGCATGTATATAAGAAAGACGACTTTAATAAACTTAAAATTTATCATCATCTGTGCAGTTCCTATTTACTTGCCTCCCCACGAGGGCAAAGTTAGACACAAAGTCGTTTTTTTTAATGTGGGGAAAATCTAGCTCCTCAAAAGGGAGCACTCTGGACTAGAACAAGATTAAAATTGCCTCAATCTAAAAGGATTTCTCCTTTACTGACCGAGGACAGAACAGATACTAGACTTTATTCCTAGCCAAAAGGCATCATCTGCGCAGTTGACACGTGAAAATATTCAGTTTAACTTCTCTTTTCGACATACTATAGGGTGATCCCAGCCACCGAAAAAAAATAGCACCCATGCAATTGTTAATAAAACTTGCTTCCCCTTATTTTGTTCTTTAGTCCTCACATTCTATGAGCAATGTTTTTGACAAAAGGGGAAGAACTGCTGTTTTCTGGGTTGGCTGTTGTTTTGAGAAAGTGGTATGTGGAGACTTTCAATCCTCTCATGGCATTCATCATCATTCAAATATCAATATGTCCATTTCATTAACTCTTATGCTTGATAAGTGGTGACTCATTAGTAAAACAAAAAAAAAAAAAAGAAAAAAGAAAAATCGGTTCTTTCTGCAATTCAGCGATATTTGGTACCAATAAACTTGTCCACCAAGTTTCAGTCATGAATGTCCAACAGTCTTTGTTTTATCGTTGTTCAATGATATGCACCGCTGCATTGCAAGCACACCAGGATACGCTGTTCCAAATTGTCATATTCATCTCTTAGCACTGTCCTGATTTGGGCTGTGATGGCTTTTTCAGTTTTGTTTTGATAGACATTATCTTTGAGATAACCCCACAGATAAAAATCAGGAGGGAAGGGGGCATTAATGTCCGGTGAGTGTGAAGTCCACTCAAGATCATGCTTCCTACTGATGAGATGATCAAAGTGTCTTCACAGCAATTCCATTGAGTCATTGTATTGAATCAATTTATATGAACTGTAAATTTTGTTTCCTTGCATTCATCCTCAAGTCTTACCACTTAAAGCAATTTTCCTATTTCGGGCGGGGAAGAGAGAAAAGAAAAGAAGAAAAAAGAAAGATGGCTACCATAATGGAAAACAAATTACATAAAGATCTTTTTTCTACTTTTCATTATAAGACATTTACTGCAGAAATAAAAATAATAAGTAAAACATCAGATTCTTTTCTTATTTACTTATCTATTTTTTGACGGATATTGGCTTTTAGTTTTGGCGAGGATTTTGTATTCAATTACAATGGACAGAGAGGGAAGAAAAAAAAAATCGATGTTAAATAAAAGACGTTATTTTAGGTAATGGAGTCAAAAGTAGATTAAATTATCTTCTTAGGTTTCAACTACAGTCGGTTCAATAAGAAGAATAATAAGAGAAGAGCAATGGCCACAGATGCTTTGCGATACAACAGAGTTTTTAAAAAGGTCAAAATAAATACATATTGATTCATATATAAGAAACGTTAAAGAGAAAAAAGATATTTATGCCAATCTATCTAATATATATATATATATATATATATATATATATATATATATATATATATATATATATATATATATAGAGAGAGAGAGAGAGAGAGAGAGAGAGAGAGAGAGATAGAAGAAAAAAGAGTGATAAATATGCGACGATTGTCCAAATTTATTTCAAAATTCAATTGTTCAATGCAAGGTGTATTCAGTAATAAACTAGTGTCTATTATTCTTTCCTTAAGCCAAGGCTTTTCAAAGATCGAGATCTTATAATCAGAGGAGAAATACAGATGGATAAGTTGGCTTTCGAAAAAACCAAAGTTCAAATACTTGAAAAATATGAAAATTATTTTTAAAAGAATTTTTGTTAAAAAGAACGCAGTGAATGAAAAGAAAAGTTCCATAAAAAAGATATGCAGATTGTCCGGGTGGTAAGTTTCCGTTGAAAAGAAGTCCGATGAATTATAGAACGTGAAAAAAAACTCTTTGCATGGGAGCAGTGTGGAGAAAGTGCTTAAAGTTACAAGTAAATCCAAACGCACTCAAAAGGGATTGAAAAGAGAAAAGCTGGCCATTTTTGATATACTTCCTGGACCAAATAAGGCAGATGACATCTCGTTCAAGGTTTAAATCAAATCTACAATTGCTCTATCTCGTATATTGAGCTAATTCCTCTTCACAATAGGTTCCATCTACTAAAAGTTTTACTTTGGTTTATATTTGATCCTATATATATATATATATATATATATATATATATAGCAAAGTTATGTGTATGTGTGTTGTTGCATCTCAGTTAAACGGTTGATCTACAAGCCAAACTAACCGCATATTTTGAATAGGCACCTTCGCTCCAATGTCTTTATCAATGTCAGGTTTTGAACTTTTTTAAAAAACTCATTCAAAACAAAAAGTATGTAAAAATAACATTAGAAACAAATTTTCCAACATTTTTAGCGTTCCCGTTCAATATTTTCTATCATGAACCGACTGAACAACATACTTATAATAATCTGAACTTTTTTTTTTTTAAATTAAAAATGGATAAAAATATTTAATAAATGTGCACTAATATATTTTTTACTTTAATAAGAATTTTTAAAATTTTATTTTCATGTTTATTTATTTTAGTCAACCAAATTATTTTTAGATCAATGCAGAGAGGTAAAACAGATTTTAAATTTTGTATCCGTACGCCAAACACATAAACACAGTTTAAGTAGGCTAAAATGACAAAATATTTTCATTTGATCAGTGGACGTGTAGATAAGCATTCGTCTTCACTTTCAATATTTTATGCCATCTTTTAAGGTTCGAATCTCACACTAGACAATTATTTTATTTTTTGGCTATAACATTCCAGTTATTTCCTAGCCGATATCGATCATCATCATACACCTGAATAGTTCTTTTCTCTTATTAAAAACTAGCAGGGGTACCCGGCGTTGCCCCCCCCCTCTCGATGTATATTTAAGTTATCGTTAAAAAGAAATGCTTATGAGTCAGTGGGATTCGAATGCTCAACCTCTTAGTCTTTGTTTTTTTAAATGTAACCATTACAACACCGACACAAATAATAGAAACTATAGGAAAATAGGTCATGTTAATATCGTGTTTTTTTTTGGCAAACTGCGTATGCGCACAATGTAGAAATGACTTGAATACAAAGAAATTTGGTAAGAGAAGATCCGTGTTTGTTTGACATTAAGAAATTGATGTTTTTTTTCCTCAAATTTTTCGATATTATGCGTCCGAAAGCTGGATGATTCAGAAAATGTCAACTTTATGACAGTCTGTCGAGTATCTTGAGAGCCTTTTCCAGACATACAAACATACACAGACATTTCCCCTTTATATAATAGATGGATAAAAAATATTTAATAGATGTTTTTAACTTGAGAAATCTGACATAGGCAGATACTTCAGCTCCTAATTAATAAGTATAACAATCAGGCTGTGGAGTCGGTAGGTCAAACGTTAGACTCCTCAAATTTTAAAAGGCCTGACAGACTCTAGCCGGAGAAATACTCTACTAGTAATAATTTATATCTATTATTATACTAAAGCTGAGTTAATCAACATTTGTTTCCCTAAGGCTTTTTTCCTCATATATTTTAATCACACAAAATACATGCTAAAATATTCCTTAGTTCGGGGATTGAGTTATGTTTGAAAAAAAATTCTATTTTAATCGTTCTAATTAGCCTTAATCTGCAATTAACTCAGCAAATGACCTATCTCTCGTTAACTTTCTGTCTATCACTCACTATATGTTGTTTGGCACCCTACTCTTATTTTATACAGTGTCTATCATTCTAGTTTCAGTATCTCTCTCTCTCTGCTTGTTAACAGTCAAAGGTAACAAAACCCTCCGCCTCTCTATATTAATGACGATAGTGAGACGAGAGCATCGACTACTGTTACTCTCTCTGTCAGTTTCTCTCACTTTTCCTCCCATTGGCACTCCCTTTTACTCTTCCTTTTTCTATATTGACAAAGGGAGACAGCGAGAAGATCAAAGGATGGCAAAGGTGTTGACTACTGTGACTATAAAACTCAAAATTAGTATGGTTTGTTATAAACAAAAGCAGATATAACAAGTAGTAATACTATTTAACCCGTAGCTAGAGAGAGAGAGAGAGATAGATGGTAGGGGAGGTATAGCAAGCAGAAAGAAAATAATTTGTGATTTTGTCTCAAAAATGTTTTTTTCTACCCTGGGAAACTTAGTTCACGTTATATTATTTTAGCCGGTGTAAAAGAAAAATATGACACCTCATCTGAAATTACTGTTTGTATTAAATTTGGTAATATAACACATCACTCAATACGTCTTGTGCCTGGCATCACTAATAAAAAATCCATATGATTTTTATAAAGTAATAACCATTAAATAGCACATGTCAAAATTTGAGCCCAATTGGATTGTAAGTTTATAAGTGAAGCTACTGCGGCAAATTTTCAAAACAATGGAAAAATCTGAATTTCATGTGTTGATAAAGCATTGGTTTCTGATGGGAAAAATACTGTTCAAGCACAGCAATGGCTTGATACGTGTTATTCGGACTCTGCTCCAGGAGATATGCTGACTTTAAATGCGGTCGTAGAAACACAAATGATGCTGAATGCTCACGTCGCCAAAATTCAGTAGTTGTCCTAGAAAACATAAAAGTCCACAAACTCGTTTTGGCTGATCATAAATTGAAGTTGCATGAGACAGGAGAGGAGTCGAAGATATCAAAAGGTATTGTATTTACCATGTTGCATGAACATTTGTCAATGAGAAAGCTGTGTTCAAAGTGGGTGCAGTTTTTGCTCACAGTTGATCAAAAACAATGTGTCAACAAGTCAGAGCACTATTTGCAACTGTTTCAACGCAACAAAAAGGAGATTTGTATCAATATGAAACAATGAATGAAATATGTATCCACCACTTTACTCCAGAGTCAAATCGACAGTCAGCTGAGTGGACAGCAGCAGGTTAAAGCTGTCCAAATCAACTAAACATCAGAAGGCAAGGTTTTGGCCTCCATATTTTAGGATGTGCAACATATTTTGTTTTGTTTTCATAGATTACCTTTAAACAGGAAGAACCACCAATAGGAATATTATATAGCATTATTGGTGTGTTTAAGGAAGAAATCGCCAAAAAAAAACAGCTACAAGTGAAGAAAAAGTGCTCTTTCACCAAGACAATGCACCGTGTCACAAGTCGATGGCAAAACTACACGAATTACACTTTGAATTGATTCTGCACCTACGCTATTCTCCAGATCTAGCACTCAGCGACTACTGGCTGTTTGCATACTTCAAAAGAATGCTCCAGGGAAAGAGATTTTGCTTTGATGAAGGTAATATCTGAAACCGACGCGTATTTTGAGGCCAAAAACAAATAGTTCTACAAAAAAAAAAAAAAAAGCATAGAATTGTGACAGAAGTGTTCGAATCAGTGTATCACCCTAGAAGACTATGTTGATGAATAAAGTTTAATTTTGTGTAAAAGTTGTTGTTATATTACTTAGGCTTGGGACTTATTGAATGATATTTTAATATGTCAAAAATATTTTTTTATTAAAATTCTGTAATAGGTTTTTCATAAAACAACTTTTCAATGAACTTTCAGAATATTTTTTTTATTTAAATCTGCATGATTTGTAAAACAATCAATCGTGTCAAAATTAAATGTGCAGATTAAACACATAACGGATAGTATTTAGCAGTTATCTATTACAGAGGATAAAAATAAAACGTCTTGAATTGTCAAAATCAAAAAGATCAACAAAAACCCCAAAGGTGGAGAGAGAGTCAATAATTTTGGCAAGTCGTGGGGTGGGGATGTTGGAGGAGGCATAATAACAGACTGTAGAGTTGGTTTTCTTTTCCAGCAGACTTATCACCTTTTAACATAACTCTGCTATAAGCCAACACTTACTGGACAATATAGAAATAGGCATAGGCCTTTGGTAAAGATTGTTCTAAAATCATTAAGATTGCCCATATATATATATATAAATTATTTTTAATAATAAATATTTAAATATCTACATACGTATACGTTTCATCCTTGCAGAATCATCAGTGTAGATGAAATCAGTCAAGCCAGTCACACTGTGCGAACACTGGAACAAGAGTCGTATTTAACTCCAATTCCGAGCGCGCTAAACAATGAGGCTACCATGAATTGCTACAGACGAGATGAAAAATAAATTCTATATATGTATCAAAGAGGTGGATTATATATATATATATACACACACACACAAATAAATTGACAGATTAAAGTGATGTCATACTGTGATTTATTGTCAGTTTCGAAGCAAAGAAAAGCTAACATGTGTTAGAAGAATCGAAACATACTTAAAACAAATTCAAATAGTCAACAAAAATCTCCAACAAAAGAATTGTCATCAAATTGCCATAAGAATCGATCTATATTATCACATATGTATACATACATATATATATATATATATATACATACACATATATATGTGTATATTTCGGCAGCAAGTCATTTCTTATGCAAGCGTCATTAAAGACCAGAGTTTTCTCTCTTCACGATCTTTCTTGTCAATTTCTCGACGCAGCGAGCGAGTCGTCGGTTTTCGGGTGTTAATTGGTGGAGTATGGCAAACTCCACCAATTAACACCTGCAAACCGACGAATTGTTCGCTGTGTCGAGAAATTGACAAGAAAGATCGTGAAGAGAGAAAACTCTGTGGTCTTTAATGACGCTTGCATATATATATATATTTACATTTGGGACATCACTTATCAAGGCAAAAAGCCACTGAAGGAAAAGGGTTAATGAGATGGGATGATTATCAGCCGAAAAATGAGAAACAATCATTGGTATGAATCAAAGTTTGATTACTATGGGATGGTTTATGACAAGTATGTGTTGACCCACAAGGGTAGATTGGTTTAATTGTGTCAGTCATCACAGGGTAGAAGTGTTAAGTAATTTTAAAATATTTATTCTTAGTTATTATCGCTTATGGTGAGGATTAAACTCCCAACCCCCAGAAGACTGTTACTCAACATGTTTATCCATTGCACCACAAGTCCGTTAAATAAAGGGTTCACTTTTCATCACAGCATTATGGAGACGCTTTACATAAAAAAATTTTGAGCCAATCTTTTATAAACATAAAGGAATTCAATAAAGTGATGTAGTTTGCTTGAAGCATTGCGTGTAATATGTATATAGAGGAGTCATAGTAGGCTATTACAATGCAAGAAATGGAAATATGCGGGTGCTGAGAAGGAGGACAAAAACGAAGTGATTGTTTTTCTCATGTTTTTTTTTAAAAATTTAATGAAAACATTTTTTTTACTTGTTTAGTCAACTTCTACACAGTGATCTAATGTGTGTAACCGTGTTCTGTAATATATTTCGAGGTAAGACTTCTTTATCAAATGAGGAATGTTTCAAATCTCCTGTTCGCTTTCATGTTGAAGTTCTTCAACTAATGTCCTGGCATCTTTTTTAACATTTTGATATCACTAACTTTTAAAAATTATTCCGTCATTAATTTTTCGAAAAGTTTTAAAATAAAATGATTATTAAAGAATTATTTACTTAAAAAAAATTTTTTTTTAATTTTCAAATATTTGTTTATATATATATATATATATATATAATCTTGTTTAACTCTTATGATCTAACCGCATAAAAGCTATTTATGAATAAACAGAAAAGCATAAATGTCAGAATATTGTTATAAACAACAAGAAAAGGGATGCTTTCAATAAGTTTCAATAATTCATGGCATAAGAATACGTTGTGTTTTGTGTTGGAATCTTAAATTATATGAAGGCAGCAAACACCAAAAAATGCAGTGATCAAAATTACAAAGATGAAAATATTGGTTCTTGGGGAAATAATTGAGAAATCCCAAAACTAAATTAACAACCCATAAATGCAGCCAAACATTCAAATTTATACAAAGCCAGTTAGTTCTGAAAATGTGTAATATTTTACAGATTAAAATTTTTTTTTAACGCTATAGCAATACCCAAATCTGTAATAATAAAAAATAAATAAATAAAAAAGTCAATAAAAGTCCATGAATTTTTTCAGTGAAAATGTTGAAGATCAAATTTTAATGGAGATCAAAATTTAATAAGTTGTAAGCAATAAATGTTGTAATATCTTTTACTCTTCTTATACAAAATTCAGTTTGGTGATCATTAATAAGTAGAAATAATATTTTTCAAGCTCACCTTTTTAGTCTCCTGTTCTGCCCACATATCTCCCGATACTGTCTAGATTTAATCTTCGTCTAAAGTCATCAACTCTACGCCTGTCTGTTCTACATCAACTTACTAAACAAAGCACTCTCATCCATTCTTTTAATATAGTCATACCATCGAAGTCTCTTCTGCACACATCTCCCTATACTGTCCATATGTAATCTTCCTGAGGTCATCAGATCTAAGCCTGCCTGTTCTACATCTACTGACCAAAAACTCTCATTCATTCTTTCAATGTGACCAAACCAACAAAATCTCCTGTTCTTAACACATATCCCTATACTGTCCAGATTTAATCTTCCTGTGAAGTCATCAGAACTAAGCCCTTCTTTAAGACTCACATTACACACCCATCATTCTCATATCATTTCCTTCCATGCAACACATATTTTCAACCCTCATTGGATAGGTTTTACTTATATACAACATCACACTGCATACACATGCCTTATACTAGCCTCTTCCTTTGGTCAATAGCAGTAATCCTCTGCTGGTTAGTAATGGCAGTAGTTCCATGAACTATCAACCCTAATCATCATATTCGGCTTAACGTCTGTTTTACATGCTAGCATGTGTTGGATGGCTTTAAGAAACAAACCTATCTCCGACCAGGTTTTTATTTATCCCTAAGGTCCATTTTTATCACTTCCTCCCATATTTTCCTAGGTCTTCCCTGTGAACTGAAACTGTAACCTCAACTGTTTTACATCTACTAACCCAAGAACTCTCATCCATTCTTTTAATGTAGTCATACCATCGAAGTCTACTCTTCTGCATACATCTTATACTGTTCAGATTTAAATTTCCTCTGAGGTCATTAGAACTAAGCCTGTCTTAAAGTCTTTAAGCCTCACTTTTAAACAATAATTAAGTTTAAATAATAGCATGCAATTTTCAATACAAGTAATTGTTTACATGACGGCATATCAACCCTTTTTGGGTTATTTAATGCCAAATTCAATAATTTTAATAATCAGCTTTATAATCATCATTGAAGACCTTTGTAAATGTTCTATTCTAGATGATCATTGCAAATATTTCCTTAAATATTTCCTTTTTTATTCCTCTGCATGTTTATAAAACCCCATCCATTCACTGTGGAGGTCCCCAGATGCCAGAACCTTCTACTCCAATAGTTTCTTTCGTCGAGCTGCCGGCCTTTGGAACTCCCTCCCTGCTCCCCCGACTGTACCGACATGCAGAAATTTAAAACTAATGTGAACAAGTGTCTCACTGCACAGCTCCCAATTTAGGAAGACCCTCTGAACTTTCACCCTAATTCTCAGTAGCCCCTTATATATACAGTGGAAACGTGCCTAGTTTGGGGTGAAACAAAATCAGATTGGAGTCAGCGTTTCAGCAGAGACCAGATTGGGTAGGCGTGAGGAGTCAGAGTTTGACTCGGGGGATCGCTGAGAAAGTCCAAAATTTAACGACTCGGCATTGGACAAAGATTGTCACTGGGGCTGACACGATCGGACAACTATCAACAGATAGCGTTTT
The DNA here is from genome assembly GCA_963556195.1 of Sepiola atlantica. Classification (NCBI taxonomy): domain Eukaryota; kingdom Metazoa; phylum Mollusca; class Cephalopoda; order Sepiida; family Sepiolidae; genus Sepiola; species Sepiola atlantica. The sequence continues at coordinate 3,150,369 of OY744539.1, read as the reverse complement.
GGGGTCCTTGTCCGCATCGACGGTACCACACAGACCCAGAGGCACAACTGACTTATACTAACAACATGTTTGTTGCTTTTGTTTTTGAAGACAACTTGTAAACCAGTGCATGCGCCCTCGGTGATCGCCAATACGAGTGATGACCAAAACGAGAAGATGAAGAAAACAACGGCACAAACGTTTTTGGGGTCGACGGTTGTCGAGATACTGGTACACGGTTCTACATGTGGATTAGCAGGTTATACTGAAGGACTATTTTTTTTTTGCAGGAAGGTTTTGCCATCCTCCCATATACAGCGCCTGGTATTCCAAAATAGTAACCCATCTGATATTGGTCAGGCTCAATGTCACTTAGGTGATCTAACAGAAAACCTGTGTTTCAATGTGATTAGGTCGTATATATTGGTAAATATGACGTTACTTATTCTGCAAAATGGCAGAAATTCAAAAGTGTATTCGGCATTGAATCTTCAAATCTTACCTGAATTGTAAAGTTGATATCAAGTTAAATTTAAGTCACAGAACTAAAGACGACTATTAACCAAAAATAAACAGGAATATTGAATTTGTTCCAATTCTTCAACCTGCATCAAAAATCATCATCATATTCGGTTTAACATGTTTCACATTCTTATCACTTCCTACCACATTTGGCCTTCCCCTGTAAACTAAACCTTCTACCTCAACTATTCTACATCTACTCACCCAAGAACGTTCATCCATTCTTTCAATGTGGCCATACCATCAAAACCTCCCATTTTGAACACATCTCCCTATACTGTCCAGATTTAATCTTCCCCTAAGGTCATAAGATCTAAGCCTATCTTTAAGACTCGCATTACACATCCATCATATCATTCTCATATCATTTCTCTCCATGAAACGCATGTCCTAAACTCTCACTGGCTAAGCTTCACTTTCATACATCCTTATACTGCGTACACATGATGCCTGATAGACTCTTCCCTTGATAGTGGTAACACTCTGCTGGTTAGTAATGGCAAAAGTTTCCTGAACTTACTCCATCCAATCATTGTTTAAAATATAAACTGTTACCTAATGCGCACACCAAAGAGAGCAGCTGGTGCATGCGCAAACGAAAAATAAAACAAGACAATATTTACATTTAGAATAGGATATGAACATACAAGTCACATAGTACATGAACAAAATAACAAATTAATTTGAACAGTCAAGTGATCAATTGTATGTTAACTAACTAGTTTCCTCGTCTCTAAAAAAGGTCCAACTCAGTAGACCTGCTTCAGTAACAAAAGATGAACTATAATGACTTCCTTCAGCAGCATCCTAAAAGTTAAAGGCCAAATGGAACAGTCCACTTCGGAGAAGGGATATCTTATTTCTATAAACTTCATACATACCCTTTTTTCTTCTTTATTAAACACCACGCTTTTTAGTTTTAATTTGTTTAACTTTCTTTTTAGAATTAGTGAAATAGATGTAGATTAAGTAACTAATTACATGTTGTGAAGCACATTTTTCAGTTTTAAACTATTAATTGTACCCCCCCCCCCCCCTCAAAAAACACTCTTTAAACTTTCGAATAGTTTGTGAATTAGTAGCTAATTACTTAGTTTGACCAAATAGCAGCAGGTGTTGGATGGCTTTCAGAAATTGACTTCCAAACTAAACTATCTTTGCCAGGTCTTTTATTTATCCCACTTTCTCTCAAGTCCATCCATATCACTTCCTTGCATGTTTTCCTTGGCCTTCCCATGTGGGCTGACCCTGCTACCTCAATTGTTCTACATCTACTAACCCAGGAACTCTTATCTATTCTTTCAACGTGGCCATACTATCGAAGTCTCCTGTTCTGCATGCATCTTCTTATACTCTCCAGATTGTATCTTCCTCTGCGTTCATCAGATCTAAGCCTGTATTTAAAACTTGTGTTACACATCTAATATATCATTTCTCTCTATGCAACGCATGTCCTCAATCCTCACTTGCCAGGTTTCACTTCCATACATCATCACGCTGCATACACACTTCCCTTAGTTGACAGTGCTCTGCTGGTTAGTAATGGCAAAAGTTCTCTGAACTTACTCCATCATTGCTATCACACTAGCACCTGCCCCACCGTGCCTTAATGGTATCACCAAAGTAACAAATTTTCTGAATAACCTCAACAATTTTGTCATCCACGTTTATTTTCTCCATATCTGAGTTTGCATTCATCTCTGTTGTCTTACACTTCTTGCACACAAACGTGTTGTCTTCTCTCAACCTACCAGTACTTCCACTGCACTTCTTGCGTACCCAATGCCTGCATGCATCACAGAAAATTGAGATGCACCCGACTCCCTTTCCACAAACTGAGCATAGGAATTTTCCTCTTTCCGGGAGATTTTCAACACTACAATCACTGATCAACACTTTTGTGTTGGTGACATTAACTCAAATAAAACCTCTGCTCAAAGTCCAAGCAACCAGTGGTCTGGAAGCTAACAAGAAAATGTTGATGGTTCAAAATCTCGCAAGATAATAGTTGATAAAAGAATGTAGAAGACTTACACATAATACGACCAACATCATTTTGAGCCCAGCCAGTCATCGGTCTTAATCCATGCCAAATAATATTATGAACCCTATCACGTCCGACATAAAGGAAAGGAGGAAATATGACTGCTAAAGACCAGTGGCATTATCTTCTATTTCCAGGACAATAACAATCAGGAGAAATCACAAATTAGGAAGAAAACAATATAATTAAATAAATGAAAGATAGGTCAAAGGATTTGCTGAAAGCAAAGTAAGGTTCCAAGAAATAGGAGGGGGTAGCACTAAGACCCAGCAGTCCCCCTTAGGACAATTATATTAACATCTAAGTACTTTTTTTTATCCTACACCTATTCAACACTGCATTTCTGTATACATCATTCCACAACCAAACTATTGTTCAACCCTCTCTTTACAACTTTGCTGTCTTTCGTTTCTAGTGTATTTAAAAAAATCTTTTACGGTTTAATCGTTAATTTTCATTGTTAAAAAGTTAGCTATTATCTCAATCTGCCTTTGTCATATATACCTCCACCGAGTGATCATTGAAGGTCTATTTTTTATATATAGATAATTGTGCACAGTATGATATCACCAGCTACTACTTAGAAATGCTAATCACACATTTATTCTTTATCAGAGATAAGGTTTTTCAAAAATTGATCAGTATGCTTTTGAAGGGTGGTAGGGTTGAGAGAAAGACATGTGCGAGAAGCAAGACCAACTCTCACTCTTAAACAAGACATTAATTAATTGCTGATAAGCACCCCCCCCTCCTCTTGGTCCAGGATGTGTACGAGTACATTAAAAAAAAAATTACAATTAATACCACGGTCAATGTATGAGGTTTTCTGAGCTCAGAAAAATAACAAAAAGATTGAACCATAGAATTTGTTTTTTTCTGGTTATTATAACTTAACCAGCCAGCCAGTCATTCATAGAAGATGAAATAAAGATGGCTGGCTGTTTTGTAAGCAGAGATGACTTATAGAACATTACCATCGATCAAGGACTAAATTTACAGATAATCGACTAGTTATATTTTTAAGTGAGGGGGAGTCAGTTTGTTATGTAAGTTTAATATAAAAATGACACCCTCCTACTTGCTTAAAATTCTGAAAAGGCGTTATTTTGGTTAAACATCAGTTGAAAAAATAAAGGAGGGGGGCATTTTATGCTAATTATTATTATTTTTTTAAAGTCTTATTTAACAAGTGACATTTTCACTGAAACTGGACTTCACCGCTGATATGTGTTTGCTTACATGAACATTCGAAGGAGGAGGAGGAAGGAAGGAAGAAAGTGCTACAGAATTTGGAGCTATCCATCAGAAATCCCAGGGTTCAAGTGTGAGGTATAAAATGCATTGGTTTGGAAGCGTGCAGGAATTGCTTATTGACCACAAGATGGATTAAATCATACACATTACCCCACTGGTGGCTATTGGGATGCTTGGGTCAGCTTCTGACATGGTCAAGAGATTTTGATACAAAACTGGTGCAGACAAGAAAATTGAATTACAAACCAAAAACACTTACACCTAAAAAAAGTCATAATCAGAAGACCTATGCCCACATTTATATAAATATATACGTTTTTTTAAAAAATTTGTTTTGTTTATTAAATATCTTTTTAGAGTTCTCAGTAAAAGTACAGAAGACTTGATAACGCTGCCCCCCCCCCCCAATTTATATCAAACACATTAGAATGAAATTCTCTACCTAACTAACCAAGTTTTAACGTTTATAACACTTTTCATTTCCTTTTTTCTTCCATAAAATCTGTCTTCTCAACACTTGACATTAATGGCTGCCAAGATGTGTAGGCATGTAGTGGCCGCCATTAAAAGTCAAGTGACAGATTTTATAGAAGAAAAAGTGTGGCATAAATAGTGTTATAAATGTTCAAACTTGGCTAGTTAGGTAGATCGTTTCATTCTAATGCGTTGGATATTAATTACGTGTTTTTTTTTGTTTATGAGTTATCGAACGTTAACTCTTCTGGACTTTTACCCATTTACATAATAAATATAGCAAATTACTTTGATAACGATCAGGTTAAAAAAAAAAATTAAAACATCAGATAATAACCCCCCGCTAGCATGTTTTCGGCTTTGATGATAATCCTCAAATAGATTTTGTAGTTTTTTTCTTTATCAAAATTATTCTTGCAGTGTTTGTTCTGACTATTTTAAATTTGCAGAAAATAATTTGAAGTACCATAAAATATGGTGCAAGAACAATTTCGAAAAACAATGAACCATCTATTAAACAAAAACACTTTTTTTTGCTAATAAAGTAATATATTTTTAAACAATTTGCCAGATCAGATTACAAACAGTTAATAGCATAGAACATCTTAAGATGGAATTTGATAAATTCATAATTAATGGTTAAAAAAAAGGAATAAGGAAGGCATTTTTGGGAACTATCAGATGAAATATTTAACAGAATTTCATCTGTATAAAACTGGTATTGTATTAGTAGTGTAAATGCTCTGTACAATATATATATATATATATATATATATATATATATATATATATTTTGTATTATTCGAACTGCTATTCTAATCTTGGTTATTTTCACAATGTTTCGGCCAATGTAACCTCCGGCCTTCTTCAGGTGCATCTTTTCGGGCTTAGGAATATTTACGTCGAACATCGGAATCTATATGGAATTTCAAACTGAACCCATTATTTATTAAACAAGAGTCGATTATTCTTGTTAAGTCAGCCATGATCAAGTAGAATGTTAACTACTTTTATGTTATTCTTAATTATTGTCTGTAGTAAGGATTGAACCTTCAACATCCAAAAGACTGTCACTTAGAACTGATTGTTAATCAATGCCTTTAACCGTTACGTCACAGGTACATGTGGGCAATTCTGTTATGAATTTTGGGATCTTTAAACCTAATCTTGTCTCGATGTGTAGTATTATTACTTATTACTATACACAGGGTGGGGAAAAAAATTTGTCCTATTGACAAATTTGAATATATTGCCCAAACGGTTTGGGTAATCAAATCTATAAATTAAATAGAAATTCTTTATTCACTAACGTTTTTGTGCATTTCAAATCTGAATATATTGGAAAATAAGCATGCGGGAGAGGAGACACCGCAGGGTTTATGATCTCCTGGACTCCCAGGTCCCTCATAAGGACATTGTCAGGATCGTTGGCGTCAGTGAGAGGACAGTTAGTCACACCCAGCGTGCCCAAAATATTTGGTTCAGGCACAATGAGATCTTGAGGCAGTGGGGGAGGGGCCACAACAGTAAGAAAGATGAACCCTTCCTAAACACCCTCAAGAGCAAAATCAAGGAAGACCTCACTGTCAGCATGCTAAGGGTCTAAAGGTCGACCTCTAGAACTCATGTGCACCGGAACTTAGGTCTCACGTCCTTTGTTAGACAACCATAAAAGTGGTGCAAAACTGTTCTAATTTTACCTCCATGCTGGGCAAGTGTAATGCTTTCAGCAAATCCTCTGACCAAACCCAACACATCAGGTCAGAGGATTTGCTGAAAGCACTACACTTGCCCAGCATGGAGGTTGTCCTAAATGAATCAATTACGCTGGTATGAATGTTCATCCTCCTGGATAAACCGTTGCAGAAGCATGAATGTCTTAAATCACAGGAAGGTTGGCCGCTCAAAGGAAACTTGGATTGGTTTGGTTTACAGCATATCAACCATTTGTGGGTTATTTAATGCCGAATAAAGTTGTCAAATATAATTCTATAGATAGGATAATTATTTCTATTTCTAGAATACATTACTTTTTGAAGACATTATACTTTGAGAATAACCACACCCAAGCTGGAGAAGACTTCGACAATACTAAAAGCAAGCAATAGACCTAAACCACTAGTTTTGTGTTGTTTGAAATATAGTTGTCAAATATAATTCCATAAGTAGAGTAATTATTTATAGAAGGCATTGCTCTTAGAAGGAAATTTCACACTGAAAGTGGAAACATTACTCTTAGAAGAGAACTTTACTGAGAAATGTGCAGCATTAATCTCAGAAAACACTACTCCAAGAAAAACATTACTCTTTGGCATTGATACTCTTGCTTGTTCTCAACTTGATTGACCTTCAGCCACCACCTTCTAGTATCTATTTGGGGAGAGAAAAAAAAAAAAAAAAAAAAAGGAGAAATAAGGTTTTGACTTTTTGAAGAATAAGATTGAATAATACAGTGAGGGATGAACTTATAGATACTAGGCATGACGTGACCAGCCGATTAATCGGATCATGCCTCTCCGACCGCCCATCTAGCCAAAGTGGACAAATGCCTATCCACCAGGATCCTGTCCTATGGCATTATGGGTCGCCACCCACGGCCAATAGGTGGCCCCGTTTTCGGGGGAGGGTACCCCTCTGCATGGGGATGCAGTCGGCGAATTCTAAGCCCCGCCGCCAGGGCAAAGGAAAACTGGGAAGAAAGTGATTGGACAAGACCGCACAGAGTGAAATTTGGAGACTGCTGACCTGCTGAACCGTAAGAAGTGGAGAGTGAGTGAGCGTGCGTAATATCAGAAAGTATCTGTCCCCCCGAACAAAGGAAAAGTGACGTTAAATGAATAGAAGAAAGAAAGCACGGGAACAGGTATTCTTTATATATATATATATATATATATATATATATATATATATATATACACACACACACACATATTTATATGAATTTAGATGAAACCGGAAGTAAATAAAGCAACTACAGGATCACAATTTAGAGGCATGAAATCAGTGCTAATGACCTATTAAAAATCACTTAATTTATGCAAGTAATATATATTTTTTTGTGTGAGCTTAACAATCAAGATGAGAATAGTAGTCTGAATAATCCAAATACAAATTATCAATCCTCATTTAAAACATTCTGAAACGTTTTTTTTTTACGAGTTAAATTGAGAAGATAGTTACAAAGAGAAATGCCAAAAGAGGCAGAACAAACAATAATTTTAATGTCTTAATCTTAAAAATGATTTAATTATTAAACAAACTAAATCAAAAGACACTTCTTTTTACAGGTGAGGAGTTTGTAAACAGTTACCTGTGCTTTTCTGGCAGCAGCTCCATTGTCGGATCCAACACCATCAGAAGTCATCCTATTTCAGCTCCTACCTTCCAGTTCCAGCGTTGCGGTCTTCCTTTTAAGACTTCTGATGGCGTTGGATCCGACAATGGAGCTGTTGCGAGAAAAGCACTGGTAGGTGTTTACAAACTCCTGACACATTTGTAGAATGTGAATATCTATAAAACGCAATCTCATTGTCTTGTTTTGAGAGGAATATACAAATTCAATGAGCAACCTCACAGATATCCAGCTCCGGCCTACAGACAGCTTGTAAATAAGGCATGAAAATAAAAATATTTTTTAAATAAAATAAAAAATAAATAAAAAAATAAATAAAAAAATAAATAAAAGCCGGGTGAATATTGGAGGTTTTAGACAAGGTCAAAAATTTGACCCTTGTGAGTTGTTGAACAAAACGATTATATTTAGATGACTAATTATTCCAGGTGTGTAAGTGGTGTGTGTGTGGGTGTGTGTAGAAAATTACAAAGGTAATAACGCAACAGGTGTCAAGTCAGGACAGATGACAAAATGACAGATGACTGCTAGCTGGTGATTTTCCTATCTCTTGGGATAAGTGGGGGTGGGGAAGGTATACTCATTCTGTGCATCTCTATCCACGGAAGAATGTAGCTGCATATAAAATTAAAATAAAAACTATACTTCTTTAAACTTAAAATGTCGGAACTTATTTTAATCAACCAACATTAACAAAAAAAAGATCTTTTGGGTGGAGAAAGTTCCAGAGAGAAACAACCAAAGGTCTAAAGAACTGGCATCAACGATTCGGCAAAAGGAGAAACCAATATTACCCCCCCCCCCCACCCTCACACTTATAGAGAAACAATTATGATTAGACAACTTAATATTTCAAAAAGATAGATCAGAAGATTTTTTTGTGAACGGGAAGTAAGGTTCTGATAAATTAGGGGGGGGGGGCACTAAGACATCTTTATGAAGATACTCTAGAATCAACTTCTAGTTAAGAAATTGGTCACGCATTTAGTTAGCTAAATAAAATATATTGCTTTTATATCTAAGTTGTGTTTAGTCTAACTAACTAAACAAGCAGATTTGTTGTTATTACTCCCTATCGGGCTAATGTGTACATTGGTTAATGGCTGAACTCCTCTCAAACAAAAAAGTCTAGCTAACCTTTATTTGACAAACTTTTCTTTTATTTGGGGAGGGGTCGGTTTTACTACTAAGCTCTACTCACGTATTGAGCATTGTTGATGTAAATACTAAAAATATATACACAATATATTATAGCACCTAATAATGTTGTCTATATGCATAAAATAATTATATATAGATATGATTTAATAAATAAAAAATTAACGGTTAGTTGGATTCTAAAAAAATATTTTGAATTAATCATGTGTCTTTTTAACATTACATTTGCCTCATTCCACAAAGTGAAATCGTAAAGTAGAGATGCTTCAGCTTGATATAGCTGTTACTGAAACATGTTTTGCAAATGTGTAGCCAAATAATGTTCTTGTATAAATAAAAAACTTTATAACCAGCAAACAGCTCTATTTATTACTGAACACTATTATAGAAACATAGTAAAAATTCTCTGGATTTTTTTTACCCTGTAGATACAAACTTTACCTGAATTATTATTTGTATATGTATTCTTTTATTTTCTATTTTTCTTATCTTTCCGTTTTTGCAGGAGATGGGGCATCCTACCGGATGCCAGACATTCACCGGCTATTTCAGACACTCCAGCCTAGAGATCTTTTTAAGATTCTAACTGTCCCTTTAAGTGCAATTGTTTGTATTTCTCTTGCACTCGGTTCACCAGATGTGTGTGAGTGAGTGAGAGAGAGAGAAAATGTCACTATTTGCAAGTTATTGTGATAAAAATCTTTTCCCTTAGTCAGATTGTGCAACAGCTGCTCAACATGTTACTCATGATCTGAATGGCACGTGGACTCACAGATCATAAGATTACAAGAGTTAACTATATCAATAGATACTTGCTGATGTACCTGTCTATACTGGCTGAGATATGATAATCAGAGATGGCGAGACCAAGTTGGAAGTCATCAATTTTTGCAGCAATCAGTATTGTTTAAAAAAACAAAGAAAACAAAAAACAACAACCATCCCAAGAACAGATTTCTTTTATAGTCAAGTACACACCGCTGAAGTTGGGTCGTTTTAGTTTGAAGTGAGCAATTTATGAGTCTGGAGTTGGATTCAGGATTTTATAAAACCGACTCTGGAGTTGTATTTTTTTCAGCGAAACCCCCTCCCATTAATTATAACTATAATAATAAAAAAATTACACCCTTTACAGAGAGACGTTGCTAGTCTTTCTCTACTCTATGATTATTTCCATAGAAAGTGCTCAACTGACCTCCAATCTCTGGGTTCTCCCTGTAAAACATTCACAGCCAAAACTTCACTTTCTAACACCATTGCAAATAATTTTCCTTCCTTCCTCTATGTATCTAAAACCCAATGGAATTCCCATAAACTGAGTTGTTTTCCAAGAACTACCCATCTTTGGAACACATTGCCATGGGACTGCTTCCCTGAAGATTACAACATGGTCGTCTTTAAGTTCAATGTCGACAACTATTTGTCAAGCCGTCCACTAAAGTAATCAAATTTTGTCCATTCCATCCATCATTTTCAATCTTCTCATGCTATTGTTCGTTGTCCAACTGACAATCTCATTAAACCTCATCCTCGAGTGGCTTTTGCCCTTTGTAAGTATTGACTCATTAGTATATATAAAAAAATTATTTATATAGCTTTACTAAACCAACCATTAACTTATTATCATCATTATTATTTTAGCAAATGAAAGTGACATGGTGTAATGGTTCCAGGCACAGAGTTGGCGTGTCAGGTTCAAGTTCTGTCTGTGCAACTACATCATTTTCATTTATACTCCTGAATACATATATCCTCTTTCCAGCTGTGGATTAAATAGTAGAGTAGACAAGACTCTCAAGCCTTAGTTGTGCAACTAGTCTAGTCTCGCTAGGAAAAGGAAAATGCCGAAATAACACCAGCTTAGGTGGGCATTATTTTCAGTTGTCCTGAACTTCTCTTTGCGACTGGAATCAAGCAATGTCGGTTCAGAAGAAGTGTGGTTGGTTATTGTGCAACTCTTCCTTCACTATAGACCTCCCACACAGGCACCCTTACATGGGGTATCCTTACGTATTTTAGCAGGACCTGTGGAATTCCTGTCAAAATGTAATAAGTCGGTAGTAACAAAAGTATTAATGTAATAATCCTTATAAATATAATCCTTTCTGGCATTTCTTTTTTTTTTTTTCAATCAAAGGGAAGTAACTCTGGACGAATACAGAGTTACACCCTCCTTTTAAGATGGTGGCCATTTGAAAATAATTCTAACCTGGATGAAGTATTTTCTGAAAGGAATTAATCGAATTACATTTTATTCTTTTTAGCAACATGCTGCAATGATCTACAAGGAAAACTGATCGACCAGAATCAAATATTGATTTTGTAGGAAGAAAACTATCGATGACAAAGAAAAGATAAAGAGACTGACTTTATATATTAGAAAGAAAAGATGACATATTACAAAATCTTAGTTAATTTTTCAAAGTTTGATCATGGTTATTATTTGAGCCTCCCCTTCTAGTGCCTACATTATGGGTTCAAACCTGAAAAGTAGCAATAAAATTCCAGTATTTACTAGTTAGTAACCATTTAGCGTTTTATTTACCTCCTTTCCAGGAGGTTAGACACAAGGTCAGGTGAGGTTTTGAAAATCCAGTGCACGAAGAGAAGCGCACTCTCGCCTACAAATAATGCCTGAGCATCCCTGTCGGTATTTCCCCGTAGGGGTGCCTCAGGCTATTAGCAATAAACTAACCCCTTCTCAAAAAGAGGGTGAACCTCCTAGGACTAAACAGAATGATACATCAGCCTGACAGAAGCAAGGCCACTGTCAGACCGATTGTCGAGGACGTATCCCCGACTGGTATGAACAACACCAAGTGGTGCCAGATACAGTGTGACATAAGTAGCGACAATAGTATTACTGTGAGTATACAGAAAGTTTTAAGAAGAGCAGAATAAAGTATTGTAATCAGGTTATTGTTCAACAACAGACCTTATGGCTAAGTCCAAATTCTTTTACATATTTTCTCGATTTGAGAGATAGCGATTACTCACCCTGAATATTTATCTCGCACTTGTCTGGAACCATGTATGCTACCAGTATTCAACCAAAAGAATGTGAACTGAAAGCCAAAAGAAGAATTAGGAGAATATTGGAATCAGATTTGCAAAGAGTTATACAAAATATTATTACAGGAATGTTGTTTTGATTTGTCAATCATTCTAAAACGAACAAGATTACAAAATCTTGCAGAACTATTTTGATATTCAAGAAATTCTCATGTTTTATTTTATATATATATATATATATATATATATATATATATATATACTAGAAGAATATCCACCCAAGGACAGCTAAAATGAATTCCCCGAACAGAACAGTTTTACACCACTTCTACGTCCTCTTACAAAGACTAAAAAATCAAAATATAATGCTACTAAACCTATGTCTAGAATCCTTATTCGAATTTTGATCAAAATCCATTAAATGATTTTAATTCTAAAAAGCATCTAAAATTTATGTTCAAGCTTATAGGGTTTTAAGAAATTGAAATTCAGGGAATCTTGTTTTATTCGTGTCTAATGACTATGGATCAATTTTCATGCAAATCTGAAATATTTTCATAACAAAAACACGTCTAGTTACAACCACTGGAAATATTTTGCCCCCGAAAACCCCTTTAAAATATTCCAAAGAAACTGAAATTTAAAGAATATTTATTAATTGATGTTTAATACCTATTGATAAAATTTCACAAAAATTGGAGGTATCTGAATTTTCACAAAGGGCTTCCACCCCCTCTTTTTCCCTTTGCATAAAACTAAATATAGCTCACATTACCTAACCTTAGCAGGTGTGTTCCAAAAATTCATAATAATTGGTTAATTAGTTTAAGAATGAATTCTTTACAAACAAATATATAAACATATACATATACCTAACTTTCTTTATATATAGTGGTTAGATCATTCTATCGCTCCAGAAGGTATCTCGCTTCTGACGCAATCTACCTGTATAAGAGTCAAATTCATCCTAAGATGGAGTACTGTTACCACATCTGGGGAGGTGCTGCTCAGAGCACTCTTTCCTGCTTTGACAGAGTACAACACCGACTTCGAAATTTAGTGTCCTCTTCTTTTTCCTACTGCCTCTTTCTCACAGAAGAGAGGTTGCTAGTCTTTCTCTACTCTATTGTTATTTTAATAGGTGCTTGACTGAGCTCTGATCTATAATTCGCCCTCGTAGAACATTCACAAAATAAAAAACGAAAAAACTCGTCTAGCTACAACCACTAAAAAATGTTCCTTTCTCTGTATCTAAAACTAAACTTCGATGAGCACAGTTTATTTCCAAGAACTACCCATATGTGGAACACAATACCATGGGGCTGCTTTCCAGCTGATTACAACAGGGTCGTTTTTAAATCCAATGTTCACAAATTCTTGTTGAGCCGCCCTTTTAAATAATCAAATTCTGCCCAGTTTCAACCATCATTACCAATCCTCACAGGGTTGTCTCACCTCAACTCATTAACCCTTATCCTCGAGTGGCATTTGGGTATCGATAAACAGTGACTAGCTAGTACATAAAAATATATATATGAGAGAGAGACAGATTTAAACACTGCCAGTTTAAAAATATGACAGAAATCACATCCAATAATTTTCTATTTTAGTAGTAGTACCACCACCATAAATAATCAATTATGTTCATTGAAGTTATAAAATGTAATTGCCATAAAAGTTTTTTTTATTTAAAAATTTTTTTTTTTTTTTTATTCACCCCCAAACAAGGCATATTGCCAGTACTGCGTAAGGAGCTACTGTGATAAGGGTCATATTTATGGGGGGGGGGGGGGGGGGTACCTGGGTGGGAAGTTGGGTAGCAAGATGGTTGTTCACATTACTTTTAAATTTCTGCATGTTGGTACAGTCGGGAAAACGGAGCAGAGAGGGAATTCCAAAAACAAGTGGCTCGAGGAAAGAAACTATCAGAATATAAAATATTCTGGCATCTAGGGACCTCTACAGTAAAGGGGTGGGATTTTGCTGCTAGCTGGGTGGGTCGAGGATATTATAGTCCTATAAATGATAGAAGCAGTAAAGTTAGTGCATGGAGAGTTTTAAAATCAGAAGATTAACGAATGATTTTCTTGTATCGTTACACATCTTAAATAATTTCTTTTAATTCCAAGTGGATATTTATTTTTAATAACAATTTAAATCTTTTTAAAACAATAACTATTATTTTCCTGGGAGCAAAGTTTTTGTTTTCTCCACAGCAATGGCTGAATGCTTAGAAAATGACCTCCAGTCTGTAGTGGAATGCTACTAAAACAAACTTCCTTTCCTTTAACAATTATAAAAAGACATTTCCAACCACCGATTGCCATAGCATCCTTCATGAGAGTCCAACATTTAAACTCCTTGGCCTAAGATTCACAGATAACATGAATTGGAACAAATACATAGAAGATACGGCCAAATCTGCTGCAAATAAGGTAGGCTCCCTGTACCGGTCTAGAAAACTTCTCACACCCGCCAGTATCCTATATATCTCTACAAAGCTACCATTTGCTCATGCATGTAGTATTGTCGCCATATCTGGGCTGGTACGCCAATCACCATTCTCTCCCTCTTAGACAGGGTTAAAAAAAAAATAAAAAAGAGCCTCTAATCTAATAGGTCCAACACTGTCTATCAAGCTCCAGCTCCTGTCCCATCTCCGCAATGTTGCATTACTGTGCTCGTTTTACACGTACTTCCATTGAATGTGCTCCGATGAACTTGCTGCACTTATGCCCCCTCAACGTAAATTCCCCCGATCAACCTGACAAGTAGCAGAATCTTATCCCATTCACTGTTGAGGTCCCTAGATGCCAGAAAGCTTTCTACTTTAATAGCTTCTTTCTTTGAACCGCTTGCCCTTGGAATTCCCTCCCTGCTCTATTTCTGACTGTACCAACATGCAGAAATTTAAATATAATGTGAATGAACATCTCACATCAATTAGGATTCCCTTATAAATCTGGCCCCTAATTCACAGTAGCCCCTTATGTCTCAGTGGCAATGTACCTTCAAAAAAAAAAAAAAAAGAAAAAAAAAAGACATTGCGGGATGACTTCATTATGGATAGTATTGCCTCGGATGATAGCTAAGAAGATGCAGGAAAAAAAAAAAAAAAAAAAGAAAAAGGAAACCCGCTCTGGGCTTGTTTCTTACAAGTGGTTATCATCCGTCTAATGTTTTGTATGAATCATGAAATGTCGCGTATCGCGACCAAGGACCCCTGACGTTTCGACCGAGATCAGTTGAAAAATTAAACGCCAAACTGATCTACAGTCTTGGGATTGATGGTAATAACTTAACTTAAATAAATGGAGAATAACGCATGTATCGTTGGAAGGTTTAAGTGTTCACACTGAAAGTTGGCAATATTTTTTTTTTTTTTTTTACAGAGTGTAAGGAAAGAAAATGCAAGTAGAAAGGTGTGAGGAAACTTTTTCTCATGGAAAATAATAAAACATGTTATTTTTACAAAATCATTTTTTATATATAATTTTTAAGAATATGCTACAAGTATTTATTTATGACAGACTACAGATGGACCAGATAACTTATAATATTTCTCCATCTCTCCTGAACACCACCCTTGTCTAATAATACTAAATCAGCAGTAACAATCGGAGTACAGGAATAAAATATAAAATATTTAAATAAATTACACTAAAAGCAGATATCTGTAATCGTGTTTGATAAAAGAAAAGTGAGTGTCAAGATATTAACAGCAAAAGAGAGAATGAAGATAAGAACAGTGAAATGGAATGAGTGAACAAGACTGATAAGAGATTGTGAGTATCATGGTATTGATTGTCACTGCAGATTTAGTATTTTTACACTGGGCTGATGATGTTGAGGAAAAGATACAGGATTATTATAGGTGAAAAATGGGACCCGTTTCCCAATATTGTCTGGAAAAACTTGCAAAGTGAACATAGGTAGGAGAGGAATTTTGAATTTGGGGTGGATGGGTGAATAGTTTCTACACACAAAAAAATTACTGGAGGGAAAGTAATTTATAGAATTATTTGTTTATTTAAATAAAATCATTTTTCTATATAGTATTTTTTAAGAAATTTAACGCAAGATTACAGAGTTGTTTATTATTTAGATAATATTAATAATAAAAAATAAATGATATTATTATTAATAATATTAACAGAAATAATAAAAATAACAATAATAAAAACAATAAATGGAATATTTATTTGGAATCCTGCAAGGCTATAATGTACCCATCTTATTGCGTGCGTATGCATGCTACACCTAGTTACCATTGTAAAACTTGTCGAAGTGACTGAGAGCATGCATATCAAACAAAATAATGATCTGACACAAATTTCTGTTCAGAGTGCGACTCAAGTCTATCTGTCACTCTTTTCTTCACCAGAGTAATGTTTCTAGGATCAAGTAAAAGTTCCCAAATGGAATTTTTATATTCAATCTTATAAGTTTGAATGGCTATAGATAACCATGTTATTGCGTGCGTATGCATGTAACACCTAGTTACCATGGTAACACTTGGACTTATATATCATGCATCAAAGCGATTTAGGAATCCTAGCAGCCACACGCCAAGCAAATTAGCAGACAACAAATACAAAAAGTTATCACACTTGGAAAACGACAAACCCATGTGGTAGCAACAGATGCGAAAAGTAATGTCAAATGTTTATTAAATATGAGTAGAAAACAAAGAAAAGTAGAGACTCTATTCTCGTGTACATCGTAAAAACATCATGGCAAAGAACGTTCAGTTTGTTTTGGCATTGGTTTTAAAAGTAAACGTAACTTTATTGTAAAACTTTTTCTATTGGCCATGTAATCGATGGTAGGCATAGTGATTAAAATCAAGTGATCTAACACATGGTGTAATATGAAAAAGTTAAACTAAATAGATTATTTCTGCATCTCTCTATGGTATAATAGGTCAAAAGATCAGGACTTATTACTATGAGGGGGGTAATTCACTTGTATTCGCGCGCTGAAATTACTAAGCAAGAAGAAACCGGCTTGGATAAAATACAGAAATCGGCGAATTCAGAACAACTAACAATCCTCACACTAGAATAAACGTGGTTCTTTCATCAGGGATGTGTGTAGCAAATGGCACTAACAATTTATTTGAATTCTTTTGAAATCTCTTACCCCACCTCCACCTACTTTTCCAATTGAAATAAATCCATTCTACTGCACATCAAATCTGCCAGAGCATTTCGCCATCTGCCAAACCGTATATAATCTCCACAAAATGATATTTCCCAAAATCCTTTTTTGTTACAACAATTGCCATAATTGTTTCAGTTCCAATGCACACAATAAAAACGTGTTTTGTACAATAGTTGGATTTATATTCTTAATTTAATCTCAGTTTTTTTGTTTGTTTTTTCGTTTATGAATGTTAAAAGCTGTCACTGTAACAGCTTGTTTTAACGCAATTTTTCCTGGGATGTTATGGAAAAGTTTTTTTTAAACACATTAATACACAATCATTTATCATATAAAACAATGAATTTAAGTCATATGCGAGTAGTTAATTAAATACACTAGTTTATACCCACTCCTTGAGCAGTATTGGTACAGTACCTGAGTATGTCAAATCCCATTTTTACCTAGCTTCTACGGCTTGTGCGAAAAATATATATATGAAATTTTGTGGAAAAAATTATGCTACTTAGTAAGAAAGTAAGTAACTACAATAAATGCATTTACGTTTTATTGACAAAAAAGATTAGAAATTATGAATAGTTCCTCAGTGTAGAAGCATTGCGTAATTTGAATATTTTCAAAAGATTAGAATCCAAAAAGAATGCAGATTTTTTTTTCAATAAATGAGTTTATTTAAAGTCAACTAAGTTCTAACATCTATACGTCCATACCATTGAAACAACACATGGATTCTTCTAATGACAATATATCACATAAAAAGAAGAAAAAAATGTTTTTATTCCTGAAGAGGACATAGACGTTGAAACTTAGTCTATTTTAAATGAATTAATTTATTTAAAATAAAAAAAAATCTGCATGGTTTTTGGATTCTAATCTTTTCAAAATGTTCAAATTACGCAATGCTTCTACACTGAGGAACTATTCATAATTCATACACGCATTCCAATGCAAACCTCGTGGTTAAGACATTAAATTTTTTTTTTTTTTTTTTTTTTTTAAATCTGCATTACTTTGGGATTTTAATCTTTTCAAAATTTGAACTTATGTTTTTAGGCAAAAATAATTCGGTTTGAACTAATGCTAAATACCCTTTATGCCTACTTTTTGTGGATTATCAAAAAAATAAAAAATAAAATAAAAAGTTAAGAAAAAAAAAACAAAAGAAAAAAAAGTAATTTTTTGGTACTCTTACAGAGAATGTACCGCATTTCCATGACTTAGCATTGTCAACGTTCGGGCAGGTCTTGGAAGCACCCGAAGGTTGAGGAGGCAAAAACTGCCAAACAATAAATTGAAGACTGGCAGACGATAAATTCAGACAAAGAAAATTATATAAAAAAATACATATTAAAAAATAAAAAACGAACAAACCATAACTAACAACTGTTATTAATTAGACGTTAATTTTTTTTTTGATCAAAGGAACCATTGTTAATCAAATGTTTTTAAATAAAATCTTTTTTTTTGTGCACCGAAAAGTTTCAAAAGATGATTTTTTTATATAACAAACGAAACAACTGTTTTTAACCAATTTCTTTTTTTTTTTTTTCATTTTTTTCTACTTCTGTTTAACATTTTCTGGGTTAGGTTTAGGGTTAGTCTTTCGCTAGAAGTGACCGTTGCTAACAGAATTCAATGAGTCCTTTGGGAGATTCAACATGCTAACACAGATTGTAGAAATTCATTTTTTTTTTTTTTTTTTTAACGTGCTACAGATCATAGAAATTAATTTCTTCCAAAAGTTATCGTCTGCTTGCTAGCAACCTGATTGGTTAATTATTTTGTCAACTCTCGGGTGCTTTTGAGACCTGCCCGAATGTTGATGATGCGAAGTCACGGAAACGTGGTGCATTTTAAGTAAATTAATTTATTTAAAAAAAAAAAAAAAAAAAAAAAAAATGCATTGCTTTTGGACACAGATCGACAACTTTTTTTTAATTGTTATTAAGTTATTTTAATTTCTTTAAATTTATAAAACCTATCAAGTTAAAAAATCATTTAAGCTTCTGAGAGTTGAACATGGGTATTGACATCGTAAAAACTACTGCCTTAGTAATGTGTATGCTGCCTATCCTTTTTTTTTGTTAATTAATCACGTTTCTATTTATGTATGAACAGACAAATGCGAAAAAACACCATAACTTTTTAATAGTATATAGATAGGTGAACATGATTTCATCACTTTCAATAAATTTTCATGCTATTAAATCAAGAAACGATTTTAATTTTTTCAAGAAAAGTGTTTATTCAACTCCTCACAAATGGCAAATATTGTACAGAGTAATGTTTCAAATAGGATTCTACATGCCAAGAGTAGGAGGCACAGTGTGCCCATAATAGCCAACAATGGAAGAAATTCTATATCTCAGCTAAAATTTATCGCCTGAGAGGGATTGAATGCTTGTTTGAATAGTTATTTAATTCTCTACACAATGAAAACAAAAAAAAAAAATTTCCCAGACACTTAATTTACAGGGGACTGAGACCCAATTTTCTTATTTGGACATATTTGGCGATATCTGTTTTGATTATAACTTGTCCAAAAAAATTATCACCTGGGAGTAGTTGAGTGCTACTTAGAATTGTCATCTAATTCTATACATAATGAAAAAAATATTTTTCTCAAATTCTCAATTTTTTTAGAGGAGTGGGAGGGGGGGGGCTCATTATCAAGTAGATAAATCCAACCCAACTAATTCTAATATCTATATAATATTCTCATGAGTTATTGGTACTTTTCTTTTTTTCAAGGTTTACTAACATGATTAGGATTCCATCCTTTTGTCTAATTTGGAACATATGCAGCAATTGGTCAAATCTATGTCAATTAGTTAATCAAAATGTTTGAAATATGAATTCATACCGGTGAAGCGGAAAAAGTCTTACTAAATTTATTCCCGATTTTTCATGAATGCTAGTGTTACTAGATAATTCTTCTACTGGGGAAAACTCCTCTTTTCTTTGAAATATCATTAAGCAAAATGAAAATATCAATCCAGATAAAGTATGTAAGCGATAAAATTGATTAGAAACAAATTAAAAAAAACAAAAAAACAAAAAAATACCTGGATGAAAACCAGATATTTATATTGAAACATAATTAAATATTTCTCTTGTATGCACTAATCTATAATAAACAAAAAAATAAACAAAAACAGACTGGCTTTACTTTACATATAAGATTAACTTACCTACCTAGCGTTGCCCAGAAATAAAAAAAAAATAAAAATAAAAAATGACCGACTTGTTTATAAACAAACAGAAATTAATTTTGGTACTTTAATTTCATAATCAAATTATTTTGTGCAATCGTAATTTAAAAAAAAATTGTTTTAGTATTTGACGTTAATCGATTAATAGTAAAGAACAAATAATAAAGTGTTATTAATGTGAATGCGAGAATCACGCACACAAGTCTCATAATTTACTATATTTGAAGAACTCAAGGGAGAGAACTCAGTATAATTACACACAACTTCTTTTAATCTGTTTCGGTGAGTAAGAAAAAAAAATTTCCATTCGAACAATTTTCTTAGCCGGAATAAGTATTTTCATTAAAAAATAAAACTGAAATAAAATGAAGTATATTCACAAAAAAATAAGTCAAGTATAAATATGTCAGACAGATTGCTATTTGAGCTTGACTTAAAAAATTCGACAATATAACTTCATGTATTAGATTTTAAACGACTTGAAAATAATTATGGTGCATGCTTTTGAGTGTTCTTTAGCTTGACATAATCCTGCTAAAAAATGTTCATTTTATATGATGCAAAATTTTTATTTGTGTAGACAAGTATTATTTCAGGCTTTAGTGAAAAACAAGCAGTTTGTTTTTTTATTTGAGATCTTACTGTAGTCAACCAAGGGAAGAGTCTAGCAGACGTGTGCAGAGTGTGATGATGTATGAGAGTGAAACCTGGCCATTAAAGGTTGAAGACATGTGCTGCATGGAGAGAAATGATATGAGAATTACACGATGGATGTATGATGTAATTCTTAAAGACAAGCTTAGATTTGATTATCTATTAGGAAGATTAAATCTGAACAATATATGTGCAGAACAGGAGACTTTATTGGTTTGGTCACATTGAAAGAATGGATGAGAGTGCTTGGGTTAGTAGATGTGGAACAGTGGAAGTAGCAGGGTCAGTTGGTAGGAGAAGGCCAAGGAAAAGGAGCAAGAGGGATAAATAAAGATCTAACCAAAGAGGTTAGTTTGGAAGTCAATTTCTAAAATCCGTTCAACACATGCCAGCATGTAAAACAGACATTAAACTAAATATAATAATTCAAATGCTCATGTCTTCCTGGAACCAGCTTGTATTAGATTCTGGCATCCTCAACCTGGACTTAGGGTTAGTTTTGGGGTAAATTCAGAAATTTTGAAGCAAAATAGTCGTCAGTCATTTTGACGAGTAATCAGCTAGAAATAACAACTAGAGATATGATTAAATCATGATATAGTCATACTATGAACTGCCCACCAAGAAATGATGAGGAAATGAAATAAGTAGACGGCAATTAGGGAGTCCAGCAAATCCATTCAACTCCCTAGACGGAATAGCGCCCTGATAGTTGGTTGTTAGTTTCTGGCTGTCCAGATAGCGATAAGCAAATACCCCCCCCCCCCCGGATGTGACCAGTTCTGGTTGTCAGTTGGGGGTGACTGAGAAGAAGACTGCACATTTAGGATTTACAGGCAAGAGTAAATATATTTGGGGGACTGGCTGTAGAGGAATTAAGTTTGTGGAAGTTCGTCGAGAGAGTCCAAGAGTCAACAACTTGGCGTCAAAGAAGATTGTCACTGGCGGCCGATCCGACCGAACAATGATCAGCAGATAGTGTTTAGGGGTCCCTAGTCACGACGGTATCTCACTCACTCACTCTCATACTCACACTCTCACACACACTCAAAGCACAACCGAGTTATACATACAACTTGTCCTGTGTCGTTTTTACCGTCCTGCGACCACTGAGATGATCATCGGTCTACAGTATCACTAGTTATCTTTCCTTCAGAAGTTAAATTCGAAATTTTTAAAATAAAAAAAAACATTGTTTAATTGAAAAGAAACCAGTAAGTCTGTAGTATAAGAAAATTAGAAGCCTATTTGCATTCTTTTAACGGAAATGTCAACGAAGCACCAAAAGTTGCTAACAAAGTTTAGTGTTTTGAAATTTTGGAGATGAGGATTGATAAGTTGTGTTATTTAGATTATTCAGACTACTATTCTCGTCTTGGATGTTATTCTCACCACTTTTCGACCTATCTAATCTTCGGCCTTCTTCAGTTGTGTCTTAGCGAACTTGGGAATCTGTACAGAATTTTGAATTCACAAGGGTATATTGTTCTCGTTTTGTCAGCCATGACCGGGTAGAAGTAATTATGAATCATATTACTAGTATTGCCTGTACTGTGAATTGAACCTTCAACATCCAGAAAGCTGTCACTTAGAATTGATTATTACTTAGCACTTTATTTGTTGTGTTATGGGTCCATATGGCTGACCGAAACAAGAAAAATCTACCCTGGAAAAAAAAAAAAAAAAGCCAGAAATTAGCAAGCAGCTTACAAACAAATCGGGCGCCATCTTGGACCCCCTTTTTGGGGGCATTTATAACGAGATGAGGATTGATAATTTGTATAATTTTAGTTATTCGGACTACATTTATCATCTCATTTCAAGGACTCGTGGCGCAGTGGATATAGTACTAAGTTAAATTCAGTTCTAAGTGATAGTCTGAAGGTTGAAGGTGCAATCCTCGGTGCGGGCGATACAAAGAATTGCAAATTACTGAAAACTTCTCCCAATCATGGCTGACAGAACAAGAGGATGCTACCCCGTGGATTAAATAAAGGGTTCCGTTCGAAATTCCGTCCAGATTCCAGAGTTCGACAGAAATATTCCCGAGTTTGAAGAGATACACGTGAAGAAGGTTGTTGTGATAACACTCAAGATGAGAAATGTAGTCCGAATAACCAAAATTATACGTAGTATCGAGATGTCACATGGTCGAATATGGCGATTTTGTGTTTTCAATTTTATCATGGCGTCGAGACACTAAATCGAATTTAAAAACGCTTAAAATAACTTAAAACACAAATAAACTTATCCAGGTAGGTAGAAGAGTAACCCATTTTGCATTTGGCACCATTTATTTGTTTCCTATTTGTTTTTTTGTTTTTCACCCCTTTTTCGTTGTTAGCTGTCGTTATACAAATGACCCTTTTTTAGTGCACAAATGGTTATCCGTTCTGTTCTACGCTAGGTGGTCAGAAACTGGGTTATCATTTTACGTTATATTTATATAGTAAAGTTACCCCCCCCCACACACACACACACACACACAGATATTTTTTTTATAATAGCCTGTAATTGCACGAAAACATAATTTTTGTTTGTTTGAAATACAATCTTAATTTTATTTTTTCATTACAGCGTTGGGGGGGGGGGGGGGACAAAAGGTAAAATTTTGTCGTACCGAGTCAGGAACCCAATAACATGTTTGTCGTCATTATGGAATGAGCAACGTCATTGACTGAAATGAATGCGTCAGTGAAAAAGTGGAACACATTTCTATAAATGTTTTACAAAAATGTTTTCACGTGTCATGGAGAAAGGAAGTTAGTTACACAATAGTTTTGAGAGATTTTAAAATTAAAACTGTCTTTAAATTGAAATATATTTGACGACTGCTTAAAATTAGAGATTTAAATGTAAAAGAATATATTAAAATATGCCCCCCCCCCCTTAAAAAAAAAATTAATTTCTTTACGTTAAAAAAAATAATGTTTAAGAAAAAGGTGCTTCTAAAAAATTTGAACCGAACCAAACCGACTTTTGCAGAACAACTAAATCAAAAACTTTTATGTTAGGGTAAACGTATGTTAAGGTAAACAAAAAAAACAGTTCGGTTCAAATTCTGTAGAAGTACCAAGATATTAGATAATTCAAATAAATTGATTAAAATTGGCAAACATTCGGATTATAAAAAATTTAAGCGATGATCAATGTGGTCAATAATAAAAGTGAAAAAGGGAAAGCCAAGGCCATTTTCTCCCAAACGAATGGAGAAAATGTGCGGTTTCTTTGGTTTTCACATAAAAACATGTAAAAATGACTAAGAATTTAAATAGGGTGGCAGAGTCGGATGTTTTGGATGGACGGTCGGACTCGTAAGAATGCTAGAAGTCGGATTAGTTAATCTCCGAAGGATCGACAGACAGTATAAGTATTGGACAACTTTTAAAAAGCTATTATTATAGATTACCCCCCCCCCTCCTCACGTATTGCCCTGGTGTGAACACACCGAAAAACTTGGCGGAAAAAAGGGGATCCTATTGCGAACAATTAACAGAAATGTACTCCAGTTATCGTTTGTTGTTCTAAGTTAACTGAAACTTTTACAACGCAATTAAAGGTCTAGAAGTGTAAGGTGAAATTGACTTATAACGGTCCCTAAAATGAAGGATCTGATTAAACTTTAGGGTCATCTTGAAATTTTCAGCTTTAAGATGGCTGCCATTGAAACAACATTATCTTAACCAATTTAGTCCTAATTTTATAACAATTTGGTTCAATTAATAATTTAATGACTAAACAATATAACCTATGCGGACTGAGGACCTGGGGTGCCGTGTTCAAATCCAGTTCGTTCCACAGAAACATTTTCATAAAAACCCACACCTCCAGGAGGTAAATAAAATTACTGTATTGTTTGGTCATTAAATTATTGATAGAACCAATTATGACATGAACGTTTTGGAGTTAAAATCAAGTTTTGTATTACGTAGTAATAGCGAGGGGGGGGCGTTTAAACACCTGTTTAACTATTGTTAAAAATACCCCCTTTTCGTCTTGAGCGATACAAAAAAAAGCATGCCTTCATGAGCAATACAAAAACCTGGAACGTAAACAATGTGTAACGAAACGATGTAAAGTCTAATATTGAAATATAAAAATAAAATATTAAAACATTTATAAAAATAGTTCTTTCACAACATCTTGTATAATTTGTAAAGACTAGTTACTATACTGGAAATTATTTAAATTGCTTTCTCGGATAATGAAAGTGCTTGTTTCGTTTCAGTTAACAGAAAGTCAATTTTGTTTTTACATAATACCCTACTTCAAGTAAGACGCCATTTTGTAAAAGTTCCGATTATGCTAGCATATTTACACGTGTTTTCTTCAGATTTCATGCGTAATGATTTTTAACTCAAAATGGTTTATGTAATAATCTTTAAAAAAACAAACAACATAAAACCATCTTTATCGACACAATGTTTTTATTGCATTCTATTTAGGACGGCGATCTCATTTGTCACTTCGAAATGTACACGGAGCTTTTGAAAAATGTATTTATTATTATTATTAATAATTTTTTAATTCGTCAAAAGTCGATTTGGCTCGGTTCAAATTCTGTAGAAGCCCTTATTTTTGTGCGATCTCTATATTAATAAAACTATGATATAATATCTGGCGTGTGCCGATTTACTTGCCTCCCAACGAGGTCAGTTTTTAATGTGGGGGAATGCAGCTCCCCATAAAAGGGGCATTCTGGATTGGAACAAATGTTCAAAAGAATTGCCTCAGTTTAGAAAGATTTCACCTTCGAGGACAGAAAAGATGAAGTGTCGTATCAGAACAGGTACTACACCTTAATCCTAACCCAAAGACTAGGAGGAGTGATCTATGTACTCCTGAGAAATCCATATTGAATTATTTTACTATTAATCGAATGTTTATTGAAATTAAAAATAAAATCACATCTACTTTGTTAGAAAGAAACCCACGCTAAAAGTTCCTTGGCGTCGGTGCTTTCCAACGTTTTACGTCTACAAACGAGCCTGCCCAAACCCTAATTCTTAACCCCAACGAAAGCAACAATAATAATCAGTAAAAAACAAATAATTTTCGTAAATTAAAAAAACAAAACAAAACAAAAAACACTTACTAGATTAACTTTTTAATTTAAACACTTGTTTGAATCACTTATTTTTCGTTAAAAAAAATAAATATTTATTTCATACAAATTTTTTTGCTTGTTTCTTTTCCACTTGTAAATTCTGCCCCGTGTGTGCTTTTTTGGACGCAGGTAAGTCAACGGACTTTTTATTTGGCGTTTTGCGTAAACATCCGGAGAGTACCGACACCGAGGCACTTTTAGCGCGGGTCCTAATGTAAAAAAAAGCACCAGAAAAACTGGTAATTTGTTAGATTAGGACTACGCTAACTTTGACCATGGCCATAAACCCCACTCCAACCTTACCCTAACGACGGGGTCAAAGTAAGCGTGGGTCCTAATGTAAATAAGCACCGAAAAACTAAGAAATGTTCAAAATCCTATTTAAAAAAAAAATAAAAAAAATTGTAAACATGACTATATTTTGGCTTATTCGTTTGTGTAAACCCTCTTTTCGGATAACGCCGGGTAAATACAGCTAGTTTTATTTAAAGCAACACAATGACAAACATTAGATAACTTTTGAGGATAAAAGTGGGAAGTCTAATTAAAACACATATTTGATGTTTATGTCAGATTGAAGTTTGCTGACGTTGGGAAAATAATTGTTTATCGTTTTTAAATTAACAACAATATTACACGTACTACATAAAAACAACAGAATGATGCAATGATATTTAACCTTTTTCTTTAAAGAAATAACTACAAAACAAGGCAAAGACTTGGCATATTTTCATATTTACATTTTTAGTGGGAGTGGCAGATATGTAAGTATAACACGGGTAAATAAAGTATGTACATTATACAACGACATTAAGGTAAATATAAATAAAACGAAAAAAATACTGACCGTTGAAACAAAACAATCGTGTCGAGAGTCAATTAAAGTAAGTTTTCTTCTTGGACGTTAGCTTACTTAACTAAAAAAACAATTACATACAACATAAATTGATCATAATAGATTACCTCAACTACGTATCCATTGTAAATTCACATGAGATCGAGCTGAAAGTTGCAATTGCCTGAATAAATGTTATTTTTTTGTGTTTTTATTTACAAAGCGTCAGTCACCCACCTTCTTCCACTTCGCCAATCGCCATCAAACACAAACAAATCGCTTACGAATTTGAAAATTCAAAATAAATCTATTCTAAAAAAACAAAAAAACATTGCACAGCCTTGTTTTCTGCTAAATATTTCACAATAAAGTATTTCTATTTAAATAATAATAATTATTATTCATTTCATTTACTTTTTGTTGTAAAAAAGCAATAATTTTAAAAGTTTACATATTTATGAAGCTCTGAAGCGGCGGACATGTCTCCGCGCGAATTAAAACTAAATATTATTTTCATTTTTCATTATCGCGTAATCTTTTTTCAAATTGAATATTATATTAATATTATATATATAAATATTACATTTACCTCTCTGCAGAGAATTAAAAAAATAAATAAATAAGATACTTAAGAAAGATTCTGTAGAAAGTAGGAAGTAGATTTTTTTTAACACCCGGCAACGTGGCAATATTAAGATTAAATTACTTATCTGACAGTTTATGCAGACTCAGTGTTGTTTCAAGTTCTTAAAAAAACTGTTTTTTGTTTTAATTTTATTCTAAAATTTGTCGTTTTTTAAAATTTAATTTTAAAATTCGTCGTTTCTTTGTTTTTTGTTTTTTTAAATAAAACTAATTAAATATGCTTTTACATAATTTTAAAACATTAAAATTCTGGACTTGG
This sequence comes from Sepiola atlantica, assembly GCA_963556195.1. Lineage (NCBI taxonomy): Eukaryota > Metazoa > Mollusca > Cephalopoda > Sepiida > Sepiolidae > Sepiola > Sepiola atlantica. The sequence goes on along the minus strand of OY744539.1, from coordinate 3,122,699 downwards.
ACTAAAAATGGCAATTTTGACAAGGTTGGACAATTGGCCAACTATTTAGTTATTTGCCTTCCCACGAGGTCTAAGTCAGACACAAAGTCGGCTTTTAATGTAGGGAAAATCCAACTCTTTCAAAAAGAGGCATTCTGGATTAGGTCAAACATTTAAATTTCCTCAGTCTAGAAGGATTTCTTTACTGACAGATGAAGTGTAGTATCAGAACAGATACTTGACTACACATTGAATTATTTATTTGCAAAAATATTTAAAAATTACATTGAGAACAAATTAGGCACAAGGCCATCAAAAGTGGGGAAATGGGGGTCGTTGGTCATCACAATACCACATTTGCTCTAGGGACCAACCTAGTTAAAATATCCCCAAATTTATTTGAAATTATATTTTTCATGAGTATATTTATGTACATTGTACAAATTCATTGTCAGTGTAGAGTGGAAGAATAAAAGAAGAAAAAAAAACCTTTCTAGATAATAGACCACTTACTATTCTCTGGTTTGTTCAGAACCGAAAATACGCATGCTGATCTCTAAATGGGTGTGGGATCTAAGTGGGGGGAAGAAACAGATGTGGAGTTTGTGAGAATATAAAAGCTGTTCTTGCTAGTGAGCAATAAAAACAACTAATATTGTAGATAGTAAAACAGTCGTCACACGAAGGAAAGCAAACTCTTTTAACATAACAACAAAAAAGGGTTTATTTACTATTATCTATACCGTTGGGTATAGGTTTGCAAAGGTTAGGACAGTGTCCAAGTGAGGAAAGTAAAATGGAAATTTCCTTGACTGCCGAAAGTCTATGAGCAGCTTATCTTCGAGTGAAGATAGCTAAGCTAGAGAAATCCAGGTGATTCAGGCAGGAGAGAGAGGAAGGGGGTGGAGGAGTCCTTCTTGGTTGTTTGTCGCAATCTTGCTATTGCCAAAAGGGTCCAAAGTAGTTCCTCAGGGGACAGTTGAAATATATACGTCCTGCAAGCTGATTGGTCAGTGTGCGACCGAATCAGCAAGGAAGGACAGTTCTCCACATAGGAAATAGTTCCTTGTTTATGACTATTAAAAGAACAGATGGTGTCTTTCCAAAATAAGTTCAATTTGGGGGAGGCCGAGGGCAAAAGATAAAAATGCGGAGTGGGCATCTTGGAGGAACTCTATTATCAGGAGGTGGGTGGGGGGGTACTCATTCATTCCACGAGCTAAGAAGCTAATTTACCCAAAGGGCTTGCATCCAACAGGACCAGGAACCGCGTGCGCCATGCTCAGGCAGGGAACACACTGATATCCTTTTTTTTATTCACCTTTTTTCGATTTCCGAGGAATGTAATCTCTTTCTATCACATCTGATCTTGACCATCAGTTGGTGCTTGAAGAACGCAATCAGATCCTGATCAGAGAAAGATTCAACCCCCCGGGTTCCTTCTCAGACGCAGCGTCCACACCATCATTTGCACTACGACCAGTATCGCGAGAAACACCATTTGTCTTTCTCTGTCCCAAGACAGCCTGATGTTGTTGATTACATAGGATGTGTCTAGCATCAGAGAATACTCGGGACTGATATAAGCCATCACCTCATTGACATACACCCAGAACTGCTTGAATTTGCGGCATCTGAAGAATGCATGATTGAGCATTTCTTTTTCCTGCGTTTTGCCATGAGGCCACACAGACTTGTTCTCCATTCTGAAATTAGCTTGTATAGCAGCATTGAAGGGTAACACATTCTAGGCCAATCGTCTGGTCAGAGAGAACTCACAGTATTTGAGATGACTCTAACCTGGCACCCAACTCCATTCGGACTGGATCTTCTCTTCCGTCTACCCGAACTGCTAGACAAACGGATCTTCAGCTGCACCTTTCACTAATCCTCTATAGAATTCCTTTTAAGAAGACCGAGAAACGTCACTGGATCGAGGAAGCTTTTTGAGCGTGACTTGGCATTCTCTGAAGAACTGCGATTCACTGCTTGGCTTATGGCAGGCCTCAACTGAGAGATCAAGAACGAGGTCAGGAAAGCTGCTCTTAACTATAGGATTCCACGAAGATTCCTCTGTCAAAGTTTGACTCAGGAAAGCCAGTGTCGATAACACGAAAAGTTGGGCATCCCTGAGTTTCCCTCACACAGATGTTGAATACAGACTTGTCTGCAAACCCAGTGCCTCCCCTCATGCCAGAGAAGTGAGGGCAAAAAGCGCCAAAAGACCTTTAGACGTACGGCCAGTCGGTTAGGATGAGAGGAAAGACGTAAGAGGTCTATGCCTTAACTCTACCCTTTAAAGAGAGATTCCTTCAAAGCCAAGTCTTAACCAATGCTTCGATCTTTGACTGTACCTCAGACCAATTACTCTCGGGCTGCGGACCCGACTTGAATCACATGCCGATGATTTGTACTAGACCATAAGTCCAGCAAAAAGAAACTGAAACATAACATTACTGCTCTAGGTACTCAACCGCAGACCAATCGACTGGCTGCAGTTGATTTTGGCCTCTGTGATCGTTTCATAACATAGAAGCACCTCTATCACCGTTCTAATGTCTCCGAAGCATGACACAAAGATGATACTGTCATCGGCGAACGCAAAAACCATGGCTCACGCCCCACCAGCAAAGCGATTTTGCATAGGACCGAACTAGTTGCCCTGTTCCTTAGCTTACGAAGTAGCAGCTCCAATGCAAGCATGTAGAGCAGGGACGACAACGGACAACACTGATGCACCGACCGGGAGAGAGCAAAAGATTTTGATTGCTTTCCGTTTACTTGCACCACTGCTGTTGGCAAACGATACAGAACAGAAATCCATTTGCGGAAATCTGATTTAAAACTGGCAGCCTCTAAAACAGATGCCAAGAAGCGATGATTGACCCTGTCGAATGCTTTGAACTGATTCAAGTTTATCAGCGCGGCATCCGTGTCATCTTCTATTTCTTCTATGGTCATATGAATCAGATGCAAGTTGTTCTGAATCGATCTCCAATTCACAGCTTAGTTCTACTCAGGTTCAATCAACTCTCCGATATCCCCTTGCAACCGGTTCAAAATCACAGCGATTTGTTGTAGCCGACCTTCTTCAACGCAACCAAGACCTCACACTGCAAAACCCTGTCTTTGCAACCAGCTACTTTAGCCACGTTAAGGCGGAGAGAGTCAGTCAAAATGTTGTCAAACTCCTGGACAGGGAGATTGGGCAGTTGGGTGAAGCGCTCCTTGAAATGCTCCTGAAATCCTTCGTAAATCTCCCGAGTTGATTCCATCAGAGTGCTTGACTTTTTGAATGCACCCATTTGAGCCATGCCAGGAAACTTGACGCTCGTCCATATCAGTGTTCATGGCTTTGTTGGATACATTCATTAGCCTAGCCCTAACTACTTGGCCCTTGTAATGCTTGCTAACCTAGTATTGTAGGTCCTGCTTAGCTAATTCTATACATACAGTATCCCACTAGCATACCATCCGGGTTAGTTTCTCTTCTAAGTGCTTCTTCGCCTTGGCCTTATCTAGCACGAGACACTGACCATATTTGATGGAGAAGCTTCTGATCTTAGCTTTCAAGTTAACCCACCACCTACTCTCAGTAGCCGCTCCCACTAATTTGCGCCCTATAAGGTTTCTTAGCTTTTCCTGTAAGTCTCGTATCTCCAGTAACGAGGCATTCAACTTCCAATACCCAGCTAGTTTATGACTATTTTTTAAGTTCAACTGGGCCGTAACCAATTTATGATCCGATTGACCTAACCAGTGGAATGTAGGACACGATATAAAGTCTATATTGCCTCTTCCAACTAACATCCTATCCAAGTAAGTATTCAGATAGTAATGCACGCTATTTGTCCATGTCTACATCTACCGCCTCCGATGATTGACATGATATCTGTTGACAAGATCGCATTTAGCCATCAGGTCATCTCCATCCTCTCATCATATAATAATTTTATGCGTGTGGTTTGTTTGCGTATCTGTACATTTAAAAAAGATTTTTTTTTAATTTGATGCGATTTAACTTTAAAGTATCCATTTATAGCTAAGCTAAAAATATAGTGTTGCCAAGGTGATATGTCTAGTTATCCAATCAACATCCTGTTTTATTTTTGCTTTGCACACGTTTCTAATACTAGTAGTTCTAAAAAATACAATAAAAAGGCTAATGCTAGAAACAAGACCTAACTCTAACATAAGATCAATCAACCAATCAATTTCATTGGCTAAAGAAAATAGAAAAGTGCAACAAGCCATGTAAAAAGACAGAAGATCTTGCATCTATATACCATCTGAATGTTTGTTCAAGGCGACTTTATACCTAGATATGCTAGGCATCATTACGACTGTTCCACGGAGCAGAGACATGGATAGAGAATGCTGCCTTTCTTCTGTTGAGATGAAAGATACGATGATACATCTTTGGAAACCACGACGAGGTCTTGGGGTGAAAAACTCCTTTAAAGATTGATTTACATTCCCGTTGATGATGCTGTATGCCAGAATCAGGTCACTTAACATTCTTAGCTGCTCAAGTTAGGACAGATTGAGTCTTTAAAGCCGTTCTTTGTAAGTAAGCGTGGAGAATCCTGTCACCATCCTGGTTGCCAACTGTTGAACACGCTCTAAATGTGTACAAAATCTTTTTGAAGATCGGAATTTGTTGCTTGGATTGCATACTCAAGAATAAGCTGTGCCATAACATAAACTCTTCACTTTTTAATATAACATTATTAATAATTTTCTTTCTGTATTATTTACGAATTGAAAAATATAATTTTGTGTTGTTCTTTAATCTTTTCATTTAGTGAAATTACTTTTCTTTGAAACAATTTGAAATAATTTAATTTGTAATTGGCATTTTGTATTTGTTAACGTCTTTTATTTTTATATCTTTGCTTTTTGTAAAGATTAATTGATTATTAGTACAATTTTTGAGATGAGGATTGATTATTTGGTTTATTCGGACTACTATTCTCATCATCGTTATTTTTTTTTTTCACAGCATTTCTTTTGGTCGATGTAACCTTTAACTTTCTTCAGGCGCGACTTTTTTAAATGTTTATGTCGAACTCGGAAACATAACAGAATTTCGAATTGAACATTTTCTTTAATCTACAGAGGTAGATTATTCTCATTCTATCAGAAATAAGTTACAAGCAAAGAAGCCATTATCTTATCGTAGATATTGCTTAGATAGAACACTTTTATAATGTAAGTTAAAATAATGTCAACATCAATTTGCTGCTAGGCTTAGAAAGCATCTCTAGATAAGGTAGAGAACCCGCCTGGCTTTGCTTTCAGTCTTCATACAGTGACGTGTTGGTTCAAAGGAATAGTCCAAAACTGTACAAAGGTCTTTTGCATTAATGACGATGTTGAGTGGTTGAGGTGGAAAACCGATGGTCAATGGGGCAGTAGGCAAAGAGCTGATAGGAAGATGACTACATTTTGCAGAGTTCAGAGGTAAATCCCAGCTTGAAGACCAGTATTCGTCTGAGATGATCTTGAAGTTGATCATAGTTGTTTCCAGGTGATACCAGCTTTACCTCATTCGCAAAGAGTAGTACGTTTTAGGTTAATCTATCTGGCAGATCATTGACAGGAGAAACAGAACTGGACCCAGGACAGATCCTTCAGGCACTCCACTGCATGGAAAGACAACCATTCACCTGGACATGAAAAGGAATAACCCAATCCATTTTATCATCGAAGGATGAATTTTGTATGAATAGTGTTTTCGAATAAGTAGCCGGTGATTAATATTGTCAAACACTTTGGAAAAGTCCAAGAACAGTATGTCTGTCTCTAGCGCTTGATATATCCAAGGCCTTTGACAAGGTATGGCATAAAGGGCTCCTCCTGAAAATACGCTCATACGGTATTACTGGGCAATTACTTAATATAATTAGATCTTTCCTAGACAAAAGAAAAATCCAGGTTGTCCTCGATGGCCGCTCATCTATGCAACATGACATAAATGCTGGTGTACCCCAGGGATCTATCCTTGAACCCTTGTTGTTCCTGATCTATATAAACGATCTCCCTGATGGCATAGAGTCGGAGATTGGTTTATTTGCTGATGACACCACCCTTTACTCTTGCCATGTTTGCAAAACCGACGCAATCATATCCGAGGCAATGGCTGAATCTTTAGAAAATGACCTCCAGGCTGTAGTGGATTGGGGCCACAAATGGTTGGTAACTTTTAATGCCGCAAAGACAAAGCTCCTTTCCTTCAATAACTACAAGGAACCTTTGCAATCACCGATTGCCATGGCAAATAACACCCTACCTGAGAGTCCATCATTCAAACTCCTCGGCCTAACCATCACATGAATTGGAACAAATACATTGAAGACATTGCCAAGGCTGCCGCAAAGAAGGTTGGCTCTCTCTACCGTGCTAGTAAACTCCTCACACCTGGCATTATCCTGTATCTCTACAAAGCCACCATCCGCCCATGCATGGAGTATTGTTGTCACATCTGGGCTGGTGCATCATCTACTAGTCTCTCCCTCCTTGACAAGGTCCAAAAAAGAGTCGCCAACCTAATAGGTCCCTCAGTGTCAGCCAAGCTCCAGCCTCTGTCCCATCGCCGTAATGTAGCATCCTTGTGCTTGTTTTACAAATACTTCAATGGATTATGCTCTGATGAATTGGCTACTCTGGTGTCCCCTCGACGAAAATTCACTAGACTAACTCAACATTCAACTAAATCTCATTCATTCACTGTGGAGGTCCTCAGATGTCGGAGAGCCTTCTACTCAAATTGCTTCTTTCCTCGTACTGCTGGCCTCTGGAACTCCCTTCCTGTCCCCTGTTTCCCAACAGTACAGACATGCAGAAATTTAAAACTAATGTAAACAGACATCTCGCTGCGCAGATCCCAATCTAGGTTGACCGTCCCCTACCTTCTCCCCTTTTCTTTTTTCTCAGTAGCCCCTTACGTCTACAGTGGCGTCCTGCCTTGTTTGGGGTGAACTATGTTAAAAAAAAAAATTTTTAAATAAAAAAATGATCTTGGTGACCCATTCCTTTATGAACAGCAGATTAGTTAAATAGGATCTTCAAGGTACAAATCCATGCCGTGATGCAGAAATAGCATCGGAGGCTAGGAGGTGGTTCATGATCGCCTGCTTAAGAATGGTTTCCATGTCCTTGCAAATAATGGAGATGAGACTGACAGGTCAATAATTCAAAGTCTCTTCCTTGCTGCACTTCTTGAATATTGGATACACGGTTGCTGTTCTTCAGCCATTCGGCACCACAACTTCCTCAAATGAGAGATTAAAAATGTTTACTAAAGGGTGTGCCAGGATCAGTGCAAGAACCCTTAGCACTGTAACTTTTATTTGAGAGAAAAATCTATGCTGTTTTGACAGAAATAATCATTGGTATCATCGGTAGGATGTCTTTCTAACTTATCGGTGGTGGCTCTCTCCCATCATTGATGCAAAGAGAGTACTCTGAGAGGGGTAGGTAATCATCTTGCCATCTGCGTTTCTGATCACAATGACTTGGTTATTCAGACGTTTGTTTCTCTGTACATGGATATAAAACCTTTTCGGATTGGCATGCACTTGTTCTGTTAAACGTCTTTCATGGATGGAACGTGCCTCTCAGAATACCCGCTCTGTTCTATTATGTTGTCTTCTATAATAAGATAAAAACACCCTAACTCAATAGAAGGAAAGATTACGTTCACCCCAACACTAATCCTAAATCGAGATGGCAATTACTAACTCTAAGTCTGGGGTAGCGGTTGAGAAATGTAAAACATAAGGTAAAATCGTACAGCAATACATAAAAAAATTATTGCTATTACCAAAAAGAGTGAGCTACGTTTGAGGGAGCTGTGTTTCCCCACATTAAATTGACCTTATGTCACATCTTTCTGCAGTGGGAGGCATGTAAATAAACGACTTTTTTTGTCTCTTCTTTTCATACCAGCCGGAGAATCCTTTGCACATTCTGATTCTAGGATCTGGTTCACAAGGAGTCTGACCATTTTGTCTGAATTAGGTATGATTAGATTCGGTCCAAGGAGTCTATCCTCACAGACATTACCTCCTCCTTTGGAAGGGAGTGTTGGTTTATAGCCGGTCGGCTTTTTCTGGGTTCAAACAATCTAACCCGAGCTCATTGAGTGACCCAACGGGTCACAGATTTTTCTCGTGTTTATTTAAATTCATTTTCATTCAGTTTGAACAAAAAAAAATATTGTCATGATGTTTATTTTTTATTAAATACAGACTAAGTGGAGTATAGTTCTGTTTGGTCCTAGGAGACCATCTTCCCTGGCATTACCTCCTCATCCTTTTGGAGAGAGTTTATTGGCAATGGCTTGAGATACCCCTATCAGGAAATGCCAATGGGTCCGATCATGGCAAATTTTGTACTCATCCAGAATGCCTCCTTTTTTTTTTTAGCTGTTTATTTACTTCCTTCTCACCGCAGAAAGATGTAATACAAGGTGGGGGGAGTCAGCGCCCCCGAAGGTGCATTCTGGCTCTGTAAAAATAGCAATGAACAGACCTGTCGGAATTCTTAAGTAGGGGTGCCTTAGGTGGTGGGCAATAAACTGACCCCTGAGGAGGTAATGCCTGAGTGGTTGCACCTCCTACGATTAGACCGGATCATACCTCACCTCGACAGAAGAGGGCCTGGTGCCACCACAGCAACCGCTGGTCTGTAGGATTGAATGCTGAAGCAAACCTTGGCGAGAATAACATCATGCATGGGCAGCTGAATTCCCCAACGTTAAACTGACGTCATGTCTAACCTTGCTGCAGTTGGACGCAGGTACACATACTAAATAATTACTAATTGAATCATTCAAAATTTTTTCTTGTTTCGTAAAATCTATATACTATTAAAAGGTTATAGTGTTTTGGAGTTTGTATGTTCATATGCAAGCAGAAACATGTGATTAGTTGATAAAAAATGGAATAGGCAGAGTACACATTATTAAGGCAGTAGTTTTTACAATGTCAAATCATACAAAACACTAAAACTTACATGTTTTTCCTTTTTTTCTCTTTTTCCGTTTGTTAAAAACAAAATGTCTAATCTATATTACTAAAAAAAGGTTATGGTGTTTTTGGAGTTTGTATGTTCATATGCAAGCAGAAACATGTGATTAGTTGATAAAAAAGGAATAGGCAGAGTACACATTACTAAGGCAGTAGTTTTATGATTTAAAATCGTCAAAACACATAAATATCAAGATTTCACCTACTTCCTAAGTTAATCTAATAAAATGTTTATACAATAATTGTTGCTTGTAGAGCAGCATTGCTTCCAACAATGCCTTCATCAGATGATGACCCTTGGTTCAGGCATGGTTTCGGGGCTCCGATGAATCATTACCGCTTACCCAGAGCACCCCAGTAGTATCTCATAATACTACCAAATTTTGTTGGATTGCCGTCACTCTGTGGGATTTCCATATCTACGCTGATGCAGATAGAGCCTTGTCTTGTATTTTCTTTATGTATTTCCTCTTGTCTGATGGAGAAAGACCAAGATTATTTAAGGAGGTTAAGTTGGCAATAAAACCTCAGCATTATATAATATAAAAAGTACAGCCTTTTTCTCGCTTTTTGTCATCTATAGTTTTCTTTCTACAAACTCAATATTTGATTCTGGGACTTCAGTTCTTTTGGTGGATCGTTGCAGCGTGTTAAGAATAATAAAATATGTTTTTTGAGATTTGAAACACCCACCATTTGACAAAGAGGTCTTCCTCGAAATATATTATGGAACACGGTCACACAGATTACATCAGTGTTGAAGTCTTGCTTAATCAAGTAAGATTTGCTATATACGAAAAAAAATTATTAAAATATTTTGAAAAAATATATAAATTAAAATCACTTGTTTTTGTCTTACTTCTCAACGCCAACATATTTCCATTTCTTGCATTGTGATAGCCTTCTAATACTCCTCTATATATATAATTTGATTTAATTCTTTTCAGAAAATACTTTGACCATGTCAGAATTATTTTCAAATGGCTGCTATCTTAAAAAAGGAATATAACTCTGCATTCATCAATACACAGTTACTTCTGTGCGTTTCGAACAGAAAAACAACCATCAATAGCCTTTTTCCTACAAAATCAATATTTGATTCTGATTCGTCGGTTCCTTTGGTGGATCGTTGCAGCATGTTGTTAAGAACAATAAAATGTACTTCGATTTCATTCTTTTCAGAAAATACTTTGACTGAGTCAGAATTATTTCTAAATGTCGCCATCTTAAAAAAGGGACGAAGCTCTACAATTGTCAATACACAGTTATTTCCCTTTGTTTGGAACAAAAAACATATCTTGGGAAAAAGGCATAATTTAAAAAAAATTCTATTAATAGTAATATTTTAATTTTTATCCACCCACCACATGATACACATATCATTATAAGGGATCTTCTTGCTAAATAGAGTGCAATTTTTCTTAGTACTTTTGGAGGCTCTACATGTGTTTTATTATCATTATCATTATCGTCATCATTATTATTATCATTATCGTCGTCGTTATTATTATTATCATTATTGTTATCATTATCGTCATCGTTATTATTATTATGTGTACTCACAAGGAGTTCTCACACAAGATATCGTCAGTGATTGCTTACCGGCAACAACCAGTAGTGTTCCCTGGAGTCTGAGTGACAACAAGCCTCCCCAGAGTTTCAGTATTCTCCACCTCTTTTCGATCTCTACTGGAAATGACCTTGCGTCATCGCAACAGTAGCCTACCATCGATTACTCGCTGGCAACGATGATTGGTATCCCCTGAGATTTGGGTAGCAATAAGCCTCCCCAACGTCCCAATACTCTCCGCACTCTTCCAATGGAGGTCTGGTTAGTGCTGTCCTTCCTCGGTCTTCTCATCCTTCTTGAGCCTATACGACCATTTTGTGTTGTGTCAGCCGAGGCTGGTGCCATTTTATTTATTTATTTTTTTTGGGGGAGCAACTTATGATGTTTCTTGCCGTTTCTGTTCCTTGGTTCGTGTGGTGGTGTTCTTCCTGTGGTTTTGTTTTCTTCCTGTTGTAGCTTCCATGTGACTGGTTACCATTCGTAGCTTATGCGGGTTGGTTTCCGCATTCGAAAATTTTCCTTAAGATTGCAGTTGTTTTGATCATTGCTGTCCTTTGTATGGTTACAGTGATCTCTTTGATTCAAATTTCTCCCAGTCTTTTCTCCAGGTTTTTGGAGACTGTTTCTAGTACTCCTACGATTATTGGTATTATATTTACTTTGTTCATGCTCCATATTCCTTTCAGTTCTCTGGCTAGTTTCGTGTATTTGCTGTGTTTTTCCGTCTCCTTGATCTTCTTACTGTGGTCTGCTGGAATGGCGAAGTCTACGATTTGGCAAGAACTCTATTATTATTATCATCATCATCATTAGTAGTATAATTTTTACATAACAAAGGGTATAACAAGGGTGCTTCATGAAAAAATTGGTACAATTTTGTCAAGTAGTTTTAGAGCCTTATTTATTCTTTTTAGTTATAGCAGTAGTAGTAGTATTAACAATTTTACCACCTTATGACACACCTGTATCCCAAGGATACTTTATATAAAGTTATGTCGAATAGTTTTGGAGCCTATAAATGACCAACAGATGGATAAAAATGTTTAATCTCTATTTATAGAAAGTTAGGTAAGTGTATATCTTTATATATTTCTGTGTATAGGATTCACTCCTAAACTGACTAACCGATCATTATGGATTTTGAAAAACAGCTTCTGCTAGGCATAAAGATGGATAATGTGGACTACATTTAGTTTAATTTAGTCATGCAAACGGGGCAAAGAAAAACAAATAAATTCGTCCCTTCCCTAAAGTGCAGAAGTGCCGTCACTTTAATTGTCCGTCCCTACAGTTATAAATATTTCACGAATCAATCATAAAAGATTATATCGTTTTATTTAAATGTTGTGATATAATTTTATTCAAGGACAAGAAATACAATTTCAAACCAACAATAAATAAACAATCATGGCTGCCATTGTAAAGACAAACCAAAACAAGTCCAATTATTTATAAACAATAATGTGAGAGAAAGAGAAGCAAAGAGACAGATACAGACATAGGTAGATAGATAAATTAGTTATTATTTTCTGAAACTGAAAAAAGTAATAATCAAGCGTTTTACTCTGCGTAAAAAAAAAAACGACAATTATTTAAAAGCGAAAGTAAATTGATTCACAATCATATGCCAACACAAATTAAGGGGAAATAACTCTGAATAATATCTCCCTTTCAGAAAACAACTTCGTATTTATTTATGTAAATAAATTTGGCGAACAACTAACAGAAAAGAAAGCCTTAACAAATTAAATTTTAATTAATCAAAATAAAAATAAATTTTATTTTTCATTTATTTTTAACAAAATAAATTTTTTAAAAGTATGAAACCTTCGTGTGTGAAAGAAAACAAATGTAAGATACAACAACAAAATGGACGATTACATTGTGGGTACATGTCAGACGATGTGCCCTGAAAAAGAGGTACTTCTGAGAGAGAAAGAGACATTATTACACCCTTTCGAATACGTAGAGAATAACACAAAGGGCACCCCAATTGCCGATCGATCGAAAACTGTAAAAGAATATTCCAGGGCTGCTGCCGGTCGCTTTTTACCCAGCCCAGCCGATTTGCGAACCCCCGAAGCCCTTAGCGAAACAGTGAACTATCTCTTGAGAACTCTTATCCGAGTTGAGCGGAAACGGGGAACCCAGTGGATTGATATTTATGAGTACATATTTGACCGGTTACGGGCAGTCCGCCAGGATCTGGTTATACAAAACATAGAAGAACCCTTGACAATATCGATCCTTGAAAAGACAGTTCGATTTCTCGTTTACTCGGGGTACCGTCTCTGCGAGGAAAAACCCGGCCAACGCTTCGACCCTTTTATTAACGATACCCACCTTCAAGAATGTCTAACTCGGTTATTAATCCTCTACCAAGAAATCGAAGGTGACAAATGCCAGTCTAACCGAATAGAATTCGAATCTCTCTACCAAATCGTTCATTTGGGTTGCCCGAGTGCCCTTCGTCACTGGTACAGCTTGGGACCCGATCTTTGCAAGGATCCCATTCTCAAGACCGTCTACCGTGCAAGCATTGGTTATTATTTAAATAACTATTCACGGGTTTTGAAATTGTTCCGACAGCTGACTTGTATACAGTTGCAATGGGCCCTACACCGGCATTTGACGACGATCCACAGAAACGCCGTCGAGGTAATGTCGGTGGCTTATAGCAGCAAACTCTGTAAATATCCCGTCTCTAAACTCACAGAAGTTCTTGTCACGAATTCTGATTGTCACACCATTTCTTTGTGCCGACATTATTCGATCTCCGTCTCTGATAATAATGTGGTCTTTAAGAAGGCTGATTTTCAAGAGGGTGCTACCAAGTTTCTTCCAAAACTTTCTCTTATTCTTGACTCGCAAAACTTTGCGGATGGGGGTATAGTTAACTAGTATATTTTTAACAATAACCCTAAGTCCGACTGGCAAGGGCATAAAAACCACACGTAATCGCCTAAAAGAGTGGACCCCCCCCCACCAAAAAATAACGCACCGAATAACGTACATTTTACGTTAAATATATATGTCTAACTGATCCATCACTCTAAATTCTAAAATATGTTTTTCTTCCACGGTGTCTACACATAATCGCCTAAAAAAAAGTAGAATATAATTTTTTTTTGGGGGGGGGGTTTAGCGGAGTATGTTAATCTGCAAATTTGCCCATATCTTATTTTTTAAATCTTATATTTTTTTTTTGGTGCCTCTGTTGTTTCGTCCCGACATTAAAATATTTAAAGAAATGTATAAACTTTTATGTACTTACGTGTTAGCTGAAAATAAGATTGTACAGAAAAGATTACGAAAATTCATCCAGTATTTATTAAATTATAAGAAAAAGAAAACAGTCTTCTTTTAAGCTACCAGGTAAGTACATAACAAAGTTTATACATTTCTTTATCTATTTTTAAGAGAGGCAACATGTCGGGGCGAAACAGCAGAAGCACCATTTTTTAACTATACGTCCCTTTTTTTATTTTAATTTTAAGCAATTGAGTTTAGTTGTGTTTACTTTTTCCGTGAAGATTAAATAAATAGCTTCTTTAAAATTATCTAAATAATTAAATACCTTATTTTTCATGTATAAATAAAAAATATTAAAAGTTTTGGTATTATTATATAGGGATGTGACAAAAATTTTCAAAAATAATTCATCACATATTTTCTAATACCACATTAAAGTGCATTTAAAAAGCTTTCAAATGATGTATAAATTATTGTTCTATGACAAATAAAAAGGAAATAATGGAATTTTTAATTACGGGAATATGAGGAGATTTTCTGTCTCTAATTACACAGTTAAGTCAATGGAGATCTGTGACCTAGTTCTATATTCGTCCAGTTTAAACTATCATAACTTTCTTAATTTTTGGCAGATCTTAAAAAGTAAGGTACCACTAGAAAGCTTTTGAAATTCTTAATAAGAACAGAAAACACAAACAAAGATTCAAAGTAATTGACTGATTTTTATTATAATACGAATACTGGAGAGGTGAAGTCTTTGAGGATGGCAGACTGTAATCCACCACATGAAACTGTGCCTGTAGAGAAAAATTCTGAGAATGTTTCATAATGAACTACTAATTTTTGAGAAATGTCAAATAATATATGTAATCTGTTTCCTCTATATCTTGGCAGAAACCCCTTTGGTAAGCCAGACTTCTCTAAAAATGAGATAAATCCCTTTGGACCTCCCTTACTGTCCTTATATCTGAATTTATTGATGGCCAATACAATGTTGCCAGCTACACAATCATTTCCTAACAAATGGCCCTTATCAGTTTCAACAGCTTTAAGTGCAGAACGTGTCCCACTGGCAATACTTTCCAATGGATGTAAATGACAATTCAGTTTATTTAAAGATACATTCCATGTCTCCTCTAGACGGGAAATTGTAGCGAAGTTGACAACCACCCTATCAGTGAGAGTATTACTGATCCTTGAAACCACACTCTTCCTGGTTGTCTCAAAATCACAATGTAAAAACTGACAATAAACATTAACCATACGATTGATAGAATATAAAACATGGTTTTCATAGTCTTCAGCGATCATTTAGTTGAATATTTCATATATCTGTATTCTTGAGTATTTAGTGTCTAAAGCAAAATATAAGAGACAGATTAGCAAATATCAACGATCGAATGCAGGTGGATTTTCGTCAGAAATCAAAAATGGCTGTCACTGTATACTCGGGGGGGGGGGGAATTTGCGAGGTCTAGAAATATATGTGCTAATGCTTATTTTTGCATGAAACTTGGCAGTTATGGAGAAAAATAAATATTCTACCACTTCTATATGTTATAAAAATACAACTTACTCAACTTTATAAACTGTAGTGTTAGAAAAATGAGCGTAAACTTCACTCAATTTTTTCTCCCGTTTGTCGTGGGCGTATTCGAAAATTTAAAAAAACAGCATGGAGAGGAAAACATGTGTAAAACGGCATCATAAGCTGCACAGCCTGAAAAGCCCTCAAAAACCGATTACGTACTTCAGAAAAATACAATAACAAACAACTACGAGCGCAGAGTTTGCTCGACTCACTGAACAGAAACAATCGAACTAGAATATAGGTCACTGTAGCGTACCTATATTATAGATAACATCTTCAGCTTTACTTTTGTAGTATCAAAGGTAATTGATATCCGTCTCACCCCTTTGATTAATGATGGAATGTTCTACATTCGTGTGTATATTAAAGAGTGAATATTGAATACTATTTGTGGCAGTAAGCAACGAATAGTTAAATAAAACTTATCCTTAAGTTATGTTCGGCGTCCAGTTTTTATTACAATTTATTTAACTTCGTTATGGAACATTACTTGAAACCCGATCGTCTAGATCTTGATACGGCCGACTCAGAATCTACTGACAAATGGCAGCACTAGAGAAAAATGTTCGAAGGATTCCTTACAGCTCTACAGTTATCTTCAAACACGGCTTAAACAGGTGCTGAGAAATATACCTTTCTCTTACATCATGTCTCTACTGCTATTTATAGAAATTTATCTGAATGTGAGAATTACGAAACTGCCGTGGACATTTTAGAAGCCATGTTTGTCAAGAAAAAAAATACTATTTTTGCTAGACATTTACTTGCTACCCGGCATCAACAACCAGAAGAAAGCCTTGAACAGTACCTTCAGATTCTAAAGACATTAAGTCGCGAGTGTGAATTTACAGCCTTAACTGCGAACCAAGCGAGAGATGTTTTTTATCAGGGATGCATTTATTAATGGAATACAGTCAAACCCAATAAGACAAAGACTACTAGAGAATAAAGACCTAGACTTGCCAACAGCTTATGAACAAGCTCTAACGTTGGACATGGCACAGAAGCAGTCTGTCTTCTATTTACAACCCGATATTTTGGGAGCTGCTATCGTAGCCCCTCCTCTGAATGTTCAAAATGCTCCCACACCCCCTTCTAACGATCACGAATAACTTATCACTGCCGCCTCAGCTGGATCCACATGCTACTTTTGTGGCCTTCGTATACATGCTTGTTCGTCCTGCCCGGCTCGAGATGTTAGATGCCACAAGTGTGATAAGCAGGGACATTTTTCGAAAGTTTGCCGGTCAGCTTCTTCAAAAAAACGTTCGGCTACTCTGGCTACTGTAGCACCAATTACAATATCAGCTGCATTCCCCGACTGTGAGGGTTAAAATCAATGGATTGACTATTCATGCCCTTATTGATACAGGCAGTTCTGAAAGTTTTATTAATGCCAGTATTGTAAAAGCGAATAAATGAGAAATATTTCCTTGTTCCAACTAAATATCAATGGCAAATTCATCTTTATCGTCCCATGTAATTGGATATTGAATAGTTAATCTGAAACTAAAAGGAAACTCCTATCAAGGGATCAAATTATCGGTAATGAAAAACCTGCTGCGAAGTGATTTTGGGTCACAATTTTCTAAAACAACATTCATGTGTTGAAATCCCTTTTGGTGGCCCAAGCCGGTCCTAAGCGTATGTGGACTAGCAGCTGTCAAAGTGTGGCACCCGTCACTTTTTACAAACTTAACTCCTGACTGCAAACCAGTAGCAGTAAAATCAAGACGCTATTCACAAACGGACAAACAGTTCATAGCAGCAGAAGTAACAAAACTACTTAAGGAAGGAATTATAGAGCCAAGTGAATCTCCATGGAAAGCCCACCGAAAATCACAAGAAAAGAATGGTCATTGACTATTCCCAGACCATTAACAGATACACATTACTCGATGCCTATTCACTGCCTCGTTTTGACGAAATATCACATTTTCAGTACTTTGGATCTCAGAAGTGCCTACCATCAGGTACCTATCAAGCCAGAGGATAAGCCCTACACAGCATTCGAGGCCTGCGGTTGCCTATACCAATTCTGCCGAATTCCTTTTGGGATAACAAATGGTGTGGCTAGCTTCCAGAGGATAATAGATGAAATAAAATAATCTCCAATGAAAAATTGAAGGGTACTGTTGCATATATAGACAATGTCACAGTGTGCGGACATAACCAAGCTGAACATGACCACAACCATAAACGATTCATGGCTGCCGTCAAGAAATATAATCTGACTTTGAACAGTGAAAAATGTTTCTACAACTTTAAAAGCATCAAGCTATTGGGATACATTCTCAAAAATGACACCATGACGCCGGATCCGGAGCGACTGAAACCCCTAATGGAATTACCAATCCATGGAAACATGCCAGCCTTATGACGAGCCCTCAGTATGTTCGCTCACTACTCCCAATTGGTTGCATCTTTTTCAGAAAAAATACACCCATTGACGCAAGTATCTACTTTTCCTTTGTCCTGTTCCGCCATCAAAGCATTTCAAAACATGAAAAGGAACATTGCTCAGTCTGCCATTTCTGCTGTGGATCCTTTTATCCCTCTATTAGTTGAGACGGATGCCTCCGACATGCGATAGCTGCCGCACTGAGACAATCCGGTCATCCTGTAGCTTTTTTTTCAAGAACACTTTCGCGATCTGAGCGACGACACTCGGCAATAGAAAAAGAAGCATACACCATAGTTGAGGCATTACGAAAATGGAGGCATTACCTAATCGGCCGACATTTTGAATTAATCACTGACCAAAAGTTGGTCTCGTTTATGTTTAACCCAAAAACAACGAGTAAAATAAAAAACGAGAAAATAGCGAGAGGAGAATGGAGCTTTCTTGCTACTCATTCAATGTCACTTACTGCCCTGGTAAGGAGAATGCTGCAGTCGACGCGCTTTCAAGGATATGTGGCCTGGTAACTGGCTCAGATGATCTTCAGTATATACACAGGGAATTGTGTCACCCAGGTATCACAAGAATGATTCTCGTAGTCAGGAGCAGAAACTTGCCATATTCTGTCGAAGATGTAAAAAAAAATTACGAACTCTTGTCGGATATGCACAGAAAATAAACCCAAGTTCTACAAACCCCCTCCAGCAACACTCATTAAGGCCACACAGCCTTTTGAAAGACGTAACCTGTATTTTAAGGGCCCTTTACCCTCTAAAACTAAAAATAAATACATGCTCACAATAATAGACGAGTACTCAAGATTTCCGTTATCCCCTGCCCAGATGTAACGGCTGCAACAGTAATTCAAGGCCTCTGCTCCATTTTTGGAGTGCCTGCATATATACATTCAGATCGTGGATCTGCTTTTATGTCAGACGAACTCAAGCAGTTTCTGCATGAACGAAGAGTAGAACAACTCCTCACAATCCTCAAGGAAACGGACAGTGCGAAAGATACAATGGCATAATATGGAAGACAGTGCAGTTGGCGGACGCAAATCGCAATAGTCCGATCTCTGATTGGGAAAGTCTCATCCCCATGGCCTTATACGCTATTAGGACTCTATTATGTACAGCGACAAATGCTACTCCACATGAGATTCTTCTCGTTCTCACAACAAAGCTCAGCAGGTACATCACTTCCCTCGTGGCTTGCACAACCTGGCACAGTTTTATTAAAACGCCATGTTCGTCACAGTAAACATGACCCATTGGTGAGTGAGGTAGAATTAATCGAAGCGAACCCTCAGTATGCACTGGTCAGAAATTCGGAAGGAAGGCAATCTACTTTCACCTTAAGGGATCTAGCCCCGGCAGGGAATGTATATGAACGTAGAACTGCTTCAGATGGATATACAGCTCAGGTTTGTGCAACAAGTCCGACCCACTTCGTGATCGTGCGCCATATACGTCAAGTCCAGAGTCCCGACAAAACGAATCTGAATATTCTAACAGAGTCCAATATGACTAGTTCTGACAACAGATGGGTAACACGAAAGCGGCTTCACCCAATATCTGAGACAGATACTCAATCTTCAGACACCAAGCGACCAAAGCGCCGAAGAAAACGAGAGCGTTTCGGAGCAAGATATTTTAGCCCTAAGCCAGCCACACAAGACAGTCCCGAAACGTCGTCAGGTCGCGAGGAGCCTAGGTTAGAGATGGATGCCGGGCACGAACAACCAAGACGCCCTCAACGAACCTGCAGGAGGACAGGTCGATGGGATGATTTTGTTCCCTACGAATAAGAAGGTAGATGGGGGAGAATGTAGTATCAAAGGTAATTGATGTCCGTCTCACCCCTTTGATTAATGATGGAATGTTCTACATTCGTGTGTATATTAAAGAGTGAATATTGAATACTATTTGTGGCAGTAAGCAACGAATAGTTAAATAAAACTTATCCTTAAGTTATGTTCGGCTTCCAGTTTTTATTACAACTTTTTTTAGACGATTACGTGTGGATACACTGAAAATCCTGGCAGCAATAGAAAGCAACAACAAAATTATTTTAGAATTTAGAGTGGGGCATCAGTGTCGCATATAAATTTAACGTAAAATGATCCTCCGTATCCGGACCATTCTAGGGTTTTATGGCAGTTAACCATTTTTTTTTTTGCTATTTAGATAAATTCTGTGCGTTATTGGAGGGGAGGGGCGGGCGTACACTCTTTTAGGCGATTACGTGTGGTTTTATGACCTTGCCAGTCAGACTTAGGGTTAGTGTTAAAAATATATTAGTCAACTGTCCTAATAAGTTAGAATGACCCTAAAGAGTAGAATCACATTTTAGGGGGGGGGGGGGGAAATTTAGCTGAGGGTGTTAATCTACAAATTTACCAAAGTTTGTTCTTAAAATTATAGAAGTCTCTGAGTAAAAACATTGTTTTAACTATACTCTCCTGCCCCCAATTAATTGGTGTTTTGATATAAATATAGTTTGGATAAATGGAAAAAAAACTGTCTCATTTATTCATTTAGAAGACAAAAAAAATATTAAAAAATATGAATCTATTTTTTTTTTTTTTTTAAATTTAAAAAGCTGAGAAGGGTGGGGGGACTTTTTGAGAAATTTAATTTCTTCGCCATTATGGCAGTGTGGGTCAACATTTCCTGCTATGAATCAGCTAAATGCTTCCCTGTCTTCAGTGCCATGTATCAGCTTGCCTCTCTTCATCTCTCATTTTCAGCATCATCACCATCGTTGTCATCTGTGTGATGCTTGACCTGTTATGCTGCTATGAGGTGGCTGTCAGCATAGCTCTTTGCTTGTCCCTCGTTTTCACCTATCAGCATCATCATCATAGTCAGCGTAGCCCTTTCTACCATGTCAGCATTAGAAGTCCTCTGACAAGCAGGAGGAGGAAGGAACTGATTTTTGATTGGCTGATAGAGATTCATTTCCCTTTTTGAAATTTTAGCGCCTCCTTATTGCGTTTTTCTAGGCATTTCCAGCCTGACCAGCTTGAAGAAAAGACATTTTAACTAAACTTTTTTAAAAGACCCGAACTCAGAGTGATCCCTTTTAAAGAATTATTTGAATAAGCCAGAGGCTTTTATGTACAAGGACAAAGTTTCTTTATTGAAAAAAAGAATTCCCTTTTCATGTAGAGGAAAGTTTTGAAAGAATTCCAGACATACAGCTCCAAGAAGACTGCCTGTTGTCGGACCCGTCGTTTTTGAAAAGCGGCAATTATCCTGTGAAAAGGATATTTTATTTGTAGATTTGGAGCAAGAAAACCAAAAGACTGACCCTTTATGGGTTTTATTTAAAAGAAATTAGGTCTGAGCGACCATTTAAGATGTCAAAAGACTGAGGAAAAGAAAGACTTGTGAACCGGTCTTAAGGGCAGTTTTTATTGTATTTGTTTGAATTCTTTTTTTCAGCCTTTTCAAGTAAAACATCTTGTTTATTTTTGTGTTTTGTGTGGAAAAGCGAAACTTCTCGTTTTTCTTGCCACTTTTCATTATTGCCTGAGGCAATAACCATTGTTTTAGAACGGAGTTGTTCTGTCCATTTCTATCTATTTTTCGGTGTTGTTTGAGACAATAATATTTATTGGAATAACTTTTTTCCTATTATCGTCTGAAACAGCACCCCCCCCCTTTAAAGAATAGTCTCAAGTAGAGACTCCATTTTTCTTGTATTATGTATTATTTATCCTTTTGTACTCAAACTGATTGTTTCATTGAGCATAATATTTTTTATTGTATTTTTATTGTTAATCAAGTTTTGAGTAACAAAAGCAACAACTTTTATTTTTTTATATAAATAAAATTGTATTGAATTACATTTCTGGGTCTAATTTTTTTATTTGCTCCTTTTTAGGTCCCTGTTGTTCCACTTTTAAAAAAAATTTATTTATTGTTACCTAAAGACGATTTTTGATAACGACCCCAAAATTTTGTCAACTTTTCTTTTTTCTTTATTATGGCAAATATAACCATATTCAATAGGCGGCAGCAGCGTCGAAAACAACAACAAATTAAGTTTTAGATATAAAGTATATATCTAAAGAAAAACTTTGTGGCATATCAGAAGAAGGGGCCACCCGTAGTCAGCAAGCCGCAATCAATAAACTGTCTCTCCTGTACCGAACGGTCATAATTTGTAAAAAGTAAGTCTTTTTCATGCAAAATTTTATAATCAAAACTTGATGGAATAACATTTTAAATGAAAATTAAATATAAAGTAAACATGGATTTTTTTACTATATGCGGATCGCACTATGATTGGAAGAAAAGATCATATTTCAATGTTTCAAAAAAATAAATTGTTTATATTCCCCCCCTCTCCCACAAAAAAAAATCAAATAACATATTTGATTACTTATTTTTCTAAAATAATTTATTTAAAATAAAAATACACGGGTGCTGGTGCAGATTAGGACTCAAGCTAAAATCTACTTGGCGTCGTTAGGGTTAGGATCATCGTTAGGGTTACTGTTAGGGTTAGCTTGGGTCCCAACCTGCACCAGTACCAAAACAAAAACTTTTTATATTTTCCTAAAAAAAAATCAAACCACCTATAATCAAATAGGTGGTTTGATTTTTCTATTAAAAAATATTTAAAATAAAAATACAAAACTTCCAGCAAGTTTTAATTATAAGATTTTACATGAAAATTTTTTTTTTCTTTTAAATTATGACCGTTTGGGGCAGGAGAGACAGTCTATTGATTGTGGCTTGCTGTTGTGAATTCAGAATAGCGGTATGCTGACTACGAGTCGCCTTTCTTCTGATATGCCAACTTTGTTAGTTATTACGTTCAATGCGAAGTTTATTTAAAAAAAAAAAAATTATTCCAGCTAATCTAAGTTGTTGGTTCATGTAAACATACGCATGCTTAAACGTGATCAAAAGTTATTCGAATTTCAAAATAATCATTTTGAATATTAAACGTTTTTTATAAAATCGTTGTAATTAATATTACTACTAATAATAACATTAATACAAACAAAACTATTGAATATATATAAGAAACTGCAGAACGAAAATAGAAATAGAATTGTGCAGAATATTAATTTATTAGAGAGCGTTTATAAAATTATTATGCTAATGAAGCATTGGGATGAATGTGTTTATGCAATGTTCCACTGGGTATATATATATAATGTATTTTAAAATAGGTAGTTCGCATTTATTCATTTAGATAACTTTGAAGAAATAACAACTAGTAGTATATTTCTTTCAACGTCACTTTGACATAAAAAATGAATTAAAACATTTTTTTTGTGTGCTTAAACACACTAGTGAAATATGGCAGTTATAAATAAAATAACAGAAAAACTTTAGGAAGTACTTATTACTGAACAATATTAGCATACACCGAAATTTATGAAAAATAATCGAGTAGAAATTTAATAAAAAATAAAATTAATCTATGTATTAGATTAGCGATTTTACGCTGGTATGGTGCCAAGGAGAGACAATCAGTGAGTGAGTGTCAGTAACTAAGAAAATCTCCGATAATGGCTAAAAATGGTAAACTCTGAATAGTAATTGAATTTCATAAATAAAAATTAAAATACCCGATTATTTTTCGTAAACTTCGGTGTTCTAATATTTTTCAATAATAAATATTTCCTATAGTTTTCCTGTTATTTTATTTATAATTGCCACATTTCAGTAAGAGTTTACATACATAAGCGCCGTTTTTTTCTTTTTACAAATTTGGTCAAATTAATTTGCTTTTCAGCTCTGTAATGACTGCTAATGTTTGCGATTAGTTTCGTCTAGCATTGCAACCAGTGTAAGGTCAATAAATACACTATATTATTTTTTGCCCTGTTCAATTTTTGTGGATTTAAAATGTTAATTTGCAAATATTGCGGATTATTTTTTTTCTGTTTTATTTTTCAAATATTAATTTGTTTTCTAATTTTATGAAAGAAAGAAATGGAAATTTGTGATATATTTCAATTCCTTTAATTTCATTTATTAATTAATATTTGTAAAATGAAAAAAAAAACATGGGCGATTGTGCAGTGTAGTTAACAAAAAAGGGGTGAAAAAAAACAAATAGTCAACAAATAACTGTTACCAAAGACAATAAAAGTTACTTATTATAAAAACCACATTTGTTGCAGCCTTAAAAGCTTGGCAAATGCCTATTCATATGTGAATTACATTAATACTGAGGACTGTTTACTAAACATAATTCATAAAATGAATAGTTGCTTAACTGACCGTGCCCCTGTCAATTGAGTCATTAATTCAGCTTCAAAGACAATGGGGAAAATATTGTGGAATTAAACTGTAATATCTACCCTCTCAGAGGCAGTTTGCCGTTCGGTGAGAAAAGTATAATTTTCTAGGGAAACTTCATATGAACAAACAATTTTCCCTGGAAAGGAATGCTTAACTTATAATATTATGATGGCTATGAACCCTGTTCGGTTTAGCGACAGAACTAGAGATGTGAATGGCTTTAAGTCATGTCTTTTAAAGGAAGAGTTCAAAGAATCATTTATTTCCCAATTCCGAGGAAACCGAATACATATTATCTTTCATTTGGGTGGAATATATTTTTGCCATCATGAAAAATTCAAAAATTTTCTTTTGCAGACTTTAAAACTTAGCCCTTTAAAATAAAGACTTCAAAAGGCATTTCAAGAAGAGACTGCTATTTTAGAACTGCAAATATTGGGGATACTTGGAAAATCTTTAACAGGTCCGTGGATGCATATGTTATAAAAAAAATAAGCAACCCAGTGGATATATTTTTTGCTAAATACGACTTTTTTGGTAATTTGTTGTTTCTAAATGAAGACTTATCAAAATTGATGACTCTTCCCTCCTCACAAAAAAATATTGAACTTTTTTCCAACACATTTAAAAATTGCTAGGAAGAAATTGTTATGTTTAAAAGTGCTTTTGCAATGACCAATGGTACAAACGAGTCCATATTATTATCAGCAAGGTCTCATACAATGTATGTTGAAAGTGTCATCGGGGAATTTTGTGATAAGATCAAACAGGCACCAAATTCTAATATATAAAATGTAAGTAGCCTCATGAAGACCAAAAGAAATGACATCCTAAAATTTATTCATAATTTGGATAACAATGAGTTCTTTGTTTTGGTTTAATTTAGTCATCCATCTAACAAAGAGACGTAAGGACGAACAAGTCCTTGAAAAGAAGGGTTTAAATGATGAGATTTATCAGAGATAGGTAGGCAAATCATCCAAGGAAGAGGAAAAAAAAATCCGACAAACTCAAAGGAAACTGAAAATCTTATTGGATGTTTCAGTTTCGAGTTTACAATCGCATTTTCCGGAAAAGTCAGATACCATTTTGGTCGACCTCCATGCCATACTGCAAGGAGCCATTGTCGGTCGCAAATTTAAGCATTGGTTGAAAATCAATAATGAAAATCATCTTTTTGATGGAAATATTTTAAGTTTCAATTAAATATCACATTCGTTATTCTTGTGATTCTTGCACTGAACATTATTATTTAAATAAATATGAATTTGGAATTGACTTTCTGAATAAAGAGTTGATATTGTTTAGAATGTATACATGGCATTTGTTGACCTAAAAAGGGCTTTTGACAGGGTTCCCCAAGAAGTGCTATGGTGGGCAATGCACAAACTTAAAGTGGAGCAGTGGCTTATAAGACTAGTACAATGCATGTACAGGAACGCCAGAAGCAAGATATGAGTAGATGACATTTACAGCGATGAGTTCAGTATAAATGTTGGAGTACATCAAGGATCAGTCCTCAGTACCTTGTTGTTCATTGTTGTCCTTGAGGCCCTCTCCAACGAGTTCCAAACAAGGTTCCCATGGGAACAACTGTATGCCGATTACTTGGTCATAATGGCAGAGACAATGAACAAGCTGGAAGAAAGATTGAAAATATGGAAGAACAACATTAATTCGTATAGTATTATTGGACGAATATTTAATATAATTAGATCTGTCGACATTAAAAGAAAGATTCAAGTCATCCTAGATGGCCGGACATCTAAACAACATCACATTAATGCAGGTGTACCCCAGGGGTCGATCCTTTTACCGTTATTATTCCTGATTTTGATAAGTGACTTCCCTGATGCAATTACATCCGAGATGGGTATATTTGCTGATGACACAACACTCTATTCTTGACATGTGAGCAAATCGAATGCACACATATCCAAAGCAATGGCTGAATCCTTAGAAAATGACCCCCAGTCTGTAGTGAAATGGGGCCAAAAATGGATGGTTACATTTAATGCTACCAAAACAAAGCTCCTTTCCTTTAACAATTATAAGAAACTTTATAAACCAATGATTGCAATGGCGGATAGCACTTTTCCCGAGAGTCTAACAAATTTCTAACATCCACAAGTAACATGAATTGGAATAAATACATAGAAGATACTGCCAGGTTTGCTGCAAAGAAGGTGGACTCCCTCTATCAGGCTAGAAAACCCCTCACACCTGACATTATCCTATATCTCTACAAAGCCACTATTCGCCCATGCATGGGGTATTGTTGTCACATCTGGGCTGGTGCACTAACCACTACTCTCTTTCTCTTGGACAAAGTTAAAAAAAGAGTCTCTAACCGTATAGGTCCCACACTGTCTACCAAGCTCTAGCCTCTGTCCCATCGCCACAATGCTGCATCCCTGTGCTTATTTTACAAGTACTTTAATGGAATCTGCTCCAACAAACTTAGTGCACTTGTCCCTCCTCAACATAAATTCCCTGACAAACTCGACAAGCAGCAAAATCACACCTCTTCACTGTAGAGGTCCCAGATAACGGAAGGCTTTCTACTCTAATAGCTTCTATTCTTGAACTGCTAGCTTTTAAAATTCCCTCCGAGCTCCTTGTTTCCTTGACTGTACGAACATGCAGAAATTTAAATGTAATGTGAACAAGCATCTCACCGCACACCTTCTCACTTAGGATGCCCCTATAAATCTAGCCCCTAATTCACAGTAGCACCTCACATCTCAGTGGCAGTGTGCCTTGTTTGGGATGAATTAAAGTTTAAAAAACAAAAAGAAAAACACAATAACATTTGCACGCTGCTGCTTCCCATGACTATAAGATGACCGAAAGATATTAATAAATTGTCAAAACACTTATTCACATATTTAATTACATATAAAATTATCTGTTCCCAAACCTGACGGTTTAAAAATATCAGATACATTTTTTTGTTAATATTAACCTTAGAGTAATCCTCCCAAATACTGTTCGGCAGTATTTCAAAACATCTTATTATTGTGTAAAACCATTATATTCATTGTTTAAAAAAAGAAAACATTAAGTTTTAGTAATGTGAATTGGGCTCGCGAAATGGTGAAAAAGACATCTCGTCATGTTGAATTTTAAAAATATGGTTGCTGTAAAGAAACAGCCGCTGATGCTGACCGTGTTGTTAATCCAGGGGGGATAACTAGATTTGACTAAGAAAATCAGCATAAAATAAAAAGAGAATTTAAGACGTTGAAATAATCAATCGAACAATGAAACAATGTTATGTAAAAACTGTGACATTATTATTTCTTTTTTAAACACGTGAATTATTTTAGGGAAAAAATTTATATCACATATTGCTCCCTATACCCAATATTTAACAGTTTAAAAAAACTTTTAAAAAAGAGAAGGTCGCCACAAGGTAGGTCGCCACTGTAGATGTAAGAATTAAGGAGTAGGTTTTGGGTGTCATCCTAAGTTGGGAGCTGTACAACGAGATGTCTGTTTACATTAGTTTTAAACCTCTGCATGCTGGTACAGTCGGAGAAAACAGGGAGCAGGGAGTGAGTTCCAGAGACCGGCAGATGTTCGATAGATTATTGCAGCTTCCTAAATTCTCTCTTTATTTTATGCTTATTTTCTTAGTAAAAGCCAGTTATCCCCTCTGGATTAACAACAAGGCCAGCATCAGCGCCAAGAAACGGTACAAACTAAAAGGAAAATAACTCTGTTCTTATTATACCACAAGGGAAATAACCCACTCCCTTGATTTTTTAAAACAAAATCTTTATTGGGTGGAGCCGTAGTAATTTCCTTGTGGCATAATACGTCTTGCACTAGTTATTTACATCAGTCATAAAACACATTGGCTTTCTAACCTTTTGTCTTCATCATTACTCATGAACGTATTCATTTACTCCTTTTATTCACATGTTAACGAAGACACCTCAATAAAGTTGTTTTAAATGTTATTCTACACAGTGTTGCCAACTGAAATTTTCAAAACCCGTTAGATCGGGGGAAAAATTTCCAGAAAACCACTAGATTTTTAACTTTTTGTCATTGTTGCCTACTGAGATGTTCAAAACACTAGATTTTATGAATATGCAAAATATTCTGAAAATACGACCGCAATAATCTTTTAAACAAACGTGATGAATTGATGGCGAAATGCAGACATAAATGCAAATTTAAAATTACCAATATCTAACAATCTGATAGACCTCTAGACTTGTAACAGTTAGATACCAAATAGATCAGTTACGGTAAACCCCCATAAATATTTACATTAATATCTGTTATGAACATGTAATTACTGACCTGATGACATTAGTTATAGTTGTTTTTCGGATGTATGCATATACGAGTGTACATTAAGATATTCGTGTATTCAGTGTACTTATTCGAAATAAGATAGCATTATATTTGCTATGTATGCATGCGCGTGCGGATGCGCGTGTATGTGGGCATTAGTGTATATGTATGTATGATAAAAATTAGGAACGTATATATAAGTACATTTGTTTTTGTATGTATATATATGTGTACATGCATGCTTGTGTCTGTGTATGTGCTAGCACGTATGTGGGTGTGTGTATGTGTGTGTGTGTATGTATGTACTGCATATTTGCCTTATCAATGTGTGCGTATATTTAATTAAACTCTTACCCCGGTTATTAAAACTTTCCAGGCCGTATGTATTATTTTACTTATGGGTATGTATATGCAATTTAAAACTTTCCAGGCCGTATATATTATTTTGTATATATGTATATGTGTATATAGGTATATATGTGTATACATGGGTGCAGGTGTATGTGTGCATGTATGGGCATGTGCGAGTATATGAGTATAGGTATGTGTGTACGTATGCGTATGACTGAGTATGTATATAGGTATGTGTACAGGTGTGCATTTGTGTATGTCTATGTATACATATATATGTATCTCTATTTTGCACATCTGTGGCTATGTGTGCATGTGCGTATATAGGTATGTATAGGTATATGTGTGTATGTGTGTGTATGTGCATATGTTTGTGTGTGTGTGTGTGTTGGTATGCATTCATTTAGTAGGGATGTTCTTTAATGAATACTTAAAGACGAAACACATTTATCTTCGATGTCTTAAAAAATTTTTAATTCTAGGTAGTAGGTACGGGGGTATATATGTATGTATGTGTGGGTGCGTATGTATGTATGTGTATATATTTATATGTATATGTGTGTATGTGTGTATATATATATGTGTGTGTAGATGTAAGTATATATGTATGTGTGTGTATATGTATGTATACATGTGTGTGCGTGTAGAGATAGATGTGTATATATATAGGGATATATGCAGATGTTATTTACTTAAAATAAGATAGCGAATTAAATTAAGTGTATAATATTATCACTAGACAATATTAGATTAGAATTAATTATAGGCTTCCATAGATTATAAACTAATGTAAGATGAATTTGTGAAAATCAGAGTATTTTTAATTTTCAAATTAATTTTGACGCGCGAATCTAGAGAAAATTAGGGCACGAGAAGTGTCAACTGGCCGATGACACGAGACGCTCTCTTTTCGTTTGCCGGGTAAAAAATCTCGGTCGCCTTGGTAAGCTGAATTTCGGGCTAGCCAAAAATTGTGTGTGTGTGATGTTAAGAATAGGTATATGTGTGCGTATGTATGGAGGCGTATGTCACCAGGTCGGTTATGTAGAAAGAATATGTGCGCTTAACCCAGACGTTATTATTTAATCAAAATAAACAAATAAAACCATAAGATCTCCTTAGATTAATTTAGTTAAATATAAGATGTTAATTCCTACTCACTCTATGTTGGGTGCTCAAACCGGCTGCTACCACCACTCCCTCTGATTGTATTTGAAGTGCCGAGGATAATTCAATTTTCTATCAGTATCAAAAATGTAATTGTTAAGTTGGATGCTTGAATAAAACCGCAAGGTTGAAATAAATTATTGCATCGACAATCATGTAATTTCGTGTTATTATATTTTACGTTATATATATATATATATATTTATATTTATATATATATATATATATATATATATGTTATATTATGACGGGCCCTGTATTTCAAACGGGTAGATTAAC
>OY744539.1:2890000-3087500 GCA_963556195.1 Sepiola atlantica | reverse complement strand
AAAGATGAGGAACACTATGGGAGTACTAACATCGATCAATGGTATGAACTGTGTTTGATTACTTATGGGTGGTCCATGACAAGAATTTGTTGACATTAAATTTGAAGACAACCAAGTTGTAATCAGCAGGGAAGCAGTCCTGCAACAATGTGTTCCACAGTTGAAAAGTCCTTGCAAATGAGTTCTGTCCATGGAAATGACACTTGACACTAGACACATGAAGGAAGAAAGGAAAGTCTTTTTTTCATTGTGGTGGAAAACGAGTTCTTGCTCTGAATGTCTTACAAGGATGAACCAGAGATTGGAGCTCAGTCGAGCACCTTCTATGGAAATAACGATAGAATACAGAGACAGAGACAGAGACAGAGAGAGAGAGAGAGAGAGAGAGAGAGAGAGAGAGAGAGAGAGACTAGCAACGTCTCTTCTGTGAGAAAGGGGTTGTAGGGAAGAGAAGAGATCAACCCTCCCCCACTAGATTTCGAAGTCGATTTTGTAATCTGTTATGGCAAAAAAGAGTGTTCTGTGTGGCATCTACCCGGCTGCACGTAATAATTACAGTGTAATTAATAGCAGTGTTGTTCCATTATATGGTGATAGTCAATCCTTTGTTTTTACCTCAAGTTATTTATAGCCTCAGTGATCACTATTTACTTTTGTTGTTATTTCGGGGGGGGGGGGGGTTATTATAGATTAACATCCACAGCTACCCCCCCCCCCCCCTAAAAAAATGAGATTCTACTTCTTTTGAGCGATTACGTCTGAACACCCTGAAAACGCGGCGGAAAAAAATATTTTAGAATTTAGGTGATCAGTTTCGTATATAAATTTAATGTAAAATGATCCCCCTATTTCCGTGCGATTCTTGCCCTGTCGGCAGGGCCACAAATTCGCCAACTGCAACCTCATTCTACGTATAGAATTATATTTGATAACTTCATTCGGCATTAAATGACTCACAGATGGTTGATATGCCGTAAAACAAACCGAACAAAACTTCCCAGGCCATTCTAACTTTTTGGGACAGTTAACTAATTTTTTATCTCTATCTAAGCCTAAGTCTGACTGGCAAAGTAGTAAAACTACACGAAATTGCCTTAAAAAGTAAAACACATAGAATTTATCTCCCAAAGAAAGCAAAGAAAAAAAAATGGTCCTGAGTCTTAAAACGTTACAATGGCCTGGAAATTGGGGGGGGGGGGGTCATTTACGTTAAATTGGGCAGCATTTTTCATGCCCGCCACCAATCACAATCAAGGATTTTTTTTTTTGTCGGTTCTGAATCTTTTAAAAATTAAACAAACTTTTTTTACAATTTAAATATTTGCCAATTTTACAATATTTTTCTTTTCGGTTTATTTTTATTTTTACTTTTCGAAATAGAATTAACTTTAAAGTGTAGTATCTGTTCTGATATTATACTTTATCTTTTCTCTCCTAGGTCAGTGAAGGAGAAAATGACTGAGGCAATTTTAATTTTTTGTCCCAGTCCTGAGTGCCCCTTTTTGGGGAAGCAGGATTGTCCCCACATTAAAAACCGACTTTGTGTCTAACTCTGCCATCATGGGGAGGCAAGTAAATATTACAATGTTTTTGTTTTTTTTTACACGTGGAGAACTTTCTTACTTTTATTTTAAAAGTTTGCACAAAAATAAATCCAATAAACTTTTAAAATAAATTACCCATGCTTTAGTTAAGTAGCAGTGTGAACTGTTGCATTTTAGACAAAGTGATTCACGCTGACAATTAAATGTAATAATAAACGTTGAAAAATTAGATAAAAACATGAATGTTGGTCTTTTGAAGAGGCAAATAAATAGGAACAACAGAGCAAATGGTAAAAGTGCAGAATAGTTAACAGGCGAGAAATCGTAAACAACAAAAAACAACAAATGCCTCATACCAAATGCAGTAGAATTTAATTAACTATCGACCTGTATACTTTTACGTTTTTTTTTATTTCAAATTTTTTAAGCTGTCTTCACAACACGCGGGAAATAAATGGTTGCTTGTCGCTTAACTGTCGGAAGCTTAATTTCTGAAAAATTGTAAAAAAAACTATGACTACCACTAACCCTAAGTTTAGGGATGCACCTCGGAGTTAAGGATAAGTCAGTTAAGTAACAAGCGGACATTTGTTTTTTTTCTTCTGTTTATAAAGACTGCTTTGAACGACAATATTTTGAAATAAAAAAAAACTTAGACAGTTTCAGCACGTTAAAAGTATACAGGTCGGTAGATAATTAAATTCTACTGTGTTTGGTATAAGTCTTTTGTTTTTGCTATTATTTTTTTTGCTTACAATTTTTCGATTGTTAACTTCTCTGCACTTTTACCAAACTAGGCTCCCGCTATTCGCGGGTGTTACATTCCAGAGAAACCCTCGAATAGCGAAAATCAGCCAATAGATTGCGATACTCCAAAGTTCACTAAAAATCAGGTTTTTGTACGTTAGTATGTTTTTTGTTTTTTTTGCATGAAAACCAACAAATTAACTTCGATTAACCCTTTCTGCTTGCAAGTTGGTTGATTTTTAAAAATATTTCAGTTCTGTATAAATTTTGAGAAAATTTGGAATACCAATGCTTTTTTGTATGAGCTGTGTTTAATATGAATCCTACGGAATAATTAGCGTTTTTAATTGTTTTTTTTGTTTTGTTGTTGTCATATTGGCCTTCGTTGGATTTAAATGATTATCATATTTATAAGTTCTACCGAATTTATGATAAAGATGTTAAGTCAATGCTCATTAGACCTCTTCAAAATTGACTTTTTTCTTCAAACATATGGAAACTGATATTATTCCCATTCTCCAAGGTCTAAATTAGCTAAATATACCAGTTATTGTGATCTTGGACCTTGGCTATGCCTGCCTCAAGAGCCATGTGATTTTATTGTTGACGTTTTTCAAAAACGCTGCAAAATTTTGGATATTATGTCCTTATTTTCATTGTAGCTTTCCAGAGGTTGATGCTATAGCATTGAAAGTGGTACCAAATGAAAGCTAATAAAATTTTCTTGCATATGGTAGTAAACACATGAACACCTGTGTTAATTTTAATTAATTTTAATGCACAAACATATATTTTTATGCTTGGAAAGGATGCCATCATATAATACATAACTTTATCTCAAAAATGTTACTCTTAATGCATGTATATAATTTATTATCACTAAGTATGTTTTATCTCTTCATTTCAGATTGTAAGTTAAAGCTGATTTGTTAAGATTTGTGAACTGCTGACAACATGGCATCTGGAAGACAACTATGCTGTGGGAAAGTGGTCAGCGATACAAGTGAACGGGATGAACCAACTGAAAAGAGAAGAAAGGTGGCAACTCCTGCCACAAGGTCATTCAGTGATGTGTATCTCATTGGGCAACCCAGCTCCAGCATCAGGGGCTCTCAACTTCCTACTAATCGCCAGGTGTTCCAGTATTTCCTGCATTTGAGGAATGATAATCCCAACAGTGACAATAGGTCTTTAGCCCATGATACAGTGGATGTCGTTTTGCCATTCTGGAATATGGCAAGGATTAAAACACTAACTAGACCAAATGCAGTCAACCGTTTCATGATCCTCCATGAAAAGTACAGGAAAATTGTTAAAAACAAGGGAAGAAATAACAAACCAGAGGAAGAGAAACGAGCTAACTTTCTGAAGGACTTAGACAAGTTATTTGATATTGGAGCAAAGGATGTTGTGGAGAAGATAAGAAGCAACAGGCTGCTCACAAAGGAGACCAAGGAAGAGGACGTCAATTTCTATTTGGACCAACAGACAACTCGCCTGGCACACATGTCAGGTCATGATAAGGTGTTTGAGAAGAAGTCTAGAGAGAAAAGCTTCCGAGAAGAAAGAGAAGAGAGAATGTTATCATCAGTGACTGCTGCAGCAGCAGAAGTTGGGAAAATTTCAAGTGATGAAGACCCAGAGAACAGTCAAGGCTCTGGTACTAGTGAGGGTTCAGAATACACTGAGACAACACCAAGCTGTTCATCAAAACCAAGTACGATAACCTTACACTTTCCACACTCAGTTATGACCAGTGAAGAGATTTGTAGCACTGCAGATCGGTTGTCACTCTCTGACAACCAGACTACAGCCATGGTGTCTGCAGTGTTGAAGGCAGGAGGCGCAGATCTTGATGACTTTGTTATATCAGCCTCTACTACAAGACGAAATAGGATAAACACTCGTCATAACTTGTGCCAAAGTTACATGAATAACTTCAAGGAAAGTCTGCCAAATTACTGCACACTACACTGGGATGGAAAACTTCTACGGGATGTTCTTGGTGAAAGATACCCAGTGGAAAGTCTTGCAGTGCTCGTCTCTGGTACTCCACAGTATGAAGAAGGGAAGCTGCTTTGTGTGCCCTTCATAGAAAGTTCCACAGGAATCCAACAGTGTAATGCTACATTGGAACTGATAGAAGCATGGGGTCTCACAGACAACATTGTAGGCTTGGTATTTGATACCACAGCAAGCAACAGTGGCATCAACAAGGGTGCAGCGAAGCTTATTGAAGAAAAACTAGGCAAAAAGGTATTCTACTTCGCTTGTCACCATCACATATCAGAGGTAATAATTAGAAGTGTATAGGAGGCTGTGTTCAGCAAGGTCAAGAGTCCTGACAACCCAATGTTCAGCAATGTGAAAGAGAAGTGGGACAAGTTGGTTAAGGACTGCCCAAGAGTTCTGGGCCTAGTTGAACAAGACTTGAAACAGAAGAAGACAAGCACAATTGCAGTCTTAAGCAATTTCCTTGAGGAAGCAAGTCCGAGGGCAGATTACAGAGAGGTGGCAGAGCTGTGCCTGATCCTGCTTGGTGAGGAACCTCCTCGAGGTATCCACTGGGCCAAGCCAGGTGCCATTCACCAAGCCCGCTGGATGGCCAGGAACATTTACTGTATGAAGATGCTCATGTTTTCCAAGGAACTAAAATACAACACGGACACTATCTTCAAGCTGGAGAGGATGAACAAGTTCCTGACCTTATTCTACACCAGCCACTGGGTGACCACCACATCTGCAGCTGATGCACCTATCCATGACCTCCAGCTTATGAAGAACATGCTGCAATACAAGCAGTATGACTTTGAACTGGCAACCTCTGTTCTCAAGAAAATGAACAACCACCGCTGGTATCTGACCCAGGAACTAGTGCCATTCACCTTGTTCAGTTCACATGCTAGCATGACCAAGTCTGCAAAAGAGAAGCTCGCAGTCAAGCTGTCAGAAACAGAGAAACCTGAGAGTTACAGGAAAGGCAAGCCAGTGTTTCCTGTCATCAATGCAGCTACAGTTCTCACAGACCTGGTAGGGCCAGAGTCTCACTTTCTGTTTGATGCTCTTCGAGTGAAATGTGACTGGCTCACTACTCCTGCTAACACCTGGGAAGACAATGACAGCTACAGGAATGCACAGAAGTTTGTGAGGTCAGTGAAAGTGACCAATGATGTGGCTGAGAGAGGTGTGAAACTAATGAGTGACTTTGCAACTCAGATCACAAGTGACCCAGAGCAAAGAAGCTGCTTACTACAAGTTGTGGAGTACCACAGGAAAAAAATTGACAGTTTCAAAAAAGCCACATTGAACAAGTGATAATACATGTATTAGTAACATCCTATCTGACAGTTTCTTATGCAATATATGTGTCAGTGCAGTGCTATCATACTACCAAACTGATTTTTTGTAGTGTCCCAGCTGTTTGTGCATTAAAATTAGTTAAAATTTACACAGGTGTTCAT
Source organism: Sepiola atlantica (assembly GCA_963556195.1). Classification (NCBI taxonomy): domain Eukaryota; kingdom Metazoa; phylum Mollusca; class Cephalopoda; order Sepiida; family Sepiolidae; genus Sepiola; species Sepiola atlantica. Next base: position 3,081,748 of record OY744539.1, on the reverse strand, counting down.
GTGTTTTATTGTGCTTACTACCATATGCAAGAAAAATTTATTAGCTTTCATTTGGTACCACTTTCAATACTATAGCATCAACCTCTGGAAAGCTACAATGAAAATAAGGACATAATATCCAAAATTTTGCAGCGTTTTTGAAAAACGTCAACAATAAAATTACATGGCTCTTGAGGCAGGCATAGCCAAGGTCCAAGATCACAATAACTGGTATATTTAGCTAATTTAGACCTTGGAGAATGAGAATAATAGTTTCCATATGTTTGAAGAAAAAGGTCAATTTTGAAAAGCTACTAATTTCTGAAACTGTGAATGGTGAGTCCGGGATGGGGGGGGGGGGGTCATTGTACTTATTTTAAATTAAGGAGTGGGGCTCAGGCTGTATTTAAAACTATAGAGGCGAGCCCCTCCTCCGCCCAAATCGATTTTATGATGATTTTTAAGAATAGTTAACAGAAAAAAGAAAGAAACAAATAGTCAACAAATAAATGTTACCAAAGCCAATAAAAGCTACCTGGATAATTGTTTGTGTGCTTAAAGTATTTTAAAGCGCTTTTATTTACATTTTTATCTGGAATTGCGGTTATGCGGGTATCAGACAAAATATCCAGATTTTACAGACAAAAAAACCCTGCTAGATCAAAATTTTACTCGCTAGATTCCAAACAAAATCTCCAGATCTAAGAGGAGAGGGGCGCTAAATTGGCAATACTGATTCTACATTCCTGCTACTGATTCAAAATACTTGTCTTAGCCCCGCCTTACACCCACACAGTTTGATTCTGCTGCCGATTCAAAACGTTTGTCTTAGTCTAGCTTATCAGTACTCCCACACAGCTTGTTCCTGATTCAAAACGTTTGTTTTAGCTCCGCCTACCACTCCGCCCACACAACTCGCCTGTGTTGCTAATTATAAAAGGTTTGTCTTAGCCCCACCTACCACGACGGCCAGACAGCTCGCTCCTTAGTGATTTAAAAGCAGCGAGAGCGAGCTGTGTGGGCGTCGTGGTAGGTGGACTAAGACAAACGTCTTGAATCATCAGCAAAAACAGGCTGTAAAAATGACACTAAAAAAACACACACACACACACAAATTATACATATATATATATATATATATATATTTCTTTTTCTTTAGGATTTCCTCTAAAGTTAAAATTACCCCCCCCCGGGGTGAAAAAATTCGAAGTCAAATGTCCTGCTACTTAAATCCTTCTAGTAATTTTTTTTTAATTCCAACACTTCACTTTGAATTATTTATTCGCCCCCCCCCAAGTTCTATCTATAAATGAGGCCATCAAAAGTGTCTGAGGGAGGTCTATAGTTATTCTCTGTTCATCCTACTCTTAACTAGACGCATTTGCCCCCCCCCCCCACAATTTGGCCATCACTCTCATTTCAACAATCACGACAATACCACATGGTCTACCGGTAAAAGTAAAGAATAGGTAACACTCGAGAACTCTTACACCCTCCCCCCAACAGCACATAATTTATATAAAACGCATTAGAATGATATTATCTACCGAACCTGGTTAGTTTTTACGTGTGGAAACGATTGGTATGTTTTTTTTTTTTTACCATTTCAAAAATCTTATCAAATCGTTTTCACACGTTAAAACTAGATGGGTTCGGTAGAGAATTTCATTCTAATGAGTTTTATATATATATATATATATATGTCATCCACATACAGACTGTTTCACAGCTCATCAGTGCGGCTAGACCGATTAGCCTCAAGCCGGGATATATATATATATATATATATATATATATATTGGTTTACGAGTTCTCGCGTGTAAACTATTCAGTACTTTTACCTGGTCTACCATACTTAATATGTCTCCAATGGTTTAAAATTAATTTTATTTACAAAAAGAAAATGTTTAAACTTTAAAATAACGTGAAGCAGAAACGTAGTCAAATTTTAATAAAATAACCAAAATAAAAAAGACAAAACGAAAACAAACAAATAAAATACGTACTAAATTAGCTGGTTGTTTCTTTATACAAATTTTTTTGTTATCTTGAACTTTTCAGCTTTAAGATGACTCCCATTGAAACAACATTATCTTAACTAACTTACGTACAGTTTCATAACAATTTGGGATAATTATTTTTTATATAGCTCACTAAAAGCCTTTCGTCTTACCTATTCTTCATTCTAAGTTTTATATCGACTAGCGTCAATGGTAGAAATATGCCAGTGTGTCTGGTAATTTGCTAATTTAAAAAGTGCTTTCTTCTATTTCATACGTAATACTAAATTGATTTTAACGCTAATACGTTCAGCATGCCATAAACTAAAAAAAACTAAAAAACTTTTGCATATCGTTTTTCGATAAAATTACATGTGTCGGGAAACGACGTGATTACCCAATTTGGTTCACAGGTTCTGGTTAATAATTTAATGACCGAACAATGCTGTAATAATATAACCTATTGTTTGGTTATTACATTATTAATTGAATCAAATTGTTATAAAACTAGAACTAATTTGGTTAATATAATGTTTCAATGGCAGCCATCTTAAAGCTGATAAGTTCAATATAACAAGTTTTTTGGGGTAATAACAATAATTAAAATGAAAAAAAAAAACCCAACAAAGGCTGCTTTCTAAGAAAATTGTTTGTAGCGTAGTTGGTCACGTGGTTTGGAATTTCCCACATGAATTTATAGAAGAGAAACTGAAGACTGATCAACGAACTTCGTCGTTGTTATTCGAATAATCCCGTCGAGTTGTGACAAGTGGAATTATTTTACAACTTTGTTTTATAGAAGAGATTTGAACACATCAAATGGAAGGTAAGTTAGTCAACTTAAGTAAATTAGTTAAACTTGTTTTAAAAGATAAAAATAAAAATACTGTAACAACTTACAGTGTTTCTTTTTTTTATGTTTGAAAAAAGTTTTATTAATTCTTTCCAGAAATTATCTCCCCTTTTTTAGGAAGTATTAATCACGCTCTTTTTTTTATTTTTTTTTTTCAAAATAATTCTCCAATTTGTATTATTCCGAGTACGGTTCTCTTCTTGGATCTTATTTTCACAACGTTTCGATCGATGTAACCTCCGACCCTCTTTAGATACGTCTTGTCGAACTCGGGAATCTGTACGGAAGGTAGGACCCGTAACACAACGGATAAAGTTCTAAGTGACAGTGTTCTGGAGGTTGAAAGTTTAATCCTCAGTCAGTACGGGCGATACCCGGTCATGGCTGACGGAACGATTGTGATTCGTGGCGGGCATAAAAAGTGCTATCCATGTGGCTTTATGATCTTGTTAGTCGGACGTAAGATTAGTGGTAAAAAAAAACTATTAACTACTAAAAAGTTAAAATGAGGGATAATTTACGTTAAATTTATATGCGAATCTGATCACCCCCCCCCACTCTAAATTCTAAATGATTGTTTTATTTTTTTGTTTTTTGTTCTTCTTTCCGACAAGTTTTACAAGGTGTTAAAAACGTAATCGCCTAAAATAGTAGAATCTCATTTTGGAGAGGTGGGAAAGGGTCAACTGAGAGTGTTAATCTACACATTTTCTATTATAAAAGTCGGTAAATTTGTCGTTTCCTGCTCAAAATGGCGGACAACTCTGACGTTAATGAATCGTCTGCTATTTTCCGACCTCACAAATGAGTAAGTAAAGCCAAATAAATTGTTTTGGACTAATTTCCTGGCACATGTTCGTCTTTTCTCACAGTCCGTTTTTCACAACTTTTTAATGACCAGTTTTTTTTTCTTTTTTCGGTGTACACTTACCTATCAGGCTGCTAGAGAATTCCGGGGTTTTTGGAAAAAAAATTCAAATATTTTACATTTTAGGAGCGGGGATCAGTTTCCAATGTTAATTCAACGTAGACTGATCCCCCACTTTTTGACCATCTCAATTTTTTTAAAAGTCTTTTTCGGTGTACAATTACCTATCATGTCAGTAGAGAATTCCGGAGTTTTTGGAAAGAAATTTCAGAAATTTAGATTTTAAGACGGGGGATCAGTTTTCAATGTAAATTCAACGTAGACTGATCCCCCTCTTTTTGACCATCTCAAATCTTTAAAATTCTTCTTCTGCTTACAATAACCTATCATGTCGCGAGAGAATTCCGGAGTTTTTGGAGAAAAAAAATTAACAAAATTTACATTTTAAGACGGGGGATCAGTCTACTTCGTCTTTTCCCACAGTCCGTTTTTCACAACTTTTTAGGTCTTAAAATTTCAATTTTTTGAAATTTCTTTCCAAAAACCCCGAAATTCTCTCGCGACATGATAGGTACTTGTAAGCAGAAGAAGAATTTTAAAGATTTGAGATGGTCAAAAAGAGGGGGATCAGTCTACGTTGAATTTACATTGAAAACTGATCCCCCGTCTTAAAATCTAAATTTTCTGAAATTTCTTTCCAAAAACTCCGGAATTCTCTACTGACATGATAGGTAATTGTACACCGAAAAAGACTTTTAAAAAAATTGAGATGGTCAAAAAGTGGGGGATCAGTCTACGTTGAATTAACATTGGAAACTGATCCCCGCTCCTAAAATGTAAAATATTTGAATTTTTTTCCAAAAACCCCGGAATTCTCTAGCAGCCTGATAGGTAAGTGTACACCGAAAAAAGAAAAAAAAACTGGTCATTAAAAAGTTGTGAAAAACGGACTGTGAGAAAAGACGAACATGTGCCAATTTCCTAACTGTATTTCTTTTAAAATAATTTAAGGTAAATCGAATTAGCCTTAAACAATTTATTTGGGTTTACTTACTCATGAGGTCGGAAAATAGCCGACGATTCATTGACGTCAGAGTTGTCCGCGATTTTGAGCAGGAAACGACAAATTTACCTAAAAGTCTGTAAAATAAAATATTTTGTAGTAAAAAAAAAAAAAAAAAATTGTTACCAATCGGTCCAAAATTTAATTTTTAACCGATCTGTATATATTTTATTAGCTGTATTTTTGTTTAATTTTCGATTTTTGAGTTGTTAACCTCGAAGTCTTACTTCGAGTAACATCCGACACCATTTTGAATACGGCGGGTTTACAAGACTCAGAAGGCATCGATAAAACATGTAATAAAACCGCTTTAAAATACTTCAAAACAAACAAAAATAGGCAGGTAGAAAAGTAACTTAGGTACGCTACAGTGACCTATATTCTAGTTCGATTGTTTCTGTTCAGTGAGTCGAGCAAACTCTGCGCTCGTAGTTGTTTGTTATTGTATTTTTGTGAAGTACGTAATCGGTTTTTGAGGGCTTTTCAGGCTGTGCAGCTTATGATGCCGTTTTACACATGTTTTCCTCTCCATGCTATTGTTTTAAATTTCCGAATACGCCCACGACAAACGGGAGAAAAAATTGAGTGAAGTTTACGCTCATTTTTATAACACTACAGTTTATAAAGGTGAGTAAGTTGTATTTTTATAACATATAGAAGTGGTAGAATATTTATTTTTCTCCATAACTGCCAAGTTTCATGCAAAAATAAGCATTAGCACATATATTTCTAGACCTCGCAAATTCTCCCCCCCCCGAGTATACAGTGACAGCCATTTTTGATTTCTGACGAAAATCCACCTGCATTCGATCGTTGATATTTGCTAATCTGTCTCTTATATTTTGCTTTAGACACCAAATACTCAAGAATACAGATATATGAAATATTCAACTAAATGATCGCTGAAGACTATGAAAACCATGTTTTATATTCTATCAATCGTATGGTTAATGTTTATTGTCAGTTTTTACATTGTGATTTTGAGACAACCAGGAAGAGTGTGGTTTCAAGGATCAGTAATACTCTCACTGATAGGGTGGTTGTCAACTTCGCTACAATTTCCCGTCTAGAGGAGACATGGAATGTATCTTTAAATAAACTGAATTGTCATTTACATCCATTGGAAAGTATTGCCAGTGGGACACGTTCTGCACTTAAAGCTGTTGAAACTGATAAGGGCGATTTGTTAGGAAATGATTGTGTAGCTGGCAACATTGTATTGGCCATCAATAAATTCAGATATAAGGACAGTAAGGGAGATCCAAAGGGATTTATCTCATTTTTAGAGAAGTCTGGCTTACCAAAGGGGTTTCTGCCAAGATATAGAGGAAACAGATTACATATATTATTTGACATTTCTCAAAAATTAGAAGTTCATTATGAAACATTCTCAGAATTTTTCTCTACAGGCACAGTTTCATGTGTAGATTACAGTCTGCCATCCTCAAAGACTTCACCTCTCCAGTATTCGTATTATAATAAAAATCAGTCAATTACTTTGAATCTTTGTTTGTGTTTTCTGTTCTTATTAAGAATTTCAAAAGCTTTCTAGTGGTACCTTACTTTTTAAGATCTGCCAAAAATTAAGAAAGTTATGATAGTTTAAACTGGACGAATATAGAACTAGGTCACAGATCTCCATTGACTTAACTGTGTAATTAGAGACAGAAAATCTCCTCATATTTCCGTAATTAAAAATTCCATTATTTCCTTTTTATTTGTCATAGAACAATAATCTATACATCATTTGAATACTTTTTAATTGCACTTTAATGTGGTATTAGAAAATATGTGATGAATTATTTTTGAAAATTTTTGTCACATCCCTTTTGCTTCTGGTAACAGTTATTTGTTTGTTTTTTTTTACACCCTTTTTTCTCTGTTGGAAATTAACAATCGCCTAATTTTTTAGCTACTGCATATCGCCCTTTTGAAAAAAATATCTGTCACCTAAAGTTCACGTTTACCGCCTCACATTAAACTGAGCCTGTGTCGCATCTTATTGCCGTGGGATTTAATATTTCCTCGTTCACAATTTACCATTGTATAAGTGTCTTCTCACTCTATTTCTTCACGATCGTGTCTTCTGTGATGCTTACGAGTGTGTGAATCGTTTCTGCTGGGTGTTTAGTGTTGAAAGCAAAACCACCACAGGATACTTTTTAGGAATAGGTATCCAGTCGTTACGTAAGCAGTTCCGACTACGAACGGAGAAAGCCAAATCAAGTTTCGATGCTTCTACACAATACGAACCGAACTAAACCGACTTTGCAAACCAAAACTAAAACTTAGTTTAGAGTAAAAATAAAAAAACAACAACAAAAAACAGTTTGGTTCGTATTGTGTAGATTGTTCGGCGAAGTTCGTTAACGTTCGTCAGTCCCGAAACTGTTCGGTGAAACTCTGAATTGATGACGTAAGTACTGAAATTTTCGTGGATATCTATTCCTAAAAAGTACCCACTACACTTCAAATCATTGATAACGACACTGCTATTTTCGCAGTTTCTTTAACTTTGAAAAGGCATTCTGGTAAAATCGTGATACCAAATTCCTGCACCCATCCCCAATGCTAGGTCACATGATATTTTTTTCTGAATTCTTAAATTCTCACTTATTTAAAAAATTTTATGATCACTTTAATTTCCAAAATTAAGTATTCGAATCTCGTGTAACTAAATATTTGAAGTGTAGGAAACAAACTAAATAAAAACTTGTATATGTCTTCATTTGCTTCAGTTCAGGTTTATCCGTTACACCTCTGCATTGTATTGCCTTCGTTAAATTACTTTATATACAAAAAATATATTATTATTGTAGATTGACACCCTCAGCTAAAAAAAAAAGAAGATTCTTCTCTTTTTAGGCGATTACGTGTTAACACTCTGAAAAACTTGTCGGAAAGAAGAAAAACACTTAAAATAGTTATTTTAGAATCCAGTGTAGAGGATCAGTTTCGCATATAAATTTAACGTAAAATGATATCCCATTTCTGGGCAATTCTAGCGCCTTAGGGCAGTTAATCATTTTTTTTTGCTATGGGAGATAAATTCTGTGCGTTCTTTCTTTTTTGGAGGCTTTTTAGGCGATTATGTGTGGGTTTACGACCTTTGAAAAATTTATTTTTCTAGCCATTTAGCAGGTGAGGGTGGGGAGGTCAATCTGTTACCACGATTTATCAACTTTGGCTGAGCGGTTCCCTTACCACCTTTCATTATCATCATCAACATGTTGCCACTGTATCAAGGTTGATCATCATCATCATGATTATCTTTGTGCTTTTTTTTGTTTTGGTATGTGGCGGCCAGGGCTTTACGCGCTCCACTACTTTTGGAGCTGCTCCTGCTCCAACGCCCAAAATTGGAGCTGGCTCCTCTCACGCTCATCATTTTCAAAAAGGAGCCGCTCCTGCTCCAACTCCTATAAAAAAGGAGCGGCTCTTTTTCAGCGCTCTATAATGATAATGTACCTTCTTTCATAAACGTTCTATTCTGCCAATGAGTGGTCGAGGATAGGGGTGGGCGTCAAAGGATCTCATCGATATGGGTTGGGATGTCACTTTAAGTGTAAGACTGTTAGATAATATTTGACAAAACCTCGCTAATATTTTGAGAGTTATAGGAGAACATGTCGGACGAAGCATAGGATTATACGTAAATTTTCGTTTCCTGAGGTATAAAATAGAAATAGAAAAATCCCTGAAGTATTTTAAAACAATTTTAATGTTCATTACATTAACAACCTATTTTTTCAGGGAAGGAAAATTTGACCCGATATTTTTTCTAATAATTTGGAAGGGAATTTATATTTGTTTTAAGTAAATAAAGTTTTACTTTTAAACATTATTAGTGATTATTTTCTTTTTAAAGAAACCATTTCTCTGGGAAAGGAGAGACAGCCAGGGCAACATTAATCGTCATGCTGTTATTTAATATTTGTTTGTTTTACGAACGTAACAATATTGTATAATGTATATTATTTACCACAGAGAAACGCGTAAGTACTTTCAAACAAATCGATTTATCCAATTTTTTTTTCAATAGTAAAACTGGCGAATAAAACCAATGAAGTTTATTTTTTCAAGATTGAATAAAAAATATTTTTCAGAAGTTGGACAAAAAATATCAATAAATTGTCAGTAAACAATTCAGAGATCCATTTAATGTCTTAAAATTTCATACAAAATATCTGACCTAGACCTTGGGAGTTGAAAAAATATCGTGTCAAATTTTCCTAGGTCGGGCAAAAACATTTATTAAAATTAAAAATTTGCATAAAAAAGGTCAAAACGTCTATATTTGAAATCTCTAACAAAAACAAACTTTACAATTTTAATATTCGATAATAGATTTTTTAAGATAAAGAAAGATATTTAATCTACTTTCGATTCTCACAGAGCAACAAATTAGTCAGAAAGTCTAATTATTTACGTTTTTAAATTAAAATTTAAGATATTTTCTCTAATTTAATTAAGTTTAAACATCGGTTTAATTGCAAAATAGGGACCACTGTTTTATTTTTCGTTCATTTCGTTTGGTATTCGCCCAAATTTTGGATGAAACTAATTTTTGGTCCTGAAATAAAATTCTCATTTACTTTTTAAAGTGTTGAGAATCTAACTTTAATTTCAGGTTTTAATCGCTGGCGGCCATGTTGGTGTTTATTGTTTTTTTTTCCTTGGACTAAAGATATTTTTTCCTTGGACTAAAGATATTTTTACTGCTTTAACAATTTATTACACACAAAAAAAAAACTGAACATTCTATTTACAAAAGCAAGTTTTAACGGAATTTAATGGATTTAAAAGCAAACATGAAAAGGTTAAAGCATACTAGTCGTGAATTTAAGAATAACAAAATGTTGCCGAAAAGACGACGGGTAAAAATGTGGCATAAAACTTCAATTTGATATATGCTAAAAAATAAATTAGAATTTTTTTGTCAGGACAAAATGTACCATTTCACCCCAAAAATTGATTTTATCGAACATTTGGGTGAATACCGGGCGAAATGGGTGAGAAAATCAAACGGCCCCTATAGTACAATTGAACCTAAAATTCTTTATTTAAAAACACGAATTAAAAGAAAAATTAGCTTATATATTCAATCAGCAATAAACATCCTTGTCATATATACAAAAGAAGTTCAAATCTTTAAGAAAATAACTTCAAAGACATCTATAGACTCACTGGCGCATTTGAAAACATTTGTTGCCAAATTGCCTCTTGCCTTAAGAAAACTGTCCCATCAAAAATATAACATGTCGATGTGAACATCTCCCTTCGTCTTCCCCCTCTCCATATACGTTTACCAAAGATATAATTTAAAAAAATAACTCAGAGTTTAGCTGAGACTTTCTTTTTTCTTTTTTTATTGCTGAATAAAAAAACTAATGTTTAAAAAAAAAAATCAAATAATTTTGGAGCGTGGAGCGATAAAATCAAACTGCGCTCTTTAGTCCCAAATGGAGTTACTCTCGCTGAATATAAAATGAGCCTTTGCTCCAGCAAAAAGGAGCACGCTCCTTTTTGGAGAGCTCCGTAAAGCCCTGATGGCGGCAGTGGGGCAGTCAGCGGTGGCCATAGCCAAGAAGTTGTTTACATTGGACTTGAAAATAACCATATTGTAGTCGGCAGGGAAGCAGGCCTGTGACAGTGTTCCGCAGACGGGCAGTTCTAGGAAAGAAGCTCTGCCCATGGAAGTTTCGTTTCGTCTTGGGCTACAATGAAAAAAACTAGCAACATCTCTTCAGTGAGAGAGTGATTGTAGAGAAGACATTTCGAAGTTGGTTTTGGAGGAAAGGGTGCTCTGGCTGACACCTTCCCATATGTGGCAGCAGTACTCCATCTTAGGACGTATTTGACTCTTGTACATGTAGAGGATTGCGTCAGGCGTGAGATACTTTCTGGAGCGGTAGAATGATCCAACCATTTTCCCAGCGGTTTTAGCAACAAACTTGATGTAAGTCTTCCATTTCAAGTCTAGAAGAGAAGGTCAGTCCCAGGAGTTTATCACAGCCCAAATATTTAAAACCCAAAGCAGTTTCAAAGAAGAGTGAAAGAATTATCTTAGAGATTTTTCGAAAAGAATTCCTTTAAAAAAAAAAAAAAGAAAAAAAAAAAAGAAAAAGTCAATATAAAAAACAGTTTTTTTTTTTTATATTGACCTTTTGATCAAGAAAGCCCAAGAACTTTTAACCTTTTTGAAGGCTTTGTTTGAAAAAAAGAATTCGGTCCGAAGCGACCTATTTAAAAAATATATATACTTTGGAGGATAAGAAAACCGAAAAAATAGCCATTTGAAGCATTATTCTTAAGACAATTTTTGGACATTTTTAACAAGAGCCAACAAAACAAAAAGGGATTAAAACAAACAAATAGGCAACAAATAAATGTTACGAAAGGCAATGTAAGTTACTTACCTTGATAAGTTTATTTGTGTTTTAACTTGTTTTAAAGCGTTTTTTGTTAAAAATAAACTTGGTGTCCACCTGTTCAGCTAGAACGGAAAGAAATGGCTGAAATTAGTTTCGATAATCGCTCAAAAACGAAAATTAAACAAAATACTGGTTGAACATTACATTTTCCCATGATTGGTGATATTTATTGGATGTGTTTCTACCAGTATTTTGTTTATTTTTCGATTTTTGACCGATTATCAAGGGTTCCCATGCAGGGCTCATGACCAGCCATTTTGTTTTTCGTTTTAACTGAACAGTAGTGGACACCAGGTTTGTTTTTGTTTTTTTTTTTGGGGGGGGGGGGATAAAAACGCTTTAAAATAAGTTAAAACAAATAAACTTATCCAGGTAGGTAGAAGAGTAACTTATCTTACCTATGGTAAATTTTATTTGTTGCCTATTTGTTTTTTACCCCTTTGTTTTGTTGGCTCTTGTTAAAAATGACCCAATTTTTATTATGTTTTTATCGCACGTTTCCTTTTTATTCTAAGTAAGTCTGTTTTCCTTGTTTGTTGTCAGGAAAGCGAGACTTGTTGCCGTTTTTTTCAACCCATTTTTTCTTTATCATTTTAGGCGTTATTACCTTTTATCGCTCGAAACGATAATCCTTTTTAAAAGAATTGTCTCTTATGTAGGACCCCATTTTTGGTGCTGTTACAGATTTCCGTGACTTCGCGTCTATAACAGTACCCATTTTTTATATATATATTTTTTGTGCTCTAATTGATATTTTTATTGAGCTATTTATGTTTTTCATTGTTACTGTGGTTAAGAAATAATTAGCTAGCATTTTTGAATTTTAATAAAAACGACTGAATTACATTCCTGGGTCGGCGAATGTGTAGTTTGACAGCCAAAATGGCGGACAACTCTGACGTCAAGCTAGCGTCTGCTCTATTCAACCGGTGCCTCGAAAAAGTGGTTCCGCGTTTACATGAAACAACGTACAATAAGAAAACATTTCCTTTTTACAAATTTATTGTGAAAATAAAATCAACAATATTCAACCAACATTTTTCCGGAAGATAACCAAACTACACATTCGCCAAAAACACTGCAAAAAAGTTTGTGAAATTGTACATTAATGTTGGTTATCTTTCGGAAAAATGTTGGATAAAAGTTTTGTTGATTTTATTTTCACAATAAATTTGAAAAAAAGGAAATATTTTCTTATTGTACGTTGTTGCATGTAAACGCGGAACCACTTTTTCGAAGCACCGGTTGAATAGAGCAGACGCTAGCTTGACGTTAGAGTTGTCCGCCATTTTGGCTGTCAAACTACACATTCGCCCCTGGGTCCATTTTATTTATTTGAATGTTCGTTTTTGTGACTTTCTTTTTTCTTTTTTTTTTGTTTCTTGTTACAAAAAAGACGAATTTTTATATTGACCTCAAAATTCCGCCAAGAATTAATGGTAGAAAATTTAGTTAACATCCCTAATAAGTTAAAATGGCTCGGGAATGGTGGATCATTTTATGTTAAATTTATATACGAAACTGATCACCTAAATTCTAAAATATTTTTTCCGCCACGTTTTCAGGGTATTCAGACGTAATCGCCCAAAGAAGTAGAATCTCATTTTTTAGGGGGGGGGGCAGGATTTTAGCGTTGGATGTTAATCTATAATAACCCCCCCCCCCCCCGAAATAACAACAAAAGTAAATAGTGATCACTAAAGCTATAAATAACTTGAGCTAAAAACAAAGGATTGACTATCACCATATAATGGAACAACACTGCTATTAATTACACTGTAATTATTACATGCATCCGGGTAGATGCCACACAGAACACTCTTTTTTGTCATAACAGATTACAAAATCGACTTCGAAATCTAGTGGGGGAGGGTTGATCTCTTCTCTTCCGTACAACCGCTTTCTCACAGAAGAGACGTTGCTAGTCTCTCTCTGTCTCTCTCTCTCTGTCTCTGTCTTTCTCTCTCTGTCTCTGTCTTTCTCTCTGTCTCTCTCTCTCTCTCTCTCTCTCTCTCTCTCTGTATTCTATCGTTATTTCCATAGAAGGTGCTTGACTGAGCTCCAATCTCTGGTTCATCCTTGTAAGACATTCAAAGCAAGAACTCTTTTTCCACCACAACGAAAAAAAGACTTTCCTTTCTGCCTTCATGTGTCAAGTGTCATTTCCATGGACAGAACTCATTTGCAAGGGCTTTCCAACTGCGGAACACATTGTTGCAGGACTGCTTCCCTGCTGATTACAACTTGGTTGTCTTCAAATTTAATGTCAACAAATTCTTGTTATGGACCACCCATAAGTAATCAAATGCAGTTCAGATCATTAATCAATGTTAGTATTCCCATAGTGTTCCTCATCTTTCGGTTCGGAAACATTCTGTCTCATTAACCCGGCAGCACTTTTAATGCCTGCTATTGCTCACCATCAATCACAATCAGGGTTTTATCTCCCGTTACTCAAACTACTGAGTCAAGGCCAACTATTTTTATTTTATTAAAAAACTTCAATATCACAAAACTCTGAACAAAATAATAAAACAAAAATAACTTTAATTTTATTCTGAAAAGTATTGAGGGGAAAATGAAAAGATTTGATATGATCTTATTTTTAAAAATAAACAAAAAACGGAAAAAAATTGTAAAATCGGCAAATATTTAAAATGTAAAAAGATTTAAATGAAACAAAAAAGCCATACTGGTTTTCGTTTTGAAAATATTCTGAGCAGTTCTTTTTCAATTTCAAATGGTTGTCCTTGACTGGTTAATTTGAACCATGTGATACAAAACCCTGATTGGGATTTGTGGCGGGCATAAAAAGTGCCGCCCTCATTAACCCTTGGCCTAGCTTGCACGTGCCGTTAAAAATGAGTATTCTTTTTTTTCATTCGTTTCCCAACTTCCCAATAACTTCAAGCTAGAAATCAAAATAGTAGGGCACTGTGTTTGGGGTGGAGGGCTATATTTTTGTGAAGCGGTTAGCTTTCCAACATGACTGCTAAATTTTATTAGTTTTGTTTGACTTTGCAACCGGTGACAAGAGAAATTAATCCACCCTATCAATGTTTTCTGATTTTTGCGGATTAGTTCACTGTGCAAATTATCCGTCATATAAAAGACAATTACTTTGACAATATTTTATATTAGATACTCCGTTTAATTTGTGTTCTTGGCCTTTTGGCTAAGATCAAAGTGTAGTATCTGTTCCGATGGATACTGCACCCCATAGACTGGTATTGTCTTGGCCTTCGGGCTTGATTTACGCCAGTCTATGGGTCTGCCTGTGCAGTTCTAGGAGGTCCACCCTCCCAGGCTTCGCCTCCCCTCTTTGGGGAGGAGTAAGTTTATTGCTTACTGCCTGAAGCGCCCCTACCGGGGAATGCCGACGGGGCTGCCCAGGCAATTTTAAAACCCCACTTTCCTGACCCGACCTTGGGTCACATCTTACTTGTGGGAGTAAGATAAAAACTGGCCTTGTGCCTAACTCCTGGAGAGGAGTAAATCAATACTCCGTTTAATTTGTAATATATTTCGATTTCATTTTTAATAAACACTGTTAGATTTTATTATTTGTTTGTTACAAAATAAAACGTGCCATCCTTTAACTCTACCACTAACCTTAAGTCCGGGTGGACCCCCCCTCTGAACAAACCAAGAAAGAAAGAGAATAGTTGCCACCTGGACTTAAGGTTAGTGGTAGGATTATGGCATGTTGCAGGTGTAAACCGATCCCACACGCTCCTTCTCCCACCGTGGGTATTGTCGGCCACTCACGCACAGGTGTTTGATATACTGGTCGCGGTGCCACATATAACAGATACCCAACTCTGTTCCTGCGTCATGGAACCACTTATAACATAGTTCCCCACTCGTGTTTCTGTCTCGCTGCTCACGCCTCTAGTTCTCTACACAGAGATCTTGCCAGACTGTGAACACTCTCTGGCCGATCGTCGTAGTGGCAATAAAAAATATGTCGGTCGAAATTCCTCTAAGGCTGGGATGACGGCGATGATGATGGCGTCGTTAATTCTGTGAAGGCAAAGGTTATTCAAGCAGAACAAATCAACAATAGAATGATGCAACAACTTGGCGAGGTCTTTTTGTATGAAATAATTATTAAACAAGGTAAAAGAAAAGAATTGATTTAACGTTGAATTAAAGTCTATCTTTTGGTAAATGTCTTTGGCGTTAAGCTATTTTGTCGTCTCTCTGTGCGTCTGTGAATTCATTTACGATTGCTAGTTATTAATTAAGTCACTAATCTATGTTAAGGAAAACGATGAGAGTTTCTCCGGCTCTTTGTTCATAGTCGAAGCCGGGACAGAGCCCGGTTCGCGACCGGCGTCTTTGCCGTGTAACTGTGATCTCTTTTCTCGTTCTAACTCAAAGTCCTTTCTCTTACTGAAAAGTTGTATGGTCACACCCTCCCTTTTCCCAACATATTTCTCTATATCTTTCTTCCTCTCTCAGGGGTTCGGAGGTGGGGGGGGGGAGCGCCTCTTTCAACGCTACAGATAAATGGGATTTCTCTCTTTCTGATTTTATTGTTATCGCCGTTATAAAAACAATTACTCGTTATTTTCTCGCCGCGTGGCCATCATCCATCTGCCCCAATTAATGGGGACAGGGTTAGATGATTATCTTGCTCGCTTGCGATCTTTCAAGTGTCGACTTTTTATTAGTTTTTCTTTTGGTGATAAAAGATTTTGCCCAAATTCTGATTTCACATCTATTAAGCGTACGCTTTGTGTGTGGTTAAATGGAATTGACACTCAACACGACTTTTCGTAGCTATTTCGACGCCGGATACAACCGTTTCGCGTCCAATATATATACTAGTCTTATATCTCCACTTCGTTTCTACATAGGGCCTAGCGTCATCACCAAGATGCATACTAGTGCACCACTAGGGTATCCGATCCTCGTCGGGCCGACTGCTTTGTCACACAGGGACCGATGTTGGTGATCGGTCTTACAACTAAGAAAAGAGACACAAACATAACGATGTTTGTTGACTCGAGCTATGGTTAGTTTGTTGATTAGAAACGAGCTGCTGTAGTTGCTGTGACGATAGTGATTATGATGGCAGTCATTATTGACGTGCTGTAAAAGTAGGAGGCGAATCTGCTGCTGCTGAGTCGTCGTAGTAGTAAAAATACCGTTCTATTTAACAGAGATTTGAAAGAGAAAAGGCTGCTGCTGTCTGATGGCAATCCTAGGGACAAGTCTCGTTTATAAGGCTGGAGTGAAGAAACACGCCCCTTTTTATACTGTTTTGCCAACTGCTGCTGATACAACACTTTGATGATGATGGCTTAAGTGACAATATTAGCAGAAAGAAACTGTTGGTTTCTGTCAAATGGATTAAGATGTTCAAGTATCAAGCACCCGGGTTTGTTAGGAGTGCCGAGTTGTAAATGGGGTCGACACGACAAGATCTTCTCCCTCGATAATTTATCGTATCAATTAGAAACAGATGTTTCAGATATGCTTAAAGTGTGTCAGTAAAGACACCCGAAGTCAGTAGGGCAAGTGAGTCTGCACTGTTGATGAAATCTGTGGTGCAAGTGAGCCTTCGCCATGGTTGAAGTCCATAGTGCAAGTGAGTTTGCACTGTTGAAAGTGACGGGTACAAGTGAGTCTGTACTGTTGTTGGTTGCGTTGCTCAGGTTGAAGAGTGCTCAGTCGAGTTAATCAACAAACGCTCAATCATTGGGATTGGTGGTGCACTAGAGTCAAATGTTCAAGTGGGTTTGTACGGTTCTTGGAGCATAAGGTTTGCAAGTGGGTCTGCAGATTTGAAGAGACAAGTACAAGTAGGTCTGTACTGTTGTTGGAGTGTGTTCATTTTAGTTGATGAGTCCTCAGTGGAGTTAATCAACGTCCAGTTGTCTGGTAATTTAGTAGTGCGACATGCTTGAATGGCTTTCTCTAAATCTAGGGACGATTCCCGTAGCATCCTTTCACGTAACAATTTGTTTTTAATGCTGTAGACAAGGATATATTTTATTCATCTCTCTGTAAGTTGCCTGAACTTGCATTTGTTTGCTTTTTGACTCAACTCCGTGACATATTTGTCGAATCTTTGGTTTTCTTTTTGTTTGCATGTGAGGAATTGGTGTGTTAGAAAAGTTAAATTTTTCTAGGTTGGCAATGTGTATCAAACTTTTCGATCACCGTTTTCAGATCATATCTTTGTTCCTCGTTCTCAAAATTGAATGTGGAATAAACATTTTTTCTCTTGTCTCCTATACGGGTCAATAAAATTGAGGTTTTTATCTTCCCTGATTTCATATCTGACTCTGTAGCTTAAAGAAATAGTTGGAATTGGTTTTACCATGTTTCCCGTTCAGTTGTCTTCTGTGAACGTTGTTAATTCTTGAGTCTCTTCTGACACCATGTTATATTATGCGTAAATATATGATGACAGGTTAACAAGGAATAAGCAGAAACTTGTTATAAGACTTTATTGAGACTGCTCGTTTAGTAGACCGAGAGGTTTCTGCTGCTATGTATTGGTTACTTTGGTGGTAGGAGGTTGCAGTCAAAGGGGAATGGTATGAAATATAAGGAGAGATAACTCTAACCCTAACCCCCCCCTCCTTTATTGGTTGCTTTGGTGGTAGGAGGTTGCAGTCAAAGGGGAATGGTATGAAATATAAGGAGAGATAACCCTAACCTCTAACCCTAACCCCCCCTCCTTTATTGGTTACTTTGGTGGTAGGAGGTTGCAGTCAAAGGGGAATGGTATGAAATATAAGGAGAGATAACCCTAACCTCTAACCCTAACCTCCCCCTCCTTTATTGGTTACTTTGGTGGTAGGAGGTTGCAGTCAAAGGGGAATGGTATGAAATATAAGGAGAGATAACCCTAACCTCTAACCCTAACCCCCCCCTCCTTTATTGGTTACTTTGGTGGTAGGAGGTTGCAGTCAAAGGGGAATGGTATGAAATATAAGGAGAGATAACCCTAACCTCTAACCCTAACCCCCCCTCCTTTATTGGTTACTTTGGTGGTAGGAGGTTGCAGTCAAAGGGGAATGGTATGAAATATAAGGAGAGATAACCCTAACCTCTAACCCTAACCTCCCCCTCCTTTATTGGTTACTTTGGTGGTAGGAGGTTGCAGTCAAAGGGGAATGGTATGAAATATAAGGAGAGATAACCCTAACCTCTAACCCTAACCCTAACCTCTAACCCTAAACCCCCCCCTCCTTTATTGGTTACTTTGGTGGTAGGAGGTTGCAGTCAAAGGGGAATGGTATGAAATATAAGGAGAGATAACCCTAACCTCTAACCCTAACCCCCCCTCCTTTATTGGTTACTTTGGTGGTAGGAGGTTGCAGTCAAAGGGGAATGGTATGAAATATAAGGAGAGATAACCCTAACCTCTAACCCTAACCCCCCCTCCTTTATTGGTTACTTTGGTGGTAGGAGGTTGCAGTCAAAGGGGAATGGTATGAAATATAAGGAGAGATAACCCTAACCTCTAACCCTAACCCCCCCCTCCTTTATTGGTTACTTTGGTGGTAGGAGGTTGCAGTCAAAGGGGAATGGTATGAAATATAAGGAGAGATAACCCTAACCTCTAACCCCCCCTCCTTTATTGGTTACTTTGGTGGTAGGAGGTTGCAGTCAAAGGGGAATGGTATGAAATATAAGGAGAGATAACCCTAACCCCTAAACCCCCCCTCCTTTATTGGTTACTTTGGTGGTAGGAGGTTGCAGTCAAAGGGGAATGGTATGAAATATAAGGAGAGATAACCCTAACCTCTAACCCTAACCCCCCCCTCCTTTATTGGTTACTTTGGTGGTAGGAGGTTGCAGTCAAAGGGGAATGGTATGAAATATAAGGAGAGATAACCCTAACCTCTAACCCTAACCCCCCCTCCTTTATTGGTTACTTTGGTGGTAGGAGGTTGCAGTCAAAGGGGAATGGTATGAAATATAAGGAGAGATAACCCTAACCTCTAACCCTAACCCCCCCTCCTTTATTGGTTACTTTGGTGGTAGGAGGTTGCAGTCAAAGGGGAATGGTATGAAATATAAGGAGAGATAACCCTAACCTCTAACCCTAACCCCCCCTCCTTTATTGGTTACTTTGGTGGTAGGAGGTTGCAGTCAAAGGGGAATGGTATGAAATATAAGGAGAGATAATCCTAACCTCTAACCCTAACCCCCCCTCCTTTATTGGTTACTTTGGTGGTAGGAGGTTGCAGTCAAAGGGGAATGGTATGAAATATAAGGAGAGATAACCCTAACCTCTAACCCTAACCCCCCCTCCTTTATTGGTTACTTTGGTGGTAGGAGGTTGCAGTCAAAGGGGAATGGTATGAAATATAAGGAGAGATAACCCTAACCTCTAACCCTAACCCCCCATCCTTTATTGGTTACTTTGGTGGTAGGAGGTTGCAGTCAAAGGGGAATGGTATGAAATATAAGGAGAGATAACCCTAACCTCTAACCCTAACCCCCCCTCCTTTATTGGTTACTTTGGTGGTAGGAGGTTGCAGTCAAAGGGGAATGGTATGAAATATAAGGAGAGATAACCCTAACCTCTAACCCTAACCTCCCCCTCCTTTATTGGTTACTTTGGTGGTAGGAGGTTGCAGTCAAAGGGGAATGGTATGAAATATAAGGAGAGATAACCCTAACCTCTAACCCTAACCTCTAACCCTAAACCCCCCCTCCTTTATTGGTTACTTTGGTGGTAGGAGGTTGCAGTCAAAGGGGAATGGTATGAAATATAAGGAGAGATAACCCTAACCTCTAACCCTAACCCCCCCCTCCTTTATTGGTTACTTTGGTGGTAGGAGGTTGCAGTCAAAGGGGAATGGTATGAAATATAAGGAGAGATAACCCTAACCTCTAACCCTAACCCCCCCTCCTTTATTGGTTACTTTGGTGGTAGGAGGTTGCAGTCAAAGGGGAATGGTATGAAATATAAGGAGAGATAACCCTAACCTCTAACCCTAACCCCCCCTCCTTTATTGGTTACTTTGGTGGTAGGAGGTTGCAGTCAAAGGGGAATGGTATGAAATATAAGGAGAGATAACCCTAACCTCTAACCCCCCCTCCTTTATTGGTTACTTTGGTGGTAGGAGGTTGCAGTCAAAGGGGAATGGTATGAAATATAAGGAGAGATAACCCTAACCCCTAACCCCCCCCTCCTTTATTGGTTACTTTGGTGGTAGGAGGTTGCAGTCAAAGGGGAATGGTATGAAATATAAGGAGAGATAACCCTAACCTCTAACCCTAACCCCCCCTCCTTTATTGGTTACTTTGGTGGTAGGAGGTTGCAGTCAAAGGGGAATGGTATGAAATATAAGGAGAGATAACCCTAACCTCTAACCCTAACCCCCCCCTCCTTTATTGGTTACTTTGGTGGTAGGAGGTTGCAGTCAAAGGGGAATGGTATGAAATATAAGGAGAGATAACCCTAACCTCTAACCCTAACCCCCCCTCCTTTATTGGTTACTTTGGTGGTAGGAGGTTGCAGTAAAAGGGGAATGGTATGAAATATAAGGAGAGATAACCCTAACCTCTAACCCTAACCCCCCCTCCTTTATTGGTTACTTTGGTGGTAGGAGGTTGCAGTCAAAGGGGAATGGTATGAAATATAAGGAGAGATAACCCTAACCTCTAACCCTAACCCCCCCTCCTTTATTGGTTACTTTGGTGGTAGGAGGTTGCAGTCAAAGGGGAATGGTATGAAATATAAGGAGAGATAATCCTAACCTCTAACCCTAACCCCCCCTCCTTTATTGGTTACTTTGGTGGTAGGAGGTTGCAGTCAAAGGGGAATGGTATGAAATATAAGGAGAGATAACCCTAACCTCTAACCCTAACCCCCCCTCCTTTATTGGTTACTTTGGTGGTAGGAGGTTGCAGTCAAAGGGGAATGGTATGAAATATAAGGAGAGATAACCCTAACCTCTAACCCTAACCCCCCATCCTTTATTGGTTACTTTGGTGGTAGGAGGTTGCAGTCAAAGGGGAATGGTATAAAATATAAGGAGAGATAACCCTAACCTCTAACCCTAACCCCCCCCCTCCTTTATTGGTTACTTTGGTGGTAGGAGGTTGCAGTCAAAGGGGAATGGTATGAAATATAAGGAGAGATAACCCTAACCTCTAACCCTAACCTCCCCCTCCTTTATTGGTTACTTTGGTGGTAGGAGGTTGCAGTCAAAGGGGAATGGTATGAAATATAAGGAGAGATAACCCTAACCTCTAACCCTAACCCTAACCTCTAACCCTAAACCCCCCCTCCTTTATTGGTTACTTTGGTGGTAGGAGGTTGCAGTCAAAGGGGAATGGTATGAAATATAAGGAGAGATAACCCTAACCTCTAACCCTAACCCCCCCTCCTTTATTGGTTACTTTGGTGGTAGGAGGTTGCAGTCAAAGGGGAATGGTATGAAATATAAGGAGAGATAACCCTAACCTCTAACCCTAACCCCCCCTCCTTTATTGGTTACTTTGGTGGTTGGAGGTTGCAGTCAAAGGGGAATGGTATGAAATATAAGGAGAGATAACCCTAACCTCTAACCCTAACCCCCCCTCCTTTATTGGTTACTTTGGTGGTAGGAGGTTGCAGTCAAAGGGGAATGGTATGAAATATAAGGAGAGATAACCCTAACCTCTAACCCTAACCCCCCCTCCTTTATTGGTTACTTTGGTGGTAGGAGGTTGCAGTCAAAGGGGAATGGTATGAAATATAAGGAGAGATAACCCTAACCTCTAACCCTAACCCTAACCTCTAACCCTAACCCCCCCCTCCTTTATTGGTTACTTTGGTGGTAGGAGGTTGCAGTCAAAGGGGAATGGTATGAAATATAAGGAGAGATAACCCTAACCTCTAACCCTAACCTCTAACCCTAAACCCCCCCTCCTTTATTGGTTACTTTGGTGGTAGGAGGTTGCAGTCAAAGGGGAATGGTATGAAATATAAGGAGAGATAACCCTAACCTCTAACCCTAACCCTAACCTCTAACCCTAAACCCCCCCTCCTTTATTTATGTACAACTTTGATAGTTACACATTCAATTAACATTGAACATTTTAACTCAGTTATGACTGCCAAATGTTACGTCACACATTTCGACCGATGTAAGGGCAAAAAACAACAAAACGTCGTATTATTTTGGCTTTGTTTCGGAATTTTTTAGATGAGGATCGATAATTTCGTCAGCCATGACTGGGTAGAAGTCTTAAGTATTCTTAGTGTCGCCCATACTGAAGATTGAACCTTGAATCCTCAGAAGACTGTCACGTAGAGCTGATTATTACTTAGCACTCATGGAATTAAATTCCGTTCAGGTTCCTGAGGTCGACATACATATTCCCTAATTTGATGAGACGCACCTGTCGAAGGTTACATCAACCGGAACATTGTGAAAATAACATCCAAGATGAGAACAGTAGTCCGAATAATCCAAATAATACAAATTATTTTGGCCTGTTTTTTGTTTTTTTTAAATAATAATTTATTTTCTGATTTTTGCGGTAACAAATCAAAAAAAAAAAAAATGGGGGGGGGGGTGCAAACAACAGAAAAAGGTGTGAAAAAAAATTACACCAAATAACTTATACCAAATGCAAGAAAATTTAATTTTCTATCGACTTGCATAGCTTGTCAGTTTTGATACTTCTAAAGTTTTTTTTGTTTTTCAGATTTTGTATTGTTGCCTTGGAGGCTTGTAAAAATAGGGATTCAAGATGCCGCCGTATTTTACTTGATGTGAACTGTTTTTTTTACAAGCCTTCTAGGAAAGTATACAAAATCTGAAAAAAAAACAAACACTTAAAAAAGTGTCAAAACTGAAAAGCTATGCAAGTCGATAGAAGATTACATTTTCTTGCGTTTGCTAACAGTTATTTATTGTAAATTTGTTTTTTCACCTCTTTTTGTGGTTAACTATAATACACCATTGCCATTTTATTTTTATTTTTAAAGATATAAATTAAGAAATTGTTTGTTTTTTAAAATTTTCTTTTCACATGTTAGTGATAACTAGGGACCTCCAAAGCGTACCACAAAATCAATGACGTCATCATTATTTGCATACTTTACATAAAATGCATTTTTAATTCTTTGTTTTAAATCCCCCCAAAATAAAGTTATATATATATATATAAGTTGTTTTAAAGTAAAATAGTTTATTTAAAAATTAAATTATAGAAAGAAACCCATTCTTTATCTTGAGATTTTAGTATTAAATTGATGTATTTTTTAAAACTCTTTCGTTTTATATAACATTAAAATTTTGTTGGATCAGAATATATTTTGTTCAGATTTCATAAAATGATATAATGAGGACGGGGGGGGGGGAATCACGTAGAAAAATATTTTCCCTGATATATTTTACGAAAAAAAGCACATTAAAGATAACTTAGTCCAATAATGCATAAGTATCGAAAATTTCGTGAAAATCTGACCATTACTTGAATTTTGCTAGATTTATTAAACACATGGATGTTAACGCATAAAAATGGGTCACTACATAGGAACGTTGTTTTAAGGCGTAAATAAAGTACACACGTTTTTAGTTTCTCATTTTCATTAGTTTCGTACGCTGAAAACATTAAAAAAAAATCACCAGCAGTTTATTTTACGTTTCGGTGCTATTTTACTTATAGGCCGATCAAGTTAATTGTGTTCATGTAAAAGCATTATTTTGTACTTACTCAGTCACATTTTATCTCTCACGCCCCGAAAAAGAATTTTAAAATATCAAGCAGAACTTTAATTAGAACGATTTTTCCATTTCGATGTTCAACCTGTATTTGTGCCCGAGCCGACATTTTGGGCTGTGAGCGGTCGGTAGAATAGACAAGGGTATTAACTCCGTTTTTATTGTTAGGATTATAAAAAGAAAGAAACACATAAGCAATAGTAATAAAATATATATTTATTAAATTAAAAAATAGAAAATTAAATAATTATTTTTACTTTGTTCACCGGGATACTTTCCACGATATAATTTTCTTGGGTTTTTTTCTTTTTTCATATTTACATGGTAACTTTTCGCGACACTTATCTGCCCTTAGTTAGCTAACCGGCCACTCCGAAAATCGCAGACTCGCCATTTCATATAACCCTTATGGAAATGGAAAAATCGTTCTAATTAAAGTTCTGCTTGATATTTTTAAATTCTTTTTCGGGGCGTGAGAGATAAAATATGACTGAGTAAGTACAAAATAATGCTTTTACATGAACACAATTAACTTGATCGGCCTATAAGTAAAATAGCACCTACGTTTCTTCTTTTGAATGGTAAAACAGTTATGATGATAATATAAACCTATATTAAAGTTACATCATGTTACATATAGGGGGGGGGGGATTCTATGGTTAGCTTTGGAGGTCCCTCGTGATAACGGTTGGTAACTTGATAAACAATTGCATAATTATGGCGGGTGTTTTGTGATTTACTTGCTGTTCTTTCAACGTCCATGGGATTGCCACATTCAAGACAAATTGGTTGTGTCAACTAGGTTAGCAAAAACGGTTATATTGTGGGCAAAAGTGCAGAATAGTTAACAGTCGAAAAATCGTAAAAACAACAACAAATAACTTATAGCAAACTCAGTAGAATTTAATTATCTACCGATATGTGTACTTTAACGTTCTGAAACTTTTTTATTTATTTTATTGTTTTTAAAGTTGTCTTTACGACACCCGAGAAAATAAAATGTCCGCTTAGCACTTATCTATTGGGGGAGGGGGGCTTTATTCCTGAAAAGATAGTAAAAGAAAAATGACTTACCCTGCTACTAACCCTTAGTCCAAAGAGGATGCTTGCTAGTCAGACTTAGGGTTAGTGGTAGGGTAAGTAAAAATTGTTTTTACTATCTTCTTGGGAATGACCCCCCCCCCTACAACAGTTAAGCGATAAGCAACTATTTGTTTTCATCGCATGTCGTAAGGACACCTTTGAACGAAATCAAATTTTGAAAAAATAAAACAGAGTTTAAGCATGTTTAAAGTATGCACGTCGGTAGATAATTAAATTCTACTGTGTTTGGTATGAGTAATTTTTTTCCTGCTTGCAATTTTTCGACTGTTAGAACTTTTAACACATTGTGTTTTAAGTAATGTTATTTTATAATTGCCAGTGTTACATTGTGTATTTTGGTGTCTCTTAATTTTCAGTAATATTTTATACTTGGCAGTGTTACATTGTGTATTTTGGTGTCTCTTAATTTTCAGCAATATTTTATACTTGGCAGTGTTACATTGTGTATTTTGGTGTCTCTTAATTTTCAGTAATATTTTATACTTGGCAGTGTTACATTGTGTATTTTGGTGTCTCTTAATTTTCAGCAATATTTTATACTTGGCAGTGTTACATTGTGTATTTTGGTGTCTCTTAATTTTCAGTAATATTTTATACTTGGCAGTGTTACATTGTGTATTTTGGTGTCTCTTAATTTTCAGCAATATTTTATACTTGGCAGTGTTACATTGTGTATTTTGGTGTCTCTTAATTTTCAGTAATATTTTATACTTGGCAGTGTTACATTGTGTATTTTGGTGTCTCTTAATTTTCAGCAATATTTTATACTTGGCAGTGTTACATTGTGTATTTTGGTGTCTCTTAATTTTCAGCAATATTTTATACTTGGCAGTGTTACATTGTGTATTTTGGTGTCTCTTAATTTTCAGCAATATTTTATACTTGGCAGTGTTACATTGTGTATTTTGGTGTCTCTTAATTTTCAGCAATATTTTATACTTGGCAGTGTTACATTGTGTATTTTGGTGTCTCTTAATTTTCAGCAATATTTTATACTTGGCAGTGTTACATTGTGTATTTTGGTGTCTCTTAATTTTCAGCAATATTTTATACTTGGCAGTGTTACATTGTGTATTTTGGTGTCTCTTAATTTTCAGTAATATTTTATACTTGGCAGTGTTACATTGTGTATTTTGGTGTCTCTTAATTTTCAGTAATATTTTATACTTGGCAGTGTTACATTGTGTATTTTGGTGTCTCTTAATTTTCAGTAATATTTTATACTTGGCAGTGTTACATTGTGTATTTTGGTGTCTCTTAATTTTCAGCAATATTTTATACTTGGCAGTGTTACATTGTGTATTTTGGTGTCTCTTAATTTTCAGTAATATTTTATACTTGGCAGTGTTACATTGTGTATTTTGGTGTCTCTTAATTTTCAGCAATATTTTATACTTGGCAGTGTTACATTGTGTATTTTGGTGTCTCTTAATTTTCAGCAATATTTTATACTTGGCAGTGTTACATTGTGTATTTTGGTGTCTCTTAATTTTCAGCAATATTTTATACTTGGCAGTGTTACATTGTGTATTTTGGTGTCTCTTAATTTTCAGCAATATTTTATACTTGGCAGTGTTACATTGTGTATTTTGGTGTCTCTTAATTTTCAGCAATATTTTATACTTGGCAGTGTTACATTGTGTATTTTGGTGTCTCTTAATTTTCAGCAATATTTTATACTTGGCAGTGTTACATTGTGTATTTTGGTGTCTCTTAATTTTCAGTAATATTTTATACTTGGCAGTGTTACATTGTGTATTTTGGTGTCTCTTAATTTTCAGTAATATTTTATACTTGGCAGTGTTACATTGTGTATTTTGGTGTCTCTTAATTTTCAGCAATATTTTATACTTGGCAGTGTTACATTGTGTATTTTGGTGTCTCTTAATTTTCAGTAATATTTTATACTTGGCAGTGTTACATTGTGTATTTTGGTGTCTCTTAATTTTCAGCAATATTTTATACTTGGCAGTGTTACATTGTGTATTTTGGTGTCTCTTAATTTTCAGCAATATTTTATACTTGGCAGTGTTACATTGTGTATTTTGGTGTCTCTTAATTTTCAGCAATATTTTATACTTGGCAGTGTTACATTGTGTATTTTGGTGTCTCTTAATTTTCAGCAATATTTTATACTTGGCAGTGTTACATTGTGTATTTTGGTGTCTCTTAATTTTCAGTAATATTTTATACTTGGCAGTGTTACATTGTGTATTTTGGTGTCTCTTAATTTTCAGCAATATTTTATACTTGGCAGTGTTACATTGTGTATTTTGGTGTCTCTTAATTTTCAGCAATATTTTATACTTGGCAGTGTTACATTGTGTATTTTGGTGTCTCTTAATTTTCAGCAATATTTTATACTTGGCAGTGTTACATTGTGTATTTTGGTGTCTCTTAATTTTCAGCAATATTTTATACTTGGCAGTGTTACATTGTGTATTTTGGTGTCTCTTAATTTTCAGCAATATTTTATACTTGGCAGTGTTACTTTGTGTATTTTGGTGTCTCTTAATTTTCAGCAATATTTTATACTTGGCAGTGTTACATTGTGTATTTTGGTGTCTCTTAATTTTCAGTAATATTTTATACTTGGCAGTGTTACATTGTGTATTTTGGTGTCTCTTAATTTTCAGCAATATTTTATACTTGGCAGTGTTACATTGTGTATTTTGGTGTCTCTTAATTTTCAGCAATATTTTATACTTGGCAGTGTTACATTGTGTATTTTGGTGTCTCTTAATTTTCAGCAATATTTTATACTTGGCAGTGTTACATTGTGTATTTTGGTGTCTCTTAATTTTCAGCAATATTTTATACTTGGCAGTGTTACATTGTGTATTTTGGTGTCTCTTAATTTTCAGCAATATTTTATACTTGGCAGTGTTACATTGTGTATTTTGGTGTCTCTTAATTTTCAGTAATATTTTATACTTGGCAGTGTTACATTGTGTATTTTGGTGTCTCTTAATTTTCAGTAATATTTTATACTTGGCAGTGTTACATTGTGTATTTTGGTGTCTCTTAATTTTCAGTAATATTTTATACTTGGCAGTGTTACATTGTGTATTTTGGTGTCTCTTAATTTTCAGCAATATTTTATACTTGGCAGTGTTACATTGTGTATTTTGGTGTCTCTTAATTTTCAGCAATATTTTATACTTGGCAGTGTTACATTGTGTATTTTGGTGTCTCTTAATTTTCAGTAATATTTTATACTTGGCAGTGTTACATTGTGTATTTTGGTGTCTCTTAATTTTCAGCAATATTTTATACTTGGCAGTGTTACATTGTGTATTTTGGTGTCTCTTAATTTTCAGCAATATTTTATACTTGGCAGTGTTACATTGTGTATTTTGGTGTCTCTTAATTTTCAGCAATATTTTATACTTGGCAGTGTTACATTGTGTATTTTGGTGTCTCTTAATTTTCAGCAATATTTTATACTTGGCAGTGTTACATTGTGTATTTTGGTGTCTCTTAATTTTCAGCAATATTTTATACTTGGCAGTGTTACATTGTGTATTTTGGTGTCTCTTAATTTTCAGTAATATTTTATACTTGGCAGTGTTACATTGTGTATTTTGGTGTCTCTTAATTTTCAGCAATATTTTATACTTGGCAGTGTTACATTGTGTATTTTGGTGTCTCTTAATTTTCAGCAATATTTTATACTTGGCAGTGTTACATTGTGTATTTTGGTGTCTCTTAATTTTCAGCAATATTTTATACTTGGCAGTGTTACATTGTGTATTTTGGTGTCTCTTAATTTTCAGCAATATTTTATACTTGGCAGTGTTACATTGTGTATTTTGGTGTCTCTTAATTTTCAGCAATATTTTATACTTGGCAGTGTTACATTGTGTATTTTGGTGTCTCTTAATTTTCAGCAATATTTTATACTTGGCAGTGTTACATTGTGTATTTTGGTGTCTCTTAATTTTCAGTAATATTTTATACTTGGCAGTGTTACATTGTGTATTTTGGTGTCTCTTAATTTTCAGCAATATTTTATACTTGGCAGTGTTACATTGTGTATTTTGGTGTCTCTTAATTTTCAGCAATATTTTATACTTGGCAGTGTTACATTGTGTATTTTGGTGTCTCTTAATTTTCAGTAATATTTTATACTTGGCAGTGTTACATTGTGTATTTTGGTGTCTCTTAATTTTCAGCAATATTTTATACTTGGCAGTGTTACATTGTGTATTTTGGTGTCTCTTAATTTTCAGCAATATTTTATACTTGGCAGTGTTACATTGTGTATTTTGGTGTTTCTTAATTTTCAGCAATATTTTATACTTGGCAGTGTTACATTGTGTATTTTGGTGTCTCTTAATTTTCAGTAATATTTTATACTTGGCAGTGTTACATTGTGTATTTTGGTGTCTCTTAATTTTTAGTAATATTTTATACTTGGCAGTGTTACATTGTGTATTTTGGTGTCTCTTAATTTTTAGTAATATTTTATACTTGGCAGTGTTACATTGTGTATTTTGGTGTCTCTTAATTTTCAGTAATATTTTATACTTGGCAGTGTTACATTGTGTATTTTGGTGTCTCTTAATTTTTAGTAATATTTTATACTTGGCAGTGTTACATTGTGTATTTTGGTGTCTCTTAATTTTTAGTAATATTTTATACTTGGCAGTGTTACATTGTGTATTTTGGTGTCTCTTAATTTTCAGTAATATTTTATACTTGGCAGTGTTACATTGTGTATTTTGGTGTCTCTTAATTTTCAGTAATATTTTATACTTGGCAGTGTTACATTGTGTATTTTGGTGTCTCTTAATTTTTAGTAATATTTTATACTTGGCAGTGTTACATTGTGTATTTTGGTGTCTCTTAATTTTCAGTAATATTTTATACTTGGCAGTGTTACATTGTGTATTTTGGTGTCTCTTAATTTTCAGCAATATTTTATACTTGGCAGTGTTACATTGTGTATTTTGGTGTCTCTTAATTTTCAGTAATATTTTATACTTGGCAGTGTTACATTGTGTATTTTGGTGTCTCTTAATTTTCAGCAATATTTTATACTTGGCAGTGTTACATTGTGTATTTTGGTGTCTCTTAATTTTCAGCAATATTTTATACTTGGCAGTGTTACATTGTGTATTTTGGTGTTTCTTAATTTTCAGCAATATTTTATACTTGGCAGTGTTACATTGTGTATTTTGGTGTCTCTTAATTTTCAGTAATATTTTATACTTGGCAGTGTTACATTGTGTATTTTGGTGTCTCTTAATTTTTAGTAATATTTTATACTTGGCAGTGTTACATTGTGTATTTTGGTGTCTCTTAATTTTTAGTAATATTTTATACTTGGCAGTGTTACATTGTGTATTTTGGTGTCTCTTAATTTTCAGTAATATTTTATACTTGGCAGTGTTACATTGTGTATTTTGGTGTCTCTTAATTTTTAGTAATATTTTATACTTGGCAGTGTTACATTGTGTATTTTGGTGTCTCTTAATTTTTAGTAATATTTTATACTTGGCAGTGTTACATTGTGTATTTTGGTGTCTCTTAATTTTCAGTAATATTTTATACTTGGCAGTGTTACATTGTGTATTTTGGTGTCTCTTAATTTTTAGTAATATTTTATACTTGGCAGTGTTACATTGTGTATTTTGGTGTCTCTTAATTTTTAGTAATATTTTATACTTGGCAGTGTTACATTGTGTATTTTGGTGTCTCTTAATTTTCAGTAATATTTTATACTTGGCAGTGTTACATTGTGTATTTTGGTGTCTCTTAATTTTCAGTAATATTTTATACTTGGCAGTGTTACATTGTGTATTTTGGTGTCTCTTAATTTTTAGTAATATTTTATACTTGGCAGTGTTACATTGTGTATTTTGGTGTCTCTTAATTTTCAGTAATATTTTATACTTGGCAGTGTTACATTGTGTATTTTGGTGTCTCTTAATTTTCAGTAATATTTTATACTTGGCAGTGTTACATTGTGTATTTTGGTGTCTCTTAATTTTTAGTAATATTTTATACTTGGCAGTGTTACATTGTGTATTTTGGTGTCTCTTAATTTTCAGTAATATTTTATACTTGGCAGTGTTACATTGTGTATTTTGGTGTCTCTTAATTTTCAGTAATATTTTATACTTGGCAGTGTTACATTGTGTATTTTGGTGTCTCTTAATTTTTAGTAATATTTTATACTTGGCAGTGTTACATTGTGTATTTTGGTGTCTCTTAATTTTTAGTAATATTTTATACTTGGCAGTGTTACTTTGTGTATTTTGGTGTCTCTTAATTTTCAGTAATATTTTATACTTGCCAGTGTTACATTGTGTATTTTGGTGTTTCTTAATTTTCAGTAATATTTTATACTTGGCAGTGTTACATTGTGTATTTTGGTGTTTCTTAATTTTCAGTAATATTTTATACTTGCCAGTGTTATATTGTATATTTTGGTTTCTCTTTATTTTCAGTAATGTTATTATATACTTGGCCAATCCTTTGAATTGATGGATGGTTCTTGACTTGTCTTTAAAGTCTGAAGTGCTTGTATTTTCCTTTAACCACACACCCTCCACTCGTTTTAAAAGCTTCTGTTTCTTTCTTCTTTTTTTTTTCATTTATGATATTAACTTTAATGCCACTTTAAAATCGACTTTTAACAAATGGACATATCTAATCTTTATCCGGCCTTTGCCCTAGAATCAAAGTGTAATATCTGTTAATCATTATGTACTGGGGCAATTTTTTGTTCCATCCAGAATGCCCCTTTTTTGCATAGGGTGTGAAAAACCTTAAATAAGAATGGTACATGTAGTTGCTTCGTTGGCTTATTTAGAGTAGCTGGTACGATGGCTTGATAAATTTGTCCTGAAAAGGACAATTAATAAACATGTGTCTAATTTTGCCCTCGTGGCAAGACTAGTAAATAAGGACTGTTAAGAAATGTATGGAGGCTGAGGGCGGCTTTGAGTGAGCTGTATTCTGCAAAAGATCCTCTAAGAGATGCATTTTGAATTTTGAGAATACATCAATTATTGGCCAAGAGATGATTTTATTTCTTTCCTTTCCAAAAAAAGTCAAATAATATAATGGTTTTCTAATTGGTGTGGATTTTTATAATGCTTGATTTACAGGATGTTCTCTAGAACATCCTGTAAATCAAGCATTATAAAAATCCACACCAATTAGAAAACCATTATATTATTTATGTGTGTGTATATACATATATATATATATATATATATATATATATATATATATATATATATATATATATATATATATAATTATTAATGACAATATATGTATTAGCATATACTATTAGTTCCTTTTACTTTGTAGTCTCCTTAAAAGATTCAGCTCAATGATTGTCAATTATTGATAACAAAACAAAAAATTCAAAATGGCGTATTAGTGGGTTCCCCCACGTGTGAGTTTTTGCTCTCTTTTTATTTGTTTTTTGTTTGTTTTCACCCAAAAATGAACCACTGTATAGTGTAGGTTTTTTCAAGACACTTTAATCCAAGAACCTTTTACTCTTTGTGAATTTTTTCTGATGATTTTGTAGTGTTGCAGAGATGATATTGACATAAAAATGTTGTTTGGCACAAGACAAATGAAACGGACCGTAAAAAATATATCTCACAGAAATATTATGTTTTTTGGAAATGTGAAAAATAAAAATAATAAAATAAAACCATGGTTATTGGAATATAATATGAACTGACATATATATATATATATATTAGTAATAATTAGTAATACAGGGTGGGCCAAAATAAGGGTCCTATCTTTAAATTTGAATAACTTGAATTTGAATAACTTCCACAAAATAAAAGTTAAACTCACCAAACTTTATGTGTGTGTAGACTGACCCTTCCGAGATTTTTTGAAATAAACAAAACAAATTTTAACCGAAAAACACTTCTTAAAACTTACAAAAACTAAAGTATTGCTTTTTACACTGTTTTGAGTTTTTTAAGCAAAAATAATGTTTTCTAAATGAGGGTACGTTCCTTAGGGCTAATACGGCTCATGCTTGCTTCGGAAGGGGTCCTTTACTTATTCTAAAAAAAAAATTTTTTTAAATCAATAAATAAAAAAGTTATGAATTTTTAAAAATAGGACCCTTATTTTTGCCCACCCTGTACTATATATCTAAAATGAGATGAGGTTTAAAGCTCCCAAAATTAATACTAGAATTGTCCACATGGACCTATAGTGTTGAGTGACAGTCTTCTGGAGGTTGAAGGTTCAATCCTCACTACTATTCTAACTAAGAATAAAATAAAAATGACTTATCACTTCTACCCAGTCATGGCTGACGGGATGAGCACAATCTTTTTCTGTAGATTAAATAAGAATTTTTATAGATTACCAAG
Source organism: Sepiola atlantica (assembly GCA_963556195.1). NCBI lineage: Eukaryota > Metazoa > Mollusca > Cephalopoda > Sepiida > Sepiolidae > Sepiola > Sepiola atlantica. The sequence continues at coordinate 3,048,389 of OY744539.1, read as the reverse complement.
TTCAAAAAGATGCACCTGAAGAAGCTCGGAGGTTACATTGGCCGAAACATTGTAAGAATAACAATGAAGATGAGAATAGTAGTCCGAATTATACAAAATTTGGCATAGTTTTCATATAGCAATAAAATATATTTGCTTTTTAAACACTATACATCATACGATTTTACATGTATATAATCATTAAACATTATACTTAATACTTCTAAAGAACAAAACTGTTAGAAATAAGTCATACACCATCCGATATGACTATACAATTCCTACAGCTACATACCTAGAAAACGGAGCTGTTAAACCTGACATAGTGATATGGGACAAAATGGAGAAAGTAGCAACCCTAGTTGAAGTCAATGTCCCTAATTATGCTGGCTTAAACAGAGCTAAGAGGGAGAAGATAACTAAATACCAAGGTCTTATGTACGACATGAAAAGAAAATGGAATCTTAGGAAGATCTCCATCATTCCAATAATCATAAGAGTTACTGGGCTCATGAAAAAGAATTTCAAAAAGTACCTGGCGAATATACCCAGGTGAATCAAGTGTAAGAGGGATACAAAAAAAAATATGTTTAAAGGGACGGTTAGAATCTTAATAAGATCTCTCGGGTAGAGTCTCTGAAATGAATGTCTGGTATCCAGCAGGATGCCACATCCCCAACAAAAACAAAAAATAAGAAAATTGAAAAAAAAAAAAGATAAAAATTAGTTTTATTGCTACTTTGCATCAAGCGGCCACAAACAATTCTCAATTTTATATATATTTCTTCTGTTTGGTTGGATAAGAGAAAATAGGAGGTTCCCTGTCCCTTTGTGGAAGAAGCTGTCAGGATTTATTTATGATATTCTTATGTTTAGGGAAAATTAAATAATTAAAAGACAAAACTAGAAAAATTTCCTGCTCGGCTGAGCTTCAATCTCTGATCTCTCCTTGTAAGATATTCGCAGCAAGAATGTGTCTTGCTGCCACAAATACAAGAAGTTTCCTTTCTTCCTCCGTGTGCCTAACATCAAACGGTATTTCCATGAACAGAGTTTTTTACCATCGGTGGAACACATTACCACGGAAGTGCTTTCCTTCAAATCCAAATGTCAACAAATACTTGTCATTAACCGTCCTCATAAGTAATCAAATTTTGTTCATCCTATTCATCATTTTCAATCCTCTCATAATATTCTTCATCATTCAACTGATCCATATCCATATCATTATTACTTATTCTTGACAGGCCTTTTGCAAGTGATCACTCATTAGTAAAAAATATATCTTTTTGTATTTGCAAAAACATTTCACCTTATTTTAATCTGTAGAATTTGGTATATTCGGACTACTGTTCTCATCTTGGGTGTTTTTATCACAACGTTTCGGCCGATGTACCATCCTACCATCTTCAGGTGTACCTTGTTGAACTCGGGAATCGTTCTATCGAACTCGGGAATCTGTACTATATCCACTGTACCATCTGTCGACCCGTGGTACAGTGGATATAGTACTAAGTAAAATTAAGTTCTAAGTGACAGTCATCTGAAGGTTGCAGGTTCAATCCTCAGTGCGGGTGATACAAAGAATTGCGAATTACTGAAGACTTCTTCCCAGTCAGACAGATGGAACGAAGGCATGCTACCCCTGTCGATTTAATGAAGGGTTCCTTTCGAAATTCCATCCAGATTCCCGAGTTCACCAGAAAGATTCCCGAGTTCGACAAGGTACACCGGAAGAAGGTCGGAGGTTACATCGGCCAAAACGTTGTGATAAAAAAAAAAAACAAGATGAGAACAGTAGTCCGAATATACCAAATTCTACAAATTATCAACCCTCATCTAAAAAATTCCGAAACATTATTTTAATCTATTTTCATATTTTATTTCATAGTTGAATTCAGAATCTAATTAGCATTATTTTAGCATTATTTTAGCATTATTTTAGCATTATTTTATGATTTCGTTTGAATATATACTGCATAACTAAAACTAATTCTTTTATTGTTTCTTTGTTTTTCTGTAAAGAAGGCTAGATTAATTGCTGCCTGAAGAGCTCATAATTTTTTGCAAGTATTTGTATATAAGTATTGAAAGAGACAATGACTATCTCTATTTATATAAAGTTAGGTTTATGTTTATATATTTCTATCTCCACTCCTAAGCTAATTAACCGATCGTTATGAATTTTGGAACACAGCTGCTAGGTGTAAAGAGTCGTAATGTGGACTATATTTAGTTTAATATAATTTTATGCAAAGGGGAGAGGGCAAAGAGGGTTGGAAGCGCTTTGTGAAAATTCAGATACCTTTGATTTTTGTGAAATTTTAACAATAGATATTAGACACCCATAAATAAATATTCCCTAAATTTCAGTTTCTTAGTGGTATTTTAAAGGGGTTTTAGGTGACATAATGTTGGCACAACCATTCCATTTGAATATTAAAATATTTCAGATTTGCATTAAATTATCGGTGATTGCTCACTGACAAGAGTGATGTTTTTCTTTTTTTTTTTCCAAATAGCGTAAAATTTGTCTCTATAGATTTCTAGCACTCTCCGCTTCTTTCAGTAACTGTTGCAAATCACTTTGCGTTATAGCAACAGCCGTTTACCATTGATTTCTTGTTGGCAACGACCTTTGGTCTTCTCTGGAATTTGAGTGGCAATAAGCTTTCACAAAGTTCCAGTGTCCTTCACATCCTTCCAGTGGAAGTTTGGATGGTTCTCTCCCCCTCCATGGTTTTTCGATCCTCCTTAACTCTTCATGACCATTTTGTGTGGTGCCAGTCGAATTTGGTGACACCATGTGTGTGTGGTTGTGCCTTAGTAGGGGGGGGGGGGAGGAGGTCAGTTTATGGGATTTCTGATAGTTTCAGTGTACCCATTTTTTTAATTTTTTCTTCTCCCACTTTCTTTTCTCTCCTTTTCTTTTCCACTCTTTCCTTTTTCCTCTTTTTACTTTTTCTACTTTTTTCTTTCTCCATTTATTCCTTTTTTTTTCATTTCTTTTTATTTCTATTTCCATTTTAATTTTCTTTTTTTTTCTTCCCCTCTTTGACATTTCTATATTTTCTCCTTTCTTTTTATCCCACACAAACCCCTGCCTTTTCTTTGTTTTTTAATTGCTAATTTTTCTTTTTTTTCTTTTCCAGTTGGAATTGTCGATTGCGAAGCTATTACAATGGAGAACGCATTGGTGCCAGTCGACACTCAGGCTATCACAGTGGAAAAATCGGATAAGGTCAACTTGGATCAGATTACAAAATTAAGGCCAAGTATTTTGACCCTGACATATAAAATAGATGACCCAAATTCTAAAATAATTCCTTTTTTACCAAGAGGAAAAATAGAAAAATCGTGCGATGAATCAACGAAGTTCGGACGCACGGAGAAATTTGATGTTTTCCTCAACGACGAATGCATGTCTAGGAATTACATTCACATATATACCGCAAAAGGTGATTCTTCTAAGTTCATGGTTAAGAACTTTAGCTCAAGCAAACCTGTAGTTCTCGATGGTTATAAACTGGAGATGGACGCTTGCAGATATATTAAGAACAAAAGTGTCTTACAGTTAGACATTATCACCTTTACAGCATCAATTCAAGGCGGAGACCAAAGTGCAGAAACATATATTGTCCACATTCTTCCAGAGAAGGACAGTGCCCAACAAATATGCACGTAAGTTTGACATAGAAATTTAATATATTTTCAATTCAGTTCACAGATTCATAATTTTAATTTTAAAAATTTTCTTTCTGTTAACATAATTCTTAGCTGTTCACCCTTCCTTGATAATCTATTACTAATGGAGATTTGATATCTGTCTGTCCGAAGCCAACTATTACTATCTTTAATAAACGTGTCTAATTTTGCTCTGGCGAGACTCGTAAATAGGGACTGTTAAGAAATGTATTTTCAATTCCGTTCTAAGATTCATATATATATATTTTTAAAATTTTCTTTCTGTTAACATAATTTTTAGCTCTTCACCATTCCTTAATAATCTATTGCTAATGGAGAGTTATTATCTTTTTCTTCTACTCCTTTTAAATACCAACATTCCCTGGTCAGGGCACCTCAGGCAATTAGCGATAAACTGCTTCCCAAAGAGGGAAGGCAAGGCCTGGGAAGGGGACCTCCATAGGACTACCTGGAACTAATACCATAGCGTGACAGATAAAAGACGGCCGAGTCTGTCGAACTGATTGTCGAGAACAGATCCTCAACTGGTATATACCGATCTGAAGTTTTTGTTCGAATCTTAAGTCAACAGATTTCAGACATTACCTCCTCCTTTGGGGGTCAGCATAGTATGTGTTTGTTCACCATCCCCCAGGTTAGCAAAAGTATGCGACTGGAGGGAGCATATATTTGCTAGTGATGAAAATAAAGATTTTGGTTTGGGTTACCTAATATTATATATAATTTTTAATTTTTGCTTGAATACCTGTTTTTGTTGTTCCCTAACTCTAAACATCCTCATGTTTTCATTCAAAAAGTTTAGAATTCAACACCTTCTACCTTTGACATTCTAAATGATCATTCTTATCTGAAAATTGTTTGTATTAATCATTTTTTTCTTTCTTTCTTCCCAGGCCATCAGCTTTTGTCCACGAGTTACATTGGCCACAGATGTCTCCCCAGGTACAAGATTCTTTACATTGGCCACAGATGTCTCCCCAGGTACAACATTCTTCACATTGGCCACAGATGTCTCCTCAGATACAAAACTCTTCACCTTGGCTGCAGATGCAAAATTCCCAACGTTGGCCACAGATGCCTCCCCAGTATCAAAATTCCCAACGTTGGCAACAGATGCCTCTCCAGAATCAAAATTCCCAACGTTGGCAACAGATGCCTCTCCAGAATCAAAATTCCCAACGTTGGCCACAGATGCCTCTCCAGAATCAAAATTCCCAACGTTGGTCACAGATGGCGCCACCGATCCACAGTTCCTTAAAGAATAAATCAGAATGTTCTAGTGTGAACAAGATTCATCCATCCTTTTCATATCCTAGTGAAAATGGATCAAGTCTACGTGAACCCCAAGAACATGCCATGTCTTCTGAAGAGGATTTCCATTCTGAAAAGCAGAAACAGTACCGGTTGATTGAAGATATGAGCAGGAAGTAAAGTTACGTCTCCTAGACAGTGCTGGATAAGGTTAGCATGAGACCTGTCATGTTTTCTTCCAAAAGATGACAAAATGAAACTTAAAATCAACATTTTTGAGCCGCACATTAAGGGACGAAGGAAATGATATAAAACTTATTGGCAACGATTATATGATTTGACATTAGAGAACTTGTTTATGTTATCATGTATGTCCATCTCCTGAAATGTTTAATGTCTGTCTTGTCCTGTGTCGATTCTCTGTTTAGTTTTGATTCTATTCAATTTCGAAAAAGATCTTTCTCTGCTATGATTGGTCACCATAAATGAGTGATAGATGCATAGAGCAGTTTTTACATTTGGAAAAATTGACTCCAAACTAGGATTTTTTTTGTCTGTTAAAAGACGATATCATTGCAATTCTAAGGCGTCTTTTGTAGGATCTATGAGAAAAACGGTGTCAGTTTTGAGTAATGGTGAGAAATGAACAAGATCTAGGCCAAGACGCTCTTCTAAATCGTCTGTATATCATGAAACTATATATATTTATATGTTTTTTTTTGTTTGAATGGCCCTTGAATGGTCCAGGCTTGTGTCATATACAAAATCTGCCTTTTTCTCTTGTTAAAAAAAAAAGAAGTTTTTTTTATAACTTTATGCCTTTTTTTACGTTGCTGCTGTGGATCCTATTCTGCTGCCGTTGTCCTTGGATCCTATCCATCGACCGTTGTCCTTGGATCCTATCCATCGACCATTAACTGTTGAACAGCAAGTCATATAAATGACATACACTTCTGGTATTAAATTTACAGACATACATAAAATGCCAAGAATAGGATTAATTTTTAGGTCATCAAAATTTGTGCTCTTTTCTCCTCTCATGACTATTTTGGCATTAGAAACCATTATTACTAATGCCGAGACATCACCTGAAAATACCGAAATTTTTTATTGTGAATGAATTTATTATCACTAATTCCTTGTGTGGACTACAACCCATTATTTGGAGCTATAATTTCAATAATTATTTATCGTATGTATATACATACTTACATATATATATATGAATAAAGATAGGGATAAAATGATCCAATGTAATGGAAAATGAAAAAAAGAAAGCCAAAAACTATTATTTATGTGTTTTGTCTGTTTTCGTAGCGTCGACAAGTAAAAATTGTCCTCTCTTAAAATTAAACCGTACATATATTTGTCCGCTCCTTTGATATGCTTTTTTCAACAGTTTATTTTTTAATATTTTTAACAAGTGGCTATGTTGCTGTCTACAAAATCCTTCCTAAGCAACTTAACAAAAAAAAAAACTACCTTAACTCTACCACTAATTCCAAGTCCGGGTAGCAATACCATCTTTAAACAAATTGAGAAAGAAAGAAAGTAGCTTATAAAAGATAGTATCTTTTTTTTAGGGGAAGGGCGTTTCCACCTGGACTTAGGGTTAGCGGTAAGGTTTTGACTTATCACTGTAACAAAAAACAGACAAAACTAGTTGTGAAAAAATGGTTTATTTGAGAGTTAACATATTTAATATAGTCTTATATGCAAATAAATTATACAGCATAATCACGTTGACACACCGGTTCCCATTAGATCACCAAAGTTAAGCGACATTGTGTCTGGCCAATACTAAATGGGTGACGATTCGGGAATACCAAGTGCTGTATGTGTTCTCCATTTATCTCGGTATTGTTTCCTGTCATCCTGGACTTCCCCTTGCCAGTGGAATCAGGCAGTGCCAACTTAGACGTGTGGTTGGATTTGCGCAACCCTTGCTTCGCAATTACATGCACAGCTACCCTTACAGGGGGTATCCATTGTCTCTCAATACTGAATTGAGGTTATCATATGCAAATAAATTACAAGATAGTATTAAAACATCACTAAAATGTACTCCCTTTCCCCCCAAAAAAAAACTGAAAGCCATTTTTTATTTTATTTTTAATACATTTCTTTTACAAAAATGTTTAAAAAAAAAAAAAAGAAAGAAAAACAAAAGGTATTTTTGCCCAGTGTCCGATGTTTTTAAGAGGTGTTGAGTTTCAATACAATTCTGAATAATAATGTCTACTCTTCAATCGTGTTAAACAAAAAACTTTGGAATCTGAGTATTAAAATTTATCTGAGGATTCTTCCCCAACATTAAAATCTACGCATAAAATTATCTAGATTTTTACTGGATAGATTGTGGGGACTCACTGTCTCAGGGATGTGAGTTTTCTGCTTTTTAGCAAAATTCTTTTTTTTTTTTCTTTTTTTTTTATTAAAAAAAAAAAGCGGATTTCCTCTTAAATTTTCAGAGCCTCCCATGGATGTGCGTTCTCCACTGTATGGTTGAAATCTGCTTTTCTTTTTTCTTTTGTTTTTTTCAAGAAAAAGTTGATTTCAGCTAAATCGCTAGAGCCTTATCTCCTTATTTTTTAATCGCTATTTGGCTGGATTTTATTTCTCTTTTTCTCGTTCTTTCATTTTATTGCTTCATCCTTATTTCTCTTTTCCTGTTTTTTCTCTCTTCCTCTTCATTTCTCCATCTTGTCTTGCCATGCCTTCCTTTTCTCTCTCATGACAGTTAGATTACTTTTGTTTTTTTATCAAAGAATGACTTCCTGTTTCCTTCCCCTCATGCACATTCGATGTCTTTCCCTTAATTTTGACTTTATTAGTTGAAACTGATTGGAGTTGTTCAAGAAAATGCTGAAAATAAATAATTTAAGAATTGTTTAATTAGTGAAATATCAACCTTGATAAATAGAAATAGAAACCTTCTTCTTTAACCAATCTAAATTTGTTATTTATTACTGCATTTCTTTGCTTCAGTTGAAGCTAAATTGCGACAAAGAGATGCAGTTATAAATAACAAATTTAGATTGGTTAAAGAAGAAGGTTTCTATTTCTATTTATCAAGGTTGATATTTCACTAATTAAACATTTCTTAAATTATTTTTAATTTGTTTTTATTACTTATCATTAGCACATCATCCAAGTTGTTTTTTTAGTTGATTCTTTCCACACACACGAGTGGGGGGGGGGGCAGGTGAGAAAATTCGGTACTTCTGCAGTTTACAACCCGTGCTGAAGTCGGCATCAAAATCAAAACGAGGCGACGCTAGCAAACAGGAAAAATTAATGGAAAAATTAATGGAAAAATATGTATTTTTTTATGAAGACGTTATCAAACTGGAAAAATTAATGAAAACATTTAAATCAAGAAAAAAGAGTCGGTGTATGGTAATTTTAATGAAAAAAATTTTGTTATGAAGAAAATATAATGAAACAACTGCTAGCAAAAATATTTTGTTTTTCGATGAATTTTTAAATTTTATTTATTTATTTTTTTAATCCGAGCGACTAGGTTAGAGTTAGTTTAGCAGCTTTTCAACCTGACTGACTAGGTTAGGGTTAGGGTAAAAAAAAGCATGTTGTGCAACTTATCTTTTGGCCTATAAGTTTTCTTTTCTGAGAAAATGTCTGTCCTAATTCGATGAAATCCATGATCACTTTAATCAATTTCTTTAACTTGTTGAATTTTATTCTATATTTAATTCGCGCTTGCCAATTGTCGTCTGCTGCAATCTGATTGGCTAAGCGTTTTACCATCTTCCGGCGGTTTATGCAATCTGCCGGAAGATGCAGAGCGAAACATCTGTTTCAGTACGGGACGTAAACTGCAGAAGTACCAAAGATTCATCTCAATTTCAACTGTTTTTTGCTATTAGCTACTCGCATCCCTGCAATCATGAAATATTTTTATGGCTTATTATGTGACCTTTTATTGTTGGATCCGTCAGATTCTGAAGCTAAAGTTAATGCTAAGTGTCCCATACCTGCCTTGAACATTGATTGTAATTGTTATACAAATAAAAGAAGTTGTGATTCACTTCGATTGTGGAACTTTTTCATTATTTTTTTTCAGCTTCAAACTATGACTAACTCTAGCAAGTCACAACATGATCCCCTGTGAAACTACATGAGGCCAAGAAAAGGTCACACATCCACACACATATCTATACTTCACATACCCATGACACTACTACTATTTATTTTATTTGATTTCATTCGAAATTTATAAACTGACATATTTTTCACAAAATTTTTCTTGCATAAGTAATAAGTCTCTTTACGTCTATATTATTATTATTATTATTATTATTATTTGTACTTACTAGGAGTTATCACACAGGTCATCGTCGGTGATTGCTCACCGACAACAACTACTGGTATTTCCTGGAGTCGAGAAAGATGTTTAAACCACGTCAATCCCTTTTTTGAATAATGTTGTTAATTAAGCCTCTTTCTGATATCTACATCTCACAAAGATACGTTCTTAAACATTTTATTTCAAAGACATTGAGCTTTCTTTCATTCTCTGCCAGTATAGTCCATGTTGCACTTGCATATACAGCAATAGGAACTATCACTTGCATATACAGCAATAGGAACTATCAATGCGTTGTAAAGTCTTAACTTCAGAGGCGTTGATATGTTCTTCCTACTCCATATCTTTTCTTTTAGGCATTCAAATGCAGACGTTGCTATTCCTATTCGTCTGCTAATGTCAGATGAGGATCCTAGAACCGCTGAGCCAAGAAACACAAAATCTTTGGGTATTTTTCAACCGTTTTATTGTCTATTGCAATATCATCCCCAGAAGAGGAAAAAGTTTTGCATTTGCCTGGGTTCACATTCATCCCCCCCTCCCCATTTCTCGCAAGAAGCTTCAAGCTTAGAAGTAGAAAGCTTCAACTTATCAAAGACAGCAGCAATGAGCGTGGTGTCATTAGCATAACGAATATTAGCGGAGAGCTCACCAAAAAGCTCCATCTAACATTTAAATTTATCTCGTGAGATTTAAAATGTTGGACCTAGATAGTATTTAATTTGTTATTGTTGTACCATGTTATTGGCACTATAATAATGTACTTCACTACAGTTTATTTTTAAAAGTTGTAGTCCGGTCTGGACAACTAGTAATATGGAAACATTTTTCAATTATGATTTAAAAAAAGAAAAAAAAAAAATCAAAATCGATAAGGGGGGGGGGGGTAACTCATATTTTTAATGGAATAATATAAAAATAGTTGTCTCCCTTACAACTAAAATGTTATTTCTTTTTCTGTATAAGTTTAAAAAATGTACAAACAAATAAAAATTTAAAATTAAAATTACTTCATGCTGGGTAGATTGAGCTCATCATCATCTAATCATGTCAGTGTCATGGATTCTCCTGACTCTCTTACGCCATCTCGTTCTATCCCCCATCACACTAGGTGCATTGTGAGTCCTCTTCTAGTTGCTTGACGTAGGTTCTGTGTTGTCTCCCAACTGAACTATATCTCTGTTTTGGCATCCACAAAAGAACATCGCTGATGATTTCATCCTTGGCCCTCCAGCAGTGACCAGCACATCTGGTTTTTCTCTCTCTAATTAGGGCTGAGATCCGAGGAAGGTGTCCGTAGAGGTGCTGCTTCTAAAAGATATTAAGAGCAGCTCTTAGCATTCTGGTGTAGACGTCATCAATTTTCTTCTTTAAAACTTTAGTAAAAGTTCAGGTGCTACTTCCATATACAAGACCTGATGTAAGAATGGCTTAAAAGAAGTCACGTTTCATCTTCGTAGAAAGATCTGACTTGCAGATTGCTGTCATCGTGTCCAGTTCAGCCCAGGCTTTGCTGATTCGCACATTAAGTTCACATTCTGTGCAATTTTGCTTTGCAACTTTACTGCCAAGATAGGTAAAAAAAATTTAAGACAAGTTCCATTTAGGGAAGAGATATTTCTGTGTTGGTTCAGGAGAATGTGCTCTGTTTTGTTTGTGTTAAAAGAATAAAAATGTATACAGGCTTGAATAATTTTTTTATTTTGAAATGAAACAAAATACAATTATAAATGTGTTCCATAAGGTTCATTGGTTAGGATTACGGTTAGGATTTCCATCAGGTTTATTGGTTTTAAACACAGCTACTACAAATGTTATGTCTTTGTATGTATTTATTGGTTTTAAACACAGCTACTACAAATGTTATGTCTTTGTATGTATTTATTGGTTTTAAACACAGCTACTACAAATGTTATGTCTTTGTATGCATTCCTGTAAAAAGAAAAAAAAGATAAATAAAAATAAAACCATAAAAAAAGCAAGTGCGCCCGTCAGACGCAAATATGTAATACAAGATGAGATGTTAAGTTAAAAAGGAGAATTTTAAAACAGTAAGCTAGATTAAGTAGTCGTGAGCCAACAATTCCATTTGAGGTACCCAAAATTTTACAAAACGGAAGAAAAAAGAAAATGCTTTGAATGATATATATATAAACATTAAGAAAATAAATTTTTTTCATACTGCTATATGATTTTACCTAGATTTAATGAAGGGCATGTTTTTTTCTTGACCAACACTCCGTACTTATTGTTAGTGATCGCCATCCTGGAATTAGGGATAATGTTGGGGTTAATGAAAGCATTTTTTTTTCTCGACCATTACTTCAGACTTATCGTTAATGATCGTCACACTGAAGTCAAGGCTAGTGTTGAGGTTAATGAAGAAGGGTTATGGTTATTGATCGTCATCCTGGAATTAGGAATACTGTTGGGGTTAATGAATGTTTATTTTAAAATTATTATTTTATATCATAAATGTTGTCATATTTGGTGCCTGCATTGCTTTTTTAATAATAAAAATATAATGATACATTTTTATTGTTCAGTTGTAGTGTACACGTGGAGTGAGTGAGAAAAAGAGAGGGGTGGACAAAGCATGGGAATAGACGGATGTTTATCTCTTGAACTCGCTAACCAGTAGACTCTCGATCTCAATTTGGGCGAGTTTATATAACATTTTTGGACACCCATGCATTCACTTGTAAATGCTCATTTTGGGATTTTACCTTTGCTAGCAATGTAGTCACGCCCCTTTGGCATTTATTTAGTGATGGGTGTATTCTTGTCTGCAGATAACCTTTGCAGGTGTTTCTTAATCAAATCACTAGATATTTAATTTTCCAAAAAGTTATATCTCTTTGTAAATCAACTGTGTTTTGTTTTTTTCCGGCCAGGTGCGTGTAAAGTTGGTTTTATTTATTCCTGCCAGATGCTATTTCCGGTATACCAGACCCAGGAGGTTCGAGATAAAGCCGCAAAGAAATATCCAACGATATATTTGTTTGTAATTGCCCAAGCAGCTGCAATCTTCTTAGCAACCTGTCTTAGATCGACCGTGTGTCAAACATGTTCTTGTAGTAAGATTTTTGGTGTTATTGAACTTTCTTGACTCAGCAATTTCGTTTCGTTTATTCTTCGTTTTGTATTGTTTCCTTTTACTGATGTTAAGTCAATTTTGTATCTGATATTAACTGTTTTGGAGCATTCATTTGTATCAGATATTTTAAATTATTTCATAGCCGATATTATTTTTAATTCCTACTTATTTATTGTAATCATGTCCATATTGAATGATGGTGTGAAAGACAAAGCAGCAGCTATCAAATTTCTGCAAGAAAGTGGGATTTTACACAAAACTCGATTTTGTGATGTTGGACATCAGATGGTCAAATAAATTATTTTTCAAAACATTCGTTGTGGTCTTATAACCTAACCCTAAACCTAACCATAACCGGCAGCCACTCGGACTTAGGGCTAGAGGTAACAAAAATTTTATTAACTGCCGTAAAACGTTAGAATGGCCAGAAAACAGGGCCTCATTTTTATATCAAATTTATTAAAGAAACTGATCCTCTACTTTAAATTCTAAAATAATTGCTTTTTTTTCCCCGACAGGTTTTTCAGGGTGTTCATACGTAATCACCTAAAAAAAAGTAGAATCTCATATTTTTCCAATATACAAATTTACCACCATTTTTTTTTTTACTAAATTATTTTAGGGTGAATCATATTTCAGTCACATAAATTATTTAGAGTGAATATTACTCTCAAACAACTTATTTTTACTTAAACCATGTTTTAGTTATAAACTGTTATGGTGTAATGGTGATCTACCCTATTTCAGGAGTAGATGGAATCTTCCAGAGACTATGAATAGAGTTAAAATGAAGTGTTGTAGCAGTCATGGCAGCGGTTATAAGTGGCAGTCATAGCCACAGTATCGGTTTTTCAAGGTCACAATATAAACAAAAACGAACTTTTTAATCTTGATTAGAAATAGATTTTTAAAAAACTGTCGAGCAATGCCGGGTATGAACAGTTAGTCCATAAATAAATTACAATGTCAGATTTAAAATATCTTGTTTAACATATAGCCAAAATGAAGTCAAGTGTGCTTCAGTTAACTCTAGGAAAATAGTGTAAGTTTGTAGGGATGTAGAGATGCAATGTGAACAATCATAAAAAGTTACGAAATTGTATAAGCTACCCTCTTTCTTTCTGCATTTGTTTAGCTTACTCTTTCCTTTTCGCCATCCCAGAAATAAAGAAAAACATGATTTCACATAAATGTGTGAATTCTACAGTTTTCAACCAATGAAAATGATTCCTGCTGAGACAAGTGTGAAATACAAATTTCTGATGAAAACAGAAAACTCCACAACCAAAAACAAGAATAAAGAGAGAGTCTAGTAAACCAGAGTCAAGAAACCTAGCTCTTACAAAATTATGCTTCCCCTCCCCAATGCTCTTTGAGACAAATTCCTACTCTACTCACACAAGTTCTCACATATTCACACACTGACAAAACAAAGACAAGCAAATACACGCACAATGCCACACTGTGTATTACTCACACATGCATATTTATGCTGACAGAAAACAAACATATTGACATACACACTCCTAACACTTGATTAATGAAATATACACACAATCCTTCGAGGGGGGGGGGGGACTATTTCATACGAAAATCAATTTAACAAAATTAATAAAAAACAAGTCAGTTAGTACAGAGTGATAAATCTTCTATAGGCAATTAATGCTTATTTGCAAGTCATAAAAATCACACAAAATGCAGCACAAATCGGTGTTGGGAGAAGGCTTTCCATCATTATCTTAGTATGTCTTATTAATTAGCCTAATCAATTATGTCATCCAAACAATGTACTTACATTCTCCTATTCAACCGTCACCAACTCATGTCATATTTAGGGCACATCTAACTAAACCCATATATTGTTATGGCCAAATAAACATTTTATGTATAAACTAAAAAAACAAAATATAATGAGTAAAAGTATTTCCACTGTTTGAATGTATTTAAATTTAAAAAAAAACGGTTAAGAGACCAAGTAAAATGCAGATTTTTTTTTCAAATAAGCATATTATTTATTTAAAATTCGAATTTTCGACCCATACAAGAATCTTTATCAGGAAAATACAGACACTATTTTTTCTTTCTTTTTTTCTTTTTGTGCGGTATTAAAATTTAAAATTTAAATGCATTCAAACAGTGGAAATAGTTTTACTTATAACTCATGAAGCATGATGAGACGTCGAAAGTATTAATAAAACGCAGTTTGGTTAAGAATTTGGGAAATGCAATTTCGTGTTAGGACTTGAGGTAAGGCGTAAGTCAACGGACAATGATCGCTTAAATTAATGGTATACAAAGGAAGCTTTTAAAGTCGGACAAATTAAAATTTATTAAAAATCCAAATCAGAAGAATGTGTCTAATGTAAATTGATGATGCAAACGATAGGGTGAAATAGAGAGACAAAAGAACGGGTAGAGAAACAAAATGTGGAACAACAGAGGAAAGAGAAGAACGGACTAGTTTACATTAAGCCAGGTATAGAGACAGCAGTTCAACACATGTTGGCCAACAAACAGTCACTCAAATAAGGCATAAAGGAAGTGTCAACATAATTTTGCCTTGTGTCGCTTGTATCAATAAAAAAAAAAAAGAAAGAAAACCCTTCTTTTTACAAAATTATTTTTGATTAAATCATATTTCAATCACGTAAATTATTTAGAACAAAATGGTTTTGGCATTACTCCCAAACAACTTATACTCCCTTAAACCATGTTTTAGTAAGAAAAAAAAAAGTTTCTTTTTAATTAGTAGAATTTCGATCAAAAATAGATTTTTCAAAAACACCCTGGCAGCACCGAGTATGAACAGCTAGTACATAAATTACCAGGTCAAAAAAGAAAACCGTTTTTTTTACAACTCAAAACAAAATTGTATATGTTTTCTTTTAGTCTTGTACGAACTATGAACAGTCAACAAAGTAGTTTAACCAGGAACTATTGTGGCAGAGTGGACTGCCTGAGAAAAGGCTTTACAGAATTTAAAGGCCATTAGTATTAGTAGAAGATTGAAATCATAATATTATGAAAAGAACGAATTGTTTATTTTAACAATTTTAAATCTGTGATGTGGCGAGATGTGTCATGGGGTTGGCAAAGTCAAATCAACTGTTTTGACGGGCGAGTGCGTTGATGGTTAAGAGTTGACAGCTAGCCGCTAAATATATTCTCACAATCGTTTAATGTCTATCATGCTATTTTGATAGACATCCACTTTACTTTACTTTTATTGCTATTTTTGACCACACACATCTAATAAAATGTAATACCTTCTCAAATATAGATAATTTATAGGAGGTGATTCCAATGCAGAGGTGTTCACAGATATAAGCAGATTGAAAGCAAAATAAAACATACAAAGTGAAATGAGTTTTGCGCTTTCTTCCTTTTTATTATTATCATTATGATTTTTTCATTTTTTTTTCCTAATTACAAATCTTACTTGCTCTCAATGTCGCTCGATGTAGAATCCGTATAACATAATATTTCGGGAAAAATTCCCCTCTTTAGATGTTTTTCAAACATACAAAACGTGCAAAGATGGTCGTTTGGGATAAATATTGCAGTGAAAATTTTTTTAATTTAGTAATACTGAGTTTTAATTATTTCGTTTGCTTTCTAAAATATTTTATTGTTTGCCCTATATTTATCAACATCTATTTACATGTTTCAAATCGCCATCTTGGGAAAACCTTTATCGTATGACATTATTATATCCTAGCCGTACCCATCCGGTGTTGCCCTGGAGTCTTTTTTAATTTTTATTTCGTTCATTGGCCCTCTTTTTTTCCCTTATGTTAAATAATTCTTTTATTTCTGATTATGTTTTATCGAGTGACGTTTGAATGAATTTGAAGAAAAATTTGTATGGAATTCTTACCAATGCAGTCGACATTCCTCTGATAATCGCATTGTTTTAGAATTGGGTTGAACAACAAACCAGCAGGACAAGTTTGGACAAATGTTCTTCCAGTGGAACACAAAATGAACATGTTACATTGGGAAGGATAAATGTAGACACCGTCTTGTACATCACCCGTACAATAGTCTGGAAAAGAATAAGAAACGTTTTTGAAAATGATTTACTTAAATTTTTATGTATTTATTCATGCCTTAATAGGGTTTTGGCAACACACCTAAAACACTATACAAACCAAAAAATAATATAAAATGCATAACCCCATGTCAATATTAAAAAATAAATGCATCATCCAATTTCAATATTAAAAATAAATGCATAATCGCATTTCAATATTAAAAATAAATGCATAATCACATTTCAATATTAAAAATAAATGCATAATCACATTTCAATATTAAAAATAAATGAATAATCACATTTCAATATTAAAAATAAATGAATAATTCTATTTCAATATTAAAAATAAATGCATAATCACATTTCAATATTAAAAATAAATGCATAATCACATTTCAATATTAAAAATAAATGAATAATTCTATTTCAATATTAAAAATAAATGCATAATCACATTTCAATATTAAAAATAAATGCATAATCACATTTCAATATTAAAAATAAATGAATAATTCTATTTCAATATTAAAAATAAATGCATAATCACATTTCAATATTAAAAATAAATGCATAATCACATTTCAATATTAAAAATAAATGCATAATCACATTTCAATATTAAAAATAAATGAATAATTCTATTTCAATATTAAAAATAAATGCATAATCACATTTCAATATTAAAAATAAATGCATAATCACATTTCAATATTAAAAATAAATGAATAATTCTATTTCAATATTAAAAATAAATGCATAATCACATTTCAATATTAAAAATAAATGCATAATCACATTTCAATATTAAAAATAAATGCATAATCACATTTCAATATTAAAAATAAATGAATAATTCTATTTCAATATTAAAAATAAATGCAT
The DNA here is from genome assembly GCA_963556195.1 of Sepiola atlantica. Taxonomy (NCBI): domain Eukaryota; kingdom Metazoa; phylum Mollusca; class Cephalopoda; order Sepiida; family Sepiolidae; genus Sepiola; species Sepiola atlantica. The sequence continues at coordinate 3,031,112 of OY744539.1, read as the reverse complement.
AATCACATTTCAATATTAAAAATAAATGCATAATCACATTTCAATATTAAAAATAAATGCATAATCACATTTCAATATTAAAAATAAATGAATAATTATATTTCAATATTAAAAATAAATGCATAATCACATTTCAATATTAAAAATAAATGCATAATCACATTTCAATATTAAAAATAAATGCATAATCACATTTCAATATTAAAAATAAATGAATAATTCTATTTCAATATTAAAAATAAATGCATAATCACATTTCAATATTAAAAATAAATGCATAATCACATTTCAATATTAAAAATAAATGAATAATCACATTTCAATATTAAAAATAAATGCATAATCACATTTCAATATTAAAAATAAATGCATAATCACATTTCAATATTAAAAATAAATGAATAATTCTATTTCAATATTAAAAACAAATGTATAAGAAGTTACTAGTTTAACAGACAGCATCTATGTGACAAAAACAACCAAATTTTGTCTCACTGTCTGCATTCACATTTCAGTCACGGCCGATCGTCGCAAAGCAAGAACTTCTGCATCCAAACAAAAAATTCAGTAAAAGAAGGCAGAGTTAAGACCCAAGGCACTTCTCAGCTTTTTGCCTTTACTGTAACAACTCCTTCAGCCCGCAGCAGGCTTGGGAATCATCATAATCAGTAAACAGCAGTAACGGGCATGACTAGCTTCTCACCACACGAAACTTATAGAAGAAGAAGAAGAAGATGATGATGATCATCATCATCATCACCATCATCACCCCCCCCCCCCCAAAAAAAAATCCCATCCTTTCTCACTGTGGTAAGCATAGTGTAAACGTGGAAGTGTCAGAGCTACCCAGCTAACGAGGCATTGTGTAAAATCCAGGTGGAGTCAACATCAGGATCTGTCATTCTCTAGTCATCTCTGTCTTTGCGTGTGGACGTGTAAGTCTCAGAACTACAGATCCATGGAGTGAGGATGACAACGCTGATTATGCGCATGTGCATCACCATTTCTTTGTGTGTTATGGGCTAAACCTTCCCAGACTTAGTATGCAACCACTGGGTCTTGCTGCTCTGGGTGTTGGCCGGGGTAAAAACCTGCAAACTGGCAAGTCCAACTATGAAGACTTCATGCAGACCAGACAATCTTGAAGCACGATCTTAGTGGGTTCTGCGCAGAAGTCCGATTTGTTCAACAACAACAACAGCAGCAGCAGCAGCAGCAAATACTGACTCTTAAAAATCAATCAGGCAGCAGATGTAAATTACAGAAAGTGTGAACTTGGTGATGAGACGACCAACCACATACTAACATATCGCGAAAGTTCACAACTACTCAACTCCTCCCCCATACAAGACGTCCTAATCTCTAGCCCAGAGCTTGCATTACAGATCTAGGAGAGATAGAAAGGACTACCTAATCTCCATGATACTTCTCAGCCAGGGGATCGCCACGCCTAACCGAAACCACTGCAATTGAGTGCCTAACAAACAAACAAACAAACAAACAAACAAAGCAGCAGCAGCAGCCAACACTCATAGTATTGTGTTGAAACTTTCTTTTGATGATATTAATTTATTCTGTATGATCAACAACTGAAATCTTATTTCTATCATCATGAACCAGGCATATACGGCATAATCATGTTGACATACCGGTTCTCGTTAGATCACCAAAGTTAAGCAACATTGAGTCTGGCCAGTACCAGATGGGTGACCATTTGGGAATACCAGGTGTTGTATGTAGGAGGACGTCGACACCTACCTGCAAGAACTGCAAAAACCTAATGTCATCATCTCCACTAACCGGGATATACATGCGACTGTGGACCGCTTGTGAATTTGATACTCCCATGAAGCTTCCTCCTTCAGAGGAAGCCAGTTCAATCTGCCCAGTGTGAATGCCATACTAGGTACAGGTATAAGTACAGGTATTATGAACCAAGTAGTTGAATTCGTCTAAGTGTTTAAATTACTTTACGATAAAAAAACGTTTTCTCTAATTATGAATTTCTGATCATGATTGAGAGAAAACTTTTATGGAGATTTTGTGGATTCATGCAAAAGCAAAAACAAAAACATTCTTCTTACTTTTGATACTGATCTGATGAGGCATAACATTTGAGCCACTTGTAGCATCGGAAGGTGATGAATGATTTTCAGTGGGAGTTGGCCCCTTTTTGATGGGATCGTCAACTGAAATGATTGAAAAATAGAATGTTAAATATTCGTGAGTACGTTTGATAGCATCAATATTAACTGCAGATGTGAGACAGGAAGTTTGCCAGTCGAGTAGACTAAAATCAAGGAGAAGCTTCCTCAGCCATATCGAACCACTAGTAACATCTCAGGAAGAGATCAAACTACAGCTGTGTTCCAGACGGCTAGAGAATGGTTCCCATCTCCTACTGATTTGGGAGTGCCCCCCCCCCACACTCTAAGACCCTCCCTCCTGTCTCAGACCACATGCTTGAAAGACATGCAAAGAAGAAGAATATCAACGAAATACAATTGCTCAGATAAAATGGTGTAAACAGGATGTGTTTTAGACAAAGATCATGAATCGGGAAGCTGGAAACCGGAAGCCGGTAAAGTGGGTGCACATGATATCAGTTGTTTTCAGGCTGACAGGATTTCTGGAAGAAGAGAGGAGTCTTAATGGAAGCTTAGATGAGGAAAAACACGTTTTTAAGATGGTCTAACAAAATGATAATAATTAAGCCATACACTTAAAATAATTAATTCTCTCTCTCTCCCTCTCTCTCTCTTTCTCACTCTCTCTCTCTCTCTCTCTGTTTCTCTCTCTCTTTTACTCTCTTCCCCTTTTCTTGTTTTGACTTTACTACTCACTGGACGATCAAGTGCAGCTAATATGAATAAATCATTCATCTTTTAAAAGATCCTGTGTTGAATTACTTAATTGAATAATTAATGTGATCAGCATGTCAGATGGCTTTCTTTTACAGTTACCCAGATTTTTGTGGGGCCAGTAGGATAGCAGCATGAATGCATGATGCCAACCCCGGCGCAAAAACAAAGCATGATTTTAAATCAATTGTGGGACCCCATCGAAAATCCACGGTGCTTTCTACATCAATCTTTATCATTAAAATAATATACCTTTTGAAATAATGTCTCTTTGCCAAGGTCAATACTATCAAGAAGAAATGACTCTTTCTTCTTCTGTAAAAGTATTTGTCATTGCCAGCTAAATATTCTTTAAACAAATACATCTCTTCTTTATTTATTCAAAATTGTAGCAATTTAATTATTTTTAAAAACAATAAATATTCTGTCTTCTTACTGTAAAATATTTGTCAGCTAAATATTTTTCAAATCAATAAAAACAAATGTCACTTTTTGGAATGTATTCATTTAAAATTGTATGTTTTAGTCGACGGGACGACATAATTTGATTTGGGAACAATTCATTTTAAAATGGGTAAAGTCTGAATAATTTACCTTAGCGACATCAGATTCATCATCAATCATCATCTTTGCTGATCAGATGATCTCAGTTTTTTTAAATGTGTGTGAAAGGTGATAACGTACGTACGAACATGGAATGCTTTAGTGTATTATTATATAGATGACTTTTTGTAGGCTATGCATCAGAATTTATTTATATAACCTCTTTGGATAATTATCGATTAAGCACCAAATTTTCCGATTATAATTTTTTTTTCTTAAATTTTTAGCAGAGGATTCTACTTGTTATGTAAGTTTAATATTAAGGATCCCTTGGAGGTAATAGTTTGTTATTTAATTATTTTGAAAAAAACTCTTACGATTATTACATCAATTAAGTACCAAATCCTTAGATTATAAAAAAGGATTTTGAAAATTTTACCTGTTCAAATTTTAGAGGGAGTACAGTTTCAGTTATCTACATTTAACATAAAATGATCTCCATGTTCAAAATTCTAAAAAACATCATTTGTAAACGGGTTGAAAAATCAAGTAATAAAATCATTTTATAGTAAAGTTACTTACATAGAAACCTTCCCCACCCTGCTGCTAAAAAAATAGTTTTTTTTCAATGTCTCTTCCTTTTGAAAATCCCTTTGATGCTAAATTTGTAAACTTATATTTCTCAAGAAATTCATTAAATAAATGTTATAAATTTGATTTGATTTGACTTGAATTGATTTATTTACATACTCCAAGGAGCTTCGCCACAGGCTTGAAAACAAAATTCCACCATTTATTACGGTCTTGAGGCAGTCTTTCATCTGTCAGAAGTGGCATGCCAATCTTTGGTGATCGGTTTCTTAAATGAAATCTTCCTGATATTATTTCTTTAGATAGCTGGAGTCATCTAGCCGCAAAAAATGTCCGTACCACATTAATCTCTATTTTAGAATAATGTTGTTGATAGATCTGTGAATATTAACGTTCTTTCATTTCTTTTCATTTCTTTTCATATGCATTTCTTAGTCTATCTCGCAAAGTTAATCCAAGGATATTTCTTAAACATTTCATTTCAAAGACACTGTGCTTTCTCTCACGCCCTGTCAGTATAGTCCACGTTTCACTTACATATACAACAATAGGAGCTATCAATGTATTGATAGTTCCTATAAAAATTTCATTAAAATTCTGATTATTGGTTATTAAATAAAATAAACCCACTGGTTTGTTTATAAAATATTGGCGCCCAGTGAAGGCTCAGTATCATAGATTTTGGATGGTAAGCACATGGACCCCTAGCCCCAGTACTAATTCTTCTTCTTCTTCTTCTTCTTCTTCTTCTTCTTCTTCAGTTTAACACACGTCTTACACGCTGGCATGCATTAGACGGCTTTCAGAAATTGACTTCCATACTCACCTATTTCTGGCCAGGTCTGTATTTATCCCTTTTTCTCTCAAATCCATTCTTATCACTTCCTCGCATGTTTTTCTTGGCCTTCTCCTGCTAACTGTTGTACATCTACCAACCCAAGAACTCTTATCCATTCTTTCAATGTGGCTATACCATCTGAGTCTCCTGTTCTGCACACATCTCCGTATACTGTCTAGATCTCATTTTCCTCTGAGGTCATTAGAACTAAGCCTATATTTAAGACTCACTTGAACATCCATTGTATTATTTTCATATCATTTCTCTTCATGCAACACATGTTCTCGTCCCTCACTGGCTAGGTTTCACTTTCATACAACAGCATACTGCATGCACATGCCTGATAGACTTTTTCCTTGGTCGACAGTGGTAACGCTCTGCTGGTTAGTTATAGCAGGAGTTCTCCATCCACTCCTAACTCTTGCGAAGTGATGAATGATAATAAGCAGTTTTCAATCATATTTCAGTTTTGTTTCTTCATTCAGCCTTAATGTCTGAATTTTAATACTTGTTGTAATTAAAACACAGGAGAGTGATTCAGCTTAGAATATTTTCATACAAATATAGATAATTATTGATAGACTGAAGAGTTACTATTCAAGAGAATTAATCTTAGATTGAAAAGTTCTTATTCAAGGGAGATAATATTATAAAGAAGAGTTATGTTTTTAGGGATATAATCTACGACTGGAGAGTTCTTATTCAAAGGAGATAATCTTAGACTGAAAAAGTTTTTATTAAGGGAAATTAATTCTTACACTGGAAATTTCTTATTCAAGGGAGATAAAACGGGGAGGGGGGTGATTCAGCTTACAGGAGAATTCTTATTTAAGGGATATAATCTTACATGGGAGTGTTCTTATTGACAGGATATAACCTTAGACTGGAAATTTCTTATTTTTTATTAAAGGAACGTAATCTAGAGACTAGAGCGTTTTTATTAAAGGGCTATAATTTAGAGACTGGAGAGTTCTTACTCAAGGGAGATAATTTTAGACTGGAAGTTCTTAGTCAAACCAGATAATATTATACTGGAGAATTCTTATTTAAAGGTTATAATCTTAAATGGAAGTGTTCTTATTAAAGGGACATAATCACATAATGACATCAGCTAATTACACTTACCTTTGCAAGTGACGGCACCATATTGGCATTTCCGAGAAAAGCAATCAAACTTTAGTCCCTTTGGGCAACGTTGGAAAGTCATCTTATGTTTCTGGCATTTTATATACATGTAACAATTTGTGGGGTGAATGTAAAATCCATCGGCAGCGTCCAGGCAAATGTCTGTATCAAGTAAAACATACAAAGCAGTGATGAGATACAAGGATACGACTATGGATTTGTAGTTGTAATTCAACTTGCAATATAGGATGACCCCCCCCACCCCACATGGAATCATTAATAAGATTCAGAATCATTTCTGTAATCCAACCATATTTGTTACAACTAAACTTCAATCTGCCTGACTTGTCCACCAAGTTTCAGTCATGAATGTCCAATAGTCTATCTGCTAGTATGTTTACCTCCTACTCCCGCACACGGCTCCCTATCTTTTCCTCTGCCATTTATACTCTTCGCTCCTACCACTCGAGTATGTCTGTATAAATACTCAGTTTTGTCTGTACCATGCGCTTCCTCCTGAAGAAGCCATAATAAATGTACGGCGAAATATCAGTTTTATCCATGCATGTCTCCATGTTGATTTTTCATTGTTTCATATAGATGTCTTTGTTTATTCCTTATTTTCCATTTTAGTTTTACCTATACATTCTGTCAATTTTTCATCCTCACATTCTATCTCCCTCCTCACACATATATATATATATATATATATAGTATTTTATTTAAAAACTATACAATAAAGTGTCTGTTGGGTGTAGCAGGGTTTCATCGATCTGACCATGACGATTCATGGTAGAAACCAGTTTATAGTGGTAGACCGACACTTTAGACCCTTTCAGTATGTGAAGACTTTAAGAAAAAAGGTGAAAAACACAAATCACCGGTTCAAGACAAGCGGTGCCCACTTTTTTATGCTCCCCATAATAGATATTCTTTGTTCGAAAATATTAGCTCTTGTAGAACCTAAAATCGGGCACTTTATTGTTTTTTTTTCAACTAACCTATAATATATGCTATATCTATCTATCTATCTATCTATCTATCTATCTATCTATCTATCTATCTATCTATCTATCTATCTATCTCTCCCTCTCTCTCTCTCTCTCTCTCTCTCTCTCTCTATATATATATATATATATATATATATAGTACTTGTATTGTATTAGTTTCTGTAGATGTAAATCCGTTGAAACTCAAGTGTTTATAAAAAGTGCTCAATAACAAGTAGAGCTGTTCTTAAGTATACATTTTTATTTATACAAACATTATTGGTTACATATGTGCATACATGTTTCGGTTGTACTTTTCACAGAGAGTCAACCTCTTCAGACCAAAGCAGACAGAGAAGTGAGATGGATTTGGAAAACTTTCCCTTTAAATAAATCTTTTTGGGGGATGAGCTATTTTTTATAAATTAGTATCGGATTACATTCTTTACTTGTTAACTCTTTCAATTAGTTTCTATCTTTTTTATCATTTTTATTACCTGCCTTCTTATTCTTTCCTTTTCCTATCGTGTTATTACCTACTTAGTCTGGATTCCTTTCTTCTCTATTTAACACTTCAAAGTTTTAATCTATTTACAAACATATTCAAGCATAAATATCTGATCTTTATATAAAATACACACGTGTGCACAAATTAATAGATACACAAGTACATATATAAACAAACATACATATGAAAAAATAAAATATGAAATAAAAAATAACAAACACAAATATGTAAGCAAATATTCATACATTGTTAACTCTTTCAATTAGTTTCTATCTTTTTTATCACCTACCTTCTAATTCTTTCCTTTTTCTATCTTTTTATTACGCACTTAGCCTAGATTCCTTTCTTCTCTATTTAACACTTCAAAGTTTTAATCTATTTACAAACATATTCAAGCAGAAATATCTGATCTTTATATAAAATACACAAGTGTGCACAAATTAATAGATACACAAGTACATATATAAACAAACATATATATATATATATACATATATGAAAAAAAAATAAAAATAAAAAAAATAACAGACACAAATATATACACAAATATACCAATACATGGATATACACATATATTCATTTTCAAGCATAAATATCTGGTCAATATATAAAATACACACGTGCGCACACATTAATAGATACACAATTACATACATAAACACATATACACACACACATATATATATACATACATATATAAAAAAACATATATATACGCATATATCCATACACAAATATACACATATATACATTTTCAAGCATAAATATCTGGTCTTAATATAAAATACACACGTGCACACAAATTAATATATACACAAGTACACACATAAAATATATAAACACACATATATATACATATATAAAAAATAACAAACACAAATATATACGCATATATCTATACACGGATATACACATATATACACATATATACCATATACATATGTTTATATAACATACCTGCCCACACATATACATGAACATGTTCGTACAGTACATATATAAATAGACACAGAGGCATATAAATACGTGCCTGGGAAGATAGTCTCATGACAACGGAACAGATACTACACTACACTTCCAATGGAGAAGGTAATACCCAAGAGGATAGTCTCATCACAACAGAACAGATACTACTTCCCTCCAAAAAAGGGGAAGGTAATCCCTTGGAGGATGGTATCATGACCACAGAACAGATACTACATTACCCCCTGCATTGAGCATTGAAAGATGATACTGTAATCTGAAATAATATAGTAAATTGAATTGAGCGTTCAAAGAATGTACAATTAATAGAAGTAATAGTATAGTTCGGCTTTAGACAGACATGTACCAAAATCTTCATTAGTCATAGAAGTACAATAGTATAATTAATAGACGTAATAGTATAATTTTGGCTCATGACAAACAGATACGAAATCTCCATTACTAATAGATAAGATAAGAAGATTGGGTGTTTGTCCATAAAATTGTACAGGTGAAATTCGCAGTTCCAAATAAATTAACAGGAAAACTGATTACGACTTGGCAAAATGACAGATTGACTTATCTCCCCTATTTTACGTGTATTTGCACTCTTATCAATGGGGATTCGGAAAAATACGATAAAACTGATTTTTATTTTTAATTAAAATTCTACTCAATAATTATTCTTAATTTCTGGTGTAGACGTCTATTTTTGCCTGATACGTAAGTATATCAAAGAGTTTTCCTGTTAATTTATTTGGAACTGCGATTTTCCCCTGTGCACTTTTATGGACAAGTACCAAAAATTGGTAATAGAAGTATAAGTAGAGTTTCGGTTTCAGACAGACAGATACGAAATCTCCATTAGTAATAGATATGTTAGGAATAATTTAATTTCAAATAAATGACAAAAAAAGACTTACTAAATGAATTGGTACTTTGGATCGGTCGGTTGGAACCAGAAGAATCTTCCGAAATTCTGGTATCAGTTGAATATCTTGAAGATAGCGTTTGTTCATTTTGACCACGAATTAATGGATACAGCATTCTTAAAAAATCACCATTCAAGTTCTTTTCTCTGTCATTTGCATTTGTTTGGGGTTTTGCTTTACCATTTTGTGGAAAAGATTCATTCTTGGCAAGAATATATGTTTGTAAATCCTTTGCCGAGTTGTCTATCAGAAGGATTCCTTGATTTGCATCTTTTCGGATATGTCTCCTGAAAAGTTCTAGAAAGTTGAGAAGTGTTGCAGAATCAATTTCTGGGGATCGTAACATTTTTTGTAGCACAGACATCAACATTTGTCGATTATAAACGTCATTGTATTTTTCATTTGAACCTTTACTCTTATATAAATTCTGAAATAGAGCACGAATTAATTTTTCAATCTCCATATTTTTCTTTTGTTCACTTAATTTCGGTGACCATTGAAAATTTTCAAACAAAATTCTCCATGGCTGATTTTTCTCTGTGAGGTTCCTTCCATCTTGATTTATAGTTCCATTTTGAAGGACTTTGGTTAAATAACTTATCCACTGTTCGGTTTGGTTGTCTAAAATCTTGGAACCATATGGAATATTCACCCTCTGTAGATTTCTTATTAATTTAGTCATCAGTTCGCTTAGAGAATTAGTTGACAGAATCCTATTTTCCAGGTTTTTTATTCCAATATTGCCAGGCAGTAGATTCCTCAGCAAAGCTCCAACCTTATCATCTCGATTTGCTAGCTCTGGTGCAAGAACATATGTCTGTGACTGTTTTCTTGTCAGATTATATAGCCATGGTTGGATTCTGGATGCTGCTAAAGGGTTCAATCCATTTCCAAATCTTTGAAAATACCATCTTAAATTATTTACCCAAGATGACGGAGCTCTCTGTGTCCCCACTTCTGCGTTTAGTGGTCTTGTAGGTTTGATCGAAGGGTCAATTACGGGAATGGGCCTGTGTGTTGGTGTGACAGAATTCTCTCCTGAGGTGAAATCTCTGGAATGTTCTTTGTCAGGTTTTATTCCAAATATTTGTGAAATGGAATTTTTTTTTTCTGTAATAGAGAAAAAACTAAAATAAAACTGTAGAACAAAGCATAATTATGAATTTCTAGGTTCAACCACTAATACGATTCATTCTACTTTGATTTCATTTGAAAATTCATAAGATGTAAGGATATTTGGAGTGGATAGGGGATTATCAAATAAAAGAAATGACAAAGGCTATCCATACAAAATTAATTAATTTTATTTGACAACTTGTTAAGACAGTGCAAAATAAAGTGTTCATAAAGAATGAGAGTTCAAAGAGCCCAAGGAACGTTTCATATATAGGCATGAAGACATGTGTGTGTATTAGTATACCTTCTTTGTTAGTAAGAGAATTGTAGCAGTTGCATGTACGTTAGCTTTAACTGAGATGGTGATTCGACTTTGCGCAATCATTGACTCTTTATTGTGTAATCATATGATACGTCAATGTGTAACAAAATTCATACGCGTCAACATATTGCGTGCCAAAAACAATATACGATGTTAAGTCAATTCCAGATAATTCTTCTCGCTGTCAAGATGCATATTTATTCTGATCTGGCTCTGCTTTAGTCAAAGGTAGGCGAAATGCCTCACTCCAGGATATAACATTATCTAACCGACATGAGCCAGCCCATTGCACCAACTTTTGTTCCTGAGTTCCCATGAATAAATATCAGCATCTATTTAGTTGTTAAGACATTATTGATTTCAAGGAAGAATGGTAACTCTTTTCTTGTTTAACATTTATATTTCAGTCAGATTCGGCCAGACGTACTAACTCTTTCAAGTAAGTTCGTCATTCTGACTTTCTTCCTCATTTAAATCTTCTTAATTCACCTCGTCTTTTACCAATCTAAAACTGGTAACCCCAAATGTATCCTTGGCATGTCAATTTGTTTCCTATTTATTTTATGACTTCATTCAAAAAAAAAAAAAATGGTTATCTAACTACATAAAGTAAAGTCAATTCTTTCTTTGTCATCGATAGCTTTCTTCCTACAAAATCAATATTTGATTCTGGTTCGTTCATTTTTCTTGTGGTACCGTTGCAGCATACTGAAAAAGAAAATGTGTTACATAGCAAAGGCCATGTTTGGATGTAAGGGTTTGAGTGACACATTAAAGGTCAGTGATGATCTTAAAGCAGAAGTCAATAAAACCATGTGACTTCCGGCCAAAGGTTTTTCTGTCTCATTTTTGGCTGATAACTTAATCAAACGGACACGAAACCCCAGTGAGGGTGGGTGGGGGATGGCGGTCGCATACAGTGTAACTATGTGTAACAAGACAAGCGATCTATCTCTATATCCATCTGACTGTCTGTCTTTTTGTCTATCATTTTCTCTCTCTCTCTGATGTGACAGCCTGCATATTAGTCTCTGGGTTTATAAATGGTCCAAGTTATTTACGTTAATAAACCTTCTTAAACGAACATCAGCATCCGAGTGTTTTATTTACAAAAGATCAAGAACCTGGGTTCACAATGACGACACGGGTGTATAAGGGTTTATAAATCCATCGGTAAGTAAAAATATAACAATTATAATTTGATTTAATTCTTCCCAGAAAATACTTTGTCTAAGTCGGAATTATCTTTAAATGACTGCCATATTAAAAAGAGGGACAACTCTGTATCCGTCCATACAATTACTTCCCTTTAATTTGAACAAAAAATATAATAGTTTAAAAAACAAAACAAAATAAAACAGCATTGTTTGAAAAATGAAAAGCAAAACAAACTGGGCAACTCCAGGTCGGGGCAGCTAGTATGCAATAGGGTTTATTAATTCAAAATTCCTGACTTAATTGAGGATGTTCAGGATCAATTCTAAAAAACTAACCATGTAACAAGGATAGTTACCCCTTTGTTTGGGGCTTGATCTCCCCATGTGAAAGCCTTGTACCTGGCTTTCTTTGTCTTTGTGGGAAGACAAGTAAATCGAGACAGTTGACAATGTCATGAATCGCAGGGCGCTGTCGAGCAACAGCCTAAGTGTCAACAAAACTAAGGTTGATGTCTACCGAGTTAAAGGTCAAAAAGCCAAACCGAATGACACCAGGACCTGTTGCTCTGAGAACATCAGTGACTGTAGTATTTCTCTGTCTCTTTCCTTTTTATGTGTATTGTGTCTCTTTCTTTCTCTTGCAGACGTTTTACCCTCTCTCTCTCAGTTTTGTCACCACTAGGGAGAATTTAGCAGCTTGGTGTTTCGTCTTCACACACGATGGACATGCAAACCAACTTCGCTGATTTTTTTAGCTTTTTTATGTTTTCGGAAGCTGACATAAATTAATAAAAAGTTATATATTTTTATATAAAATGCTTATTCGCTTCTTTTATACAAGCGTTCAAATTTCAGCACCCCCCACCCCCACCCTCCGCCCAGCTAATAAATTTTCTGGAGAGAATTAATGACGCCTAATGATGCCAAAGACCTGTCAAACACCCAACAGTGGAATCACTCATTTGGATGGCACAAGGCTAGTGCGTTCAAGTATCTAAGACAGTGTGGGCTTGGACATACAAGCAATAGTATTGCCACTATTCAAACCAGGGAATGTAACTATCGTAATTCACTGGAGAGCTGGTAGTGCTGTGCCAGGACGATAAGAGCCCTTCCAGAGACGTCCCCACGGCGTGGACACACTGGACACACCAAAGATAAACTCCCTGGCCAACGATAGTGTTACACTGGGTCCTGTGCCCATGATAGTGTTACAGGCAATGCTTATCATTATCTTCGATAATTATTATTATTATTATTATTACTGACATAAATTACGTTAGAAAAAAAACAGTTGGGAAAAAAATTTAAAAAACAATTTATTTTGCTTTATCTTCTCATTTTGTGACCTATTTGCGTTAAAAATTAATATCTAATATTTAAAATAAGTTTAAAGCAATTTTATTTGCCGTAAATAGAGACTGTGAGTAAACTAATCCAGTTAAGTACTTACTTTCTGTAATGGTGGATAATTTTACTTAGTCACTATTTACGGCAACTTAAATTGCTTAAAACCTCTTTTAAATATTAAATATAAATTTTCTAAATGCAAATTGATTAAAAATGAGTAGGTAAGACAAAAGAAAATTGTTTTTTTACAAATTTCTCAACTATATTTCCTTTAAAATAATTTATGTCAGTAATAGTAGATCTTATTTTATCTTTATGCGTATGTATAGGAGCCATATTCTGTATTCGTCCATACAGTTACTTCCTTTTAATTGGAACAAAAATATAATATTTTTGTAAAAAAGACGGCCTAGTTTAAAAAATGAAAAGCAAAACAAATGGCAAGTAAAAATACACTACCGGGCAACGCCAGGTTGGGGCAGCTAGTATGCAATAGGGTTTCTTCATTCAAATAGCCCCCCCCCCCCCACACACACACACACTTCTTGACTCAATTGAGGATGTTCAGGATCAATCCTAAAAGAGTACAGATATTATTCTTATCTTCATGCATATATGCAGAAACCAACATTAAAGTCGCCCTCTAGTGAGAGAAGTGGATAATTATCATACTATTAATTCAGTAGAATGTAAATTGAGTGCTGAACAGTTTTGAATGGGTTGAGTCACACAATTAGCAGGCATAACATCTCAAGTATTTGTCTTCAAATAGATATCTATATGTTGATACAGGTGTGCCTTTTTTGTTGTGTTTGTATGAAGAAGAGGAAGTGGACGTAGGAGGAGGAAAAGGAAGAGGATACAAATGAAAGAGAAAGAAAGAACGAAGGGAAGTAGGAACAAGATAAAAATTTCGAGCTCATATTATAAACAATTAACAAAAATATTTCCCTTCGTTGAAAAAAAAAATGCAAAGTCATCTCGGTTTTCTTAGATTTGTCATACAACACCTAGTGCAGGTGAGAAACACAAACGCAAATAATATGAGATTTACTTTTAAACAGGATATGAACATCAAATCAGAGAGTACATGAGCAAAAAAAAGGGAGTTCAAAGTTCAAGTGACTGAGTCGGAGTGTATGTGTAAAAAAAAAAAGAATACTAAAAACCACTTTTTAAAAATCTCTTTTCTATGAGACAGATCTCATAATCCCCATCTTTGTTTCTGAATACTGACTAGTGAAGATAGAGTTTAAGGATTCAATAAAAAAAGATATCAGTTGTTGCTGTTTGAGTCAAAGTATGGCACCGTAAGTGATGTTAAACGGCGACTGGCAATATTAATTGGGTCTGTTTTGGTATATGCTGCAAATGTGAGGGAGGTAACTCGATTTTATCTCTTAACAAAACCTGACAAAACTAAGCGAGATAATAGGAATTTTTTTTATTGCATTTATTAAAAATATTCACTTGTGGAATTTTTGTTTCAATAATGTTAAAAAAAAAATTCAGAACAAGAAAATGTATTGAATAATATTCTTTGCGAAAGCATAACTGTTTTATTTTTATGATAACAGACGTTTAGGTACTCCAAACACTTCCGATAATATAAAGTTAAATAATTATTTAAAAAGCAAAACAAACTGATATTTATGAAATATTCGGCAACCAGTACCTAACTCGAAGTCAGCAGCAAACGGTGTTAGATCAGATTAAGTTCCTGATATTAAACTTCATCCGTAATATAACTTCTGGCGAGAGTTTCACTTTCACATATTTATTTATTTATTTATTTATTAAATCGTTAGGTGAAAGTACAGAATAGTTAACACCCCCCTCTCCATGTTAAGAATGGCTTTCTAAATAATAACGGTATTATTTCAGCACGGTCCGTAAACTGCAGAATATTATTTAGAAAGCCATTCTTAATATGGGAAAAGGGGGGGGGGCTTTGTTAACTATTCTGTACTTTCACATAATTTAATTAATAAATAAATTAATAAATAAAAATGAGTATAAAACTTGGCATACCAGAAGAGTAAGCGATCCCAAACAGGAACTGAATCTGACCGAACACCATTTGCTGCTGAATTTGAGTCGGGTACGCTTCTGGTTTGCTAACTATTCATATTTAGAAACATTACAATTTTGAAATTTATAGAAGTCACAATAATGTGTTTTTTTTTATTCTTTAAAATAAATTATTTATTTACCTTAAAGACATGCAAGCTTTCGACAAAATATTTCCTTCTCAAGTATAGACTAATAGCTAAATTTGAAAAGATTAATGATTAAAAAAGAATATAATATACAGGGGGGAAACCATAGATTGAAGCTCAGTTGAGCACCTACCAAGAAAATAACGATAGAGTAGAGAAAGACTAGCAACGTCTGTGGGAAAGAGTCTGTAGGGAAGAGAAGAGGACATCCCCCACTAGATTGTGAAGTCGATTTTGTACTCTGTCAAGGCAGGAAAGGAAGCTCTGAGTAGCACCTCTCAAGATGTGGCAACAGTACTCCATCTTAGGGCGTATTTGACTCTTATACAGGTAGAAGATTGCGTCAGGAGTGAGGTACTTTCTGGAGTGGTAGAATGATCCAAATATTTTTCCGGCTACCTTAGAAACAGATTTGATGTAAGTCTTCCATTTCAGGTCTGGAGTGGAGGTCAGTCCTAGGAGCTAATCAAAGCCATTGAATGTGTATGCTAGCAAAATGTGAATGTAATCTTGACGCATTATAATATATAAATAACACTAAATATCTATTTTTATGGTGAAAGTTGTATTTATGATTTACGATTTATGAAGAAAGACTATCTAGAGGCAACATGGTAACATGACTGAGCGGTCTAAGGCACTGGTTTTACCCACCAGTCTCTTCAGAGGCATGGGTTCGAATCCTACCACTATCATGTATAATATTATGCTCGAGCAGAAAACTTTTTTCTTAACTCAACTCCGTTTTAGTTAAGTTATTACAAAGTAAAGACAAAAATGTCTCTGCCATTTTTTGGTATGCAAATATTTATTCCAGCTTGCTTGCTTGTTCACAACCTAAGACGGACACAGCTACACGAAAAAGCCTAGCCATAGATTAAGAAAACGTTTTCTTGGACCATGGCAGAGAGAAATTATGCTAAGTTGCGTCAACACCTAAAGTTCTGTGGATCCTTTACACACAGCGTTGGCGCAGAATGATTGAGAGAGCAACCAATCAGAATGTATGCGGTCCTCGTGGCGTCAGACTACATTTAGTGCCGAGTCAGCCAGAATTTAACCCTGAGAGATCTCCATAGCACATAGGGCCACGTTTGGTACCGGACCACAAAGTTGTTGTAGCAGTCACATGTTTTGATGTACTATTTTCTCTTTATGTAAATAGACAAAGTTTAGCGTTGAGTAATTGACCCATCAGCTTGGTGTATGAATACAGTTTGTTTGACTAGGTCTTTGAAACACAAGTGTTTTTCCCGTATTAAAACAGTTGGAGTCAGATTGCACAATGAATTGGATGTGTTAAGGCTGGTCCCAGCAAATTCACCAGCCTAGAATGAAGTCTGCCATGATTACTATTGTCTGTTTTTAACCCTTTTCCAGTTCTACTGAAATAAAAAAGTGTTTTCTGTTAAACAACAATGCCATTGTCTACTCTTTCTTCTGTGAACTGTATAGAGTCGATGCTTAGGGCTCAACTGTATGACCAGTTGAGCAGCAAGATAAGTCAGACTGCCAAGCACATCAAAATGCCGGTTTATAATAAGACTAGAATGTTCCATTATGCTCAGAAGGGAAAGTCCATTCTCTGTGTTCTGATTGGCTGAGATTCATAAGTGGCCATTCTAGTGTATAAATGTTCATTCATTCGAATAAGTATTCTTCTATGAAATGGATGCCAGTTGAGGCCTTTATGCCGGTGAGTGTTAGTTTGATTCTATAAACTGGAGGGATTTTGTATCTAACTGTTTGGAGCATGGAATCAGCTGAAACTTTATTTAAAATGGTTATGAATATCCAATCACCTCAACCTCATTCATCTAAACCCACCATTATATGTTTTTAATTCTTATTTGTTCGCAAGTTTTTAAATTTAAGGTAAACAACTCCTATTATATTCTTCAATTTAAAAGGAATTATCTCCCTTGCTGATGTTTCATATTAACAGTCTTCGGGCCAGACTAAGTAATTTAAAAAGAAATTGTAGCTAAGTACATTATTATATTGCCAATAACATGGTACAACAATAACAAATGACAAATTGGCTAGTCAGAAGCAAAGTTTGATTTGTCAACTTAAATGCTATTGTTAAATATTGGGCGAGTAAACCCACTAGTATATAACACAGTTAGTTGAGAATAAAAGGAAATGAAAGGATTACTAGAGTGTGGGAATTAATAGAAACGAATATGACGTCACATGGCTTTAAACAGTTGGAGTCAGACCTTACAAGGAATCAAATGTGCTTAGGCTGATCACGTTCAACTTATCAGCCTAAAATGAAGTTTGCCAGTTGTCTACTCTTTCTTCTGTGAACCGGAAGGACTTTTTATCTAACTGTTGCGAACAAGGAGTCTAAAGGACCGACGACCTCAACGTGTAGATGTTTTACATATAAAATAGTTGGTATTTTCTTGGCTATTTTTTAAAAATGCATTCTATATACTAAATCAAATGTGATAATTGGCTGAAGCGTCAATAAATGATTTTAATCTTAATAGTTTAAACAATAATTTATCGGTATCATTTGATAAAAATATGTTATGATTAGATTGTATTTTTGTGAAAAAATAAAAGAGAAAGATAAGAAAAGAAAAAAATATAAATGTGCTTCATCTGAACAGATACTGTTATCAGGAGTCACAGTGATTGGTGATTGGATTAAAACGTAAATTGCTCGTAAATTCAATTAATCATTTTATATCTTCTTTCTTTATTCTTATATATAAAGTAGAGTAAGTTTCCCCCCCTATTTATTTGACTTTAATAGCTTTGTTAACAAAAGGCACATACTTTTCAGACAATCAGTTTTGGCAAATATTGGTCTGTGTTCTTAGAACAAAAATTAAATTTTCAATCGATTTCATTGAATTTCATATTTAATCTGATCAACAGTTTTGTTTTGATTACTTATATCATTAGTCCTTTTCCTGCCACCAATGACACCGTAAAAAAATCTGGAAGAAATCTAATTAGAGTCAATTTTCAGAATTTCACCGCTAATACCGCTCCTTATTCTCCTTTTCTGATTAGATTAGATTTTTGCGAAAAAATAAAAGAGAAATATAAGAAAATGGAAAAACAAACAATTTAACTATGAACGTTCTTCATCTGCATATAAACTATAATCACGTAAATTTCTCAGGTAATATTGTCTTCAATTAATCATTTTATATCTTCTTTCTTATTATATATAACTAGAAGAATACCGGTCCCAGGACGGGAAAAATCAATTCTCAGAACATAATTTTACACCACTTTTAAAATCAAGATATAATTATACTAAACCTTATGTCTAGAATACTTATTTCAATTTTGATCAAAATCCATTGCATGATTTTGATTCTAGAAAATGTCTAAAATTTAAGGCTTAAGAGGTTTTAAGAAGAAATTGAAATTCAGGGAATCTTGTTTAATTGATGTGTAATGACTATGTGTCAAATTCAATGCAAATCTGAAAAAATTGAATTTTCAAATGGGAAGTTGTGCCATATTAAACCCTCTAAAATACTCAAAAGAAACTGTAATTTGGAGGATATTTATCAATTAATGTTTAATATCTACTGTTAAAATTTCACACAAATCGGACATATCTGAATTTTCACGAAGAGCCTCCACACTCTTTTTGCCCTCTTGCATGAAACTAAATCAAACTAAATATAGCCCATATTACCACCCTTGCGCCTAACAGCTGTGTTCCAAAATTCATAATAATCAGTTCATTAGTTTAAGAGTTTATCCTGTACAACAATATATATATATATATATATATATATATATATATATATATATATATATATATATATATATATATGTATATATATATATGGGAAATGATAAAGGAAAAACCAAAAGATGTTTTTTTATGTATTCATCAACGTTTCGTCTTTATTTGTAAGACTTCCTCAGGATGATAATTTTAAGAAAAATGTCATGCAAGTACATGAAGATGTTGGGTTGACATGATGGGTTAATGAGAAGAAGTAGTAGCCACTACTGGGAGCGCAGGACCGAGGTTTTCTTAAAATTATCATCCTGAGGAAGTCTTACAAATAAAGACGAAACGTTGATGAATACATAAAAAAACATCTTTTGGTTTTTCCTTTTTCATTTCCCATTACGTCGGATTACCCTCATCCTTCCTTTTTCACACATATATATATATATATGTGTGTGTGGGTTCTTACAAAAAAATATATATTTAAATATATACTCTTTATAATATCCGAAAAGTTCCAAATTGCAAGCTCAATGAAGTTGTATTACAAGCTTCAGAGCATATATATAGTAAAGGGGCATTCCAATGAGCAAAGAAACAATCAATCCATAACCATACCTTTCATCTGTTCTTTTAATTTCTTAATCTTCATATATAGTCGAACGACCACCACCATACTTTTCTTATGTTCTTTCAATCTCTTTACTTTCATATATCAGCGAATACCTGTAATTCCTCTTTGTCTCACAGACAAACAACTTTTTTTTTTAATGTTTATGTTGTATTTTTACATTTATTTGTGTTTACTTTTTCTAAATTCAATGCTTTTTCTACATCTTATGCACATTTCGCAGCAGAATCAAGAGAAATACACAGTTTTCATCTGAACTTTT
Organism: Sepiola atlantica; assembly: GCA_963556195.1. NCBI lineage: Eukaryota > Metazoa > Mollusca > Cephalopoda > Sepiida > Sepiolidae > Sepiola > Sepiola atlantica. The sequence goes on along the minus strand of OY744539.1, from coordinate 3,010,990 downwards.
TTGCTCATCAGAAAATTGTTCATTCAGTAGCAATAGGAAAAAACTCTTGATTCAAAGACATGAGAAAAGTTCAAAATGAGATCTTGACAAAGGTAACGGTAAGTCAAAATATATGAAAAAATACACGAAAAAAAAATCACATCAGAAATGATGACAAAATCTAGCCCCCCCCCTCCCCCCCAAGAAAAAACTTATTTCCAAAAAGTGAAACGATACATCTACCCGTCCCTTACAGGACCGGCGGGATAGTTATAAAAGTGGGGGGGGGGGGGCTCTCCTAAAAAGTGGGGGGGGGGCGGTTAAATACATGCATATATAACTTCATTATTGATGACCGTAAAGTGGGGGGGGGGGCAAGTCAAAAAGTGTGTGTGTGTGTTACAGTCGAATTCAACTGAGCTAACACAACCCACCCTAATGCAAAGTAAAAAAAAACCGATGGGAAAGACCCCCACAAATAAAACCTGGAAAAAACTGATTGATAAATATTAAAAAATAAAATTACCTCCCCCCTCAAAAATCCCATATTCAAAATAAAGTTTAATACGAAACTACCATTTGTTCAAAAAAATACATCCAGCACAAATCGCAGCTTTGCAGAGAAATTTATATAACCTAAAATAAAGATTGAAAAATATTCCCACATGGGAATTAGATTTTATATTTATTTATATTTTTTTCTAGAATAAAATGTTAAATTATAGCTAATTAGGTTTAATTCCTAAGTATTTAATTTTATCTATTTATTATTTTAATTCCTTTATTTTAAATTATTTACATGCACTCCATAAATGTTAAAGTTTTCAAAAAAAAATAATGTGCTCCTGTTACTCACTATATTGCCTAGAGTATATATTTCAAAATCCATAATGATCTGTTGATTACCGATGGTATAGCCTTATCTAGCCACACACTTTTTTAAATTTTTATTAATCCACATACATAGATGGTTCATCTTAATAGATGAACCATCTATGTATGTGGATTAATAAAAAAAAATTATTATACATATATTTAATTGCAGGAAATATGAAAAGCTTCTCAATTAAAGCAATATTGCGTCGTTTGCTCCTCTTCCCAAGAAGTATGGACCCTGAAAAGAATCTTAAATAGGTATATTTCCCTTTCATGTTGCAAGGTTGTCTCAGTGACCGAGAGGCCAAAGACGTTGGATGGTAGTCAAGGGTGACTTTAGTATGGCATTCGAACCCAGTGACCGAGGGTATAGCCTTATCTAGCCACACTGACGAAACTTATTAAGACGAAACAATAAATAAAAATATTTATTATATATATATATATATATATATATATATATATATATATATATATATTTGTTATTGTTTATTATCTATGTACATATACGTTTCGTCCTTTTTTAATCGGGACTCATCAGCATAGAGATATAACTATTCCCTACCGGTCATGCGATTCGAAACCCCGGATCTCAAGTATTTTTCAACTTAAATCCGACGTCTTTAACCACTCGGCCAATTATAAATAGCGAATAAACAGTGATAATTTTCACACTTTATCGGCGGGCTTAATGTCCAGAGCGTTCTACTTCTTTTAAGGGAAGGAACGATGCATTTTAAAGCTAGTGACGTCAATCTGTGTTAATACTACACTTACAGTGCTCTACTTTTTCGAGGAGCGACAAATAATAATAATAAATATTTGTTATTGTTTATTATCTATGTACGTATACGTTTCGTCCTTTTTTAATCGGGACTCATCAGCATAGAGATAGTCTGATGAGTCCCGATTAAAAAGGACGAAACGCATACGTACATAGATAATAAACAAAAACAAATATTCATTATATATATATATATATATATATATATATATATATATATATATATATATATATATATATCTCATCACCATCAGTGTTTTTTATCACTCTTGGAGGAGGAACACCTCTCTGGTTTCCAACAACCTATTGGTGACTGTCATTCAGATTTATTTGCCATAGTCGCCACGCTAGGCACTGCGGGTTGGCGACGCTATTTGCCCATAGCTAGGTGTCCACATACAGCGTATGATATTCTCAAATGGTCACCCATCTAGTACTGACCAGGCTCAACGTCGCTTAACTTCGGTGATCTAATGGGAACCGGTATGTCAACGTGATTATGCCATTGATTGTGGAGGATAACTGTTCTGCCATTTCCACAATTCGAACCAAATACCCAAGTCACCGTTTAACTTTCAAGTCTGAACCTCTCAATCGATGCCGCCAACCTAACAGCCATGGGGAAAGAAGAGAATTAAAGTCTATTTATGTCTCTACAACTGGGCATATCTAGTAGGCTGTCACAACAGTTTTCAACAAATTAATTAGACAGAACATTGCATATATATATATATATATATATATATATATATATATATATATATATATATATATATATATATTTTGGTACAGAAAAATTAGTACATTTGTACCGTTGGTTTCAAGCACAGAAGGACTTAGCCATCCGGCTCTCTTCAGCTTCTGTTGTCATCTGTTTCGGAAATGTGAAGTCACGTGTCACTCTCGTTTGGACGTGTTATTTGCTTAGAGTGTTATTTATGTTTGTTTAAATTTAGTGTAAGGAAGGTTTAGTAAGGTTTGAAAAAAAGGGGAAGGGTGAAAAGTAACAGTTGAGATTAAAACCGGAGAAGATTTAAAGAGATATAAAAAATAAAATTAAAAAATAAAAAAATATTTCTATATAAATCCCGTGAGTCAATATTATGAGTATCGTATATTTGGCCGTTACTGTTTTGGGGTTTAATGATGTGTCTTCTAAAGGAATTAGGGAGAGAAGATGGCTAAAGGAATTAGGGAAAGAAAAAATATACCTAACTTTAAATACAGAGATATGTATATATGTGTGTGTGTGAATTTTCCAAATGTTGATAACAGTCACTAAAAAAATGCCAGGCACCAAATAAATAATCAGTAAATAAAAAAATCATTAAATAAAATAATTGGTTTATCTAAATTTGTTGCATATGGCTGAAAAGTCAGTCATTTTTTTAGCAACATTTTAAAAGATACTAAATTAATTTCAGTCCCTATGCACTCAGCTGTACTGAACCGGTGGTTTTGTTTCCGTGAAGCCAGTCAAGGTTGTTTTGTTTTACGGCATATCAACCCTTTTTGAGTTATTTACTGCCGAATCCGGTCATTTTGGTAAAAGCTTTTATTCTTCAAGTTCTTTATATCTTCAACTATTTATTCACGGTGTTTGGTTTGATGGTTTTGTAGAGGAAAAATGTTGTTTTTGTTTTTAGCTTTGCAGACATGATTGAGTTTGCTAAGGGAAAGGAAAAACAATAACATCAATGTTTGGTGCATTTTAAATCAGGAAGCCGGTATCTTCAGACAGCCTGATCTGGTAGCATTTAAAATGTGGAGAATATTTATTAATTGAATGTCTAATACCTACTGTTAAAATTTCACAAAAATCGGAAGTATCTGAATTTTCACGAAAGGTTTCCACCTCCTATTTTACTCCCATAAAACTAAATTAAACTAAATATAGCCGACATTACACACTCTTACACCTAGCAGATGTGTTCCAAAATTCATAATGATTGGTCAATTAGTTTAGGAGTGAATCCTGTACATACAAATATATAAACATATACATATACCTAACCTATTATGCGACTGGCTTGAATGGTTATTCATACACTGATGATTCTGCGAGGATGAAACGTATACGTATGTAGATAATATTTATATATTTATTATTAAAATGATTATATATATATATATATATATATATATATATATATATATATATATATGTGTGTGTGTGTGTGTGTGAGAAAAGACAAAAGGAAAAACAAATTAAACACAGGAAGAAATAATAAAAAACGAGTGATTTACCGGTTTCGTTTGGATCAGCGAACGTCTTCAGAAAAAGTGATAGTTTGAAATTTATTGAATAACGGCAAAACATAATGAAAAGAAGAAGACACAAAACGGGGGCGTAACAAAACGTCTAACCTCGGTGAAGCGGTGGTTATTTGTGTATTAATTTACTTATATATTAAATTAAAAAGACAATTTCTTGATTTACTATTAATTTCACGGCATTTGATTAATTTCTTCAGCAATATACTCTATTGGATGCAGCGTTATTAGGAGGTGTAAATTTGTAATATATTTTGAAAAGATTGATTTTATTATTTGAAAGATTTTTAAAAAATCTAACAAATTGTAAATTTGTGACATATTTAAAATCCAGTTATAAAAAGCAATGATTTTAGTTTCACAATAAAAATGAAAAATTTTGTAATATCATTTGTTTTACCAGAAAAATCAGAAAACAAAACAGAATTAAGTTTGTACATTGACGTGACCTCGTTGCCAGGTGAAATGAAGAGGTGGTTATTTGTGAGATATGTCACGAATATAAAGAATGAATTGAATAAAAACGGTTCTGTATAGATCAACAAATAATATTTATTATATATGTATAATCGAGGAAAATCATTTTATAATTAAGACGTATAAATTGAAAGTTGCTGTGTGAGACACGTCCAATCCAAAATGTCGGCTGGTCTGGACATAACTCTTTGAGGCAAGGGTGACAACTTTTGGGTACAAAGTTATTTTCTCTTTTAATTATTTCTAGATGAAATCTGTTTCATCTAACAGACACAAAGACGTAAAATGAAAAACAAACAACAACAATGGTCCTGGGACTGAGATGCTTGGAGAATCTTAGTTCACAGTCAATGTCCAAAGTTGGGTGACAGGGTGATGGTGATGATGATCATCATCATAATCAGTTTAACGTTCGTTTTACATGCAGGCATGTGTTGGACGGCTTAATCTATCTCTGGCCAGGTCTTTATTTATTTCCCTTTCTCTCATGTCATACCAAACTTTCACATTTTCCTGGTGGTAAATTATTTTCACGTTTGAGCAGAATATGTTATTATTATAATATTAGAAAACATCAGCAGCAGCTCATACAAGGGAGACAACTACTTGAAGTGTCACAATTATTATTATTATTATTATTATTATTATTATTATTATTATTATTACTATTATGATGATGATGATGATGATGATGATGATGATGATGATGATGATGATGATGATGATGATGATGATGTACTCACTAGGAGTTCTCACATAGGTCATCATCAGTGATTGCTCACTGACGATATCCGGTGGTGCCCCTGGATTCTGAGTGACAACAAGTCTCCCAAGATTTCCAGTACTCTCCACTTTTTTCGATAACCATTGCAAATGACTTTGTGTTATCGCAAAAGCCGCTTACCATTGATTTCTCGCCTGTAACGACCATTGATCTTTTTAGGGATTTGGGTAGCAATACCCCCCTCCCAATGTCCCAATACTCTCCGCACTCTTCCAGTGGAGGTTTGGTTAGTGCTCTCCCTGCTCGGTCTTTCCATCCTCCTTGACCCTTCACGACTATTTTTTTGGGGGGGGAGGGGGGAGTTTATAAGATTTCTTGCAGTTTCAGTTTCTTTAAGTTCATGTGGTATTCCATCCATGTTTTTGTTTTATTTCTGCTACAACTTCCATGTGGCTGGTTAGTGTTTGTAGTTTATATGGATTGGTTTCTGTATTCAAGGATTTTCCTTAAGATTTCAGCTGTTTTCATCATTGCCGTCTACTACTACTACTACTACTACTACTACTACTACTACTACAACAACAACAACAACACCACCAACACCAACAACAACAACAACAATAACAATAATAATAATAATGATAATAATAATAATAGTTTTTCTGTCCTGAATGAGAGTTTATGTTTTGTATGCAAGCAAGAAGATTTAAAAAAAACCTTTCTATTTGTTATTTAACATAACTGAAAAGGGAAGAAAATCAGTTTTTATTTTGATCTATATCATATGATATATGGCATAATCATGTTGACACACAGGCTCCGATTAAATAAAGTTAAGCTGTAGAATTACCAGGGGCTGTTGTCGATACCTACCGTTCGGACATTTTGCTGACAGGATTTACTGGTCGGGTTTTGGTGATGCTGTGGCAGTCAAGGTTTCCATCACCTCTCTCTCTCTCTCTCTCTCTCTCTCTCGATCTCTCTCTCTCTCTCTATCGCTGTCCTCTTCTTCTCAATAACAACTTTTACAAACGTTATTTAAAAAAAAGAAGCATCAGCAAATATAATTGAACTTTAAAAATGTCTTTGGGGTTTAATTTGTTCTTATAAATATAAATGTATATCATACACACATTAAACAACCCCACACCTCACCCCCCATGTAGGGAGGAAGCAGCTACCCAAAAACCCAACTGCCTTCTCTGGTGGTTCAGATGAAAGAGACCCGATTCTTTCTAGCAATTTGCCACATCCGCTTACTGTGCCAGTGACGTCACCTTCTTCTAATCTTAATTGAAAAATTCAACTCGACCTAATTTTTAAACATAACGTGGAAGTTTACCATACTAATCCTATTCTTACACACTCATCTCTTATATTGCTGTAAAGCAACATTGAGCCTAGTCAGTACTAAAAGGAGTGACTAGTTGAGAATACCAGGTGCTGTATGTATAATCTCTGCTTATCACGGCATTATTTCCAGTTGTTCTAGCCTTCTCCTTGCCACTGGAGTCAAACAGTGCCGATTCAAAATAGATGTACTTGAAGATTATGCAACCTTTGCTTCAGAATTGACTCCCTGTGAAGACACCCTTACAAGGAGTATCCATTGTCTTTCAAGACTAAAAAAAAGGAATTAAGACATCATATGACATTTTTGAAAATATTAATCATTAAAATCATTTCTAAGATTTACCTAATATTAAGTGAAAGATGACACAGGAAATTTTTGCATTGTTATCTTAAGCATAAAAGTACATAATAGAATCAAACGATTTTTATAATGAAAGTAAAAAATAATCTGACTACTAACCTTCGATCATTGGAAGTTGTGTAGACTTAAGAGAAGAGCCATCACTTCCTGGTACTATTGATGGTCTATTTGGTATGTGGATAGGATCAATTTCTGGTACAATTGATGGTCTATCTGGTATGTGAATAGGATCACTTCCAGATACTATTGATGGTCTATCTGGTATGTAGAGAAGATCACTTCCAGGTACTATTGATGGTATATGGAGAGGATCACTTTCTAGTATTAGTGATGGTTTATCTGATATGTGAAGAGGATATATTCCGGGTACTATTGATGGCTTATCTGGTGTGTGGAATGAATCTATTCCTGGTACTATTGATGGTCTATCTGGACTGTGGATAGGATCACTTCCAGGTATTATTGATGGTCTATCTGGTATGTGGAGATGATCACTTTCTGGTACTGTTGATGGTTTATCTGGTATGTGTAGAGGGTCCGTTTCAGGTACTATTGATGGTCTATTAGATATGTGGATAGGATCACTTCCAGGTACTATTGATGGTCTATCTGGTATGTGATGAGGATCCGTTTCAGGTACTATTGATGGTCTATTAGATATGTGGATAGGATCACTTCCAGGTACTATTGATGGTCTATCTGGTATGTGATGAGGATCGGTTTCAGGTACTATTGATGGTCTATCTGGTATGTGAAGAGGATCCGTTTCAGGTACTATTGATGGTCTATTAGATATGTGGATAGGATCACTTCCAGGCACTATTGATGGTCTATCTGGTATGTGGAGAGAATTACTCTCTGGTACTGTTGATGGTTTATCTGGTATGTGTAGAGGGTCCGTTTCAGGTACTATTGATGGTCTATTGGGTATGTGGATAGGATCACTTCCAGGTACTATTGATGGTCTATCTGGTATGTGAAGAAGATCTGTTTCAAGTACTATTAATGGTCTATTGGGTATCTGGATAGGATCACTTCCAGGTACTATTGATTGTCTATCTGGTATGTGAAGAGGATCCGTTTCAGGTACTATTGATGGTCTATTAGATATGTGGATAGGATCGCTTCCAGGTACTATTGATGGTCTATCTGGTATGTGGAGATGATCTCTTCCTGGTACTATTGATTTTCTATCAGATATGCTGGGTACTAATGATGGCTTGTTTGGTAGATGCAGAGTACCTCCCCCTACTACTTTTGATGGCTTATCTGGTACATTATAATTGTCTTTTTTGTGTACTATTGGCTGTTTATCAAATACACGTATACTTAACATGCTATTTGGTCGATTAATGGTGTCATTTCCAGGTCTGAGTCCATCTGTCATGTGCAGCATATCTACTTGAGGAACCGCTAATGAGATATTTGGTGTCTGTAGACTATCTCTTTCAGGTACTATCAGCTGTTCATCAGGTCCAAATAAACTACCCACCTCAATTCCAATTGGTTCGGTTTCTGGTACCATCTCTGATCTCAGTCGTTGATTTTTACCTACAGAGGAACCTTCTTGAGTTGACATTCCTGGATATTTTTGAAGCATAATAACATTTTCTTTTTCTTTGATGTAAGTCTTTTTATCTGTAATGAAAATAAAAATCCAGGAATGACAAAGACAATGAAGATTTGTTTGCAAAAAAGATAAAAAATAAAAACGAATTTATTTATGAAAAATAATATCTTTTAAATAATTTCCATTTTCAGCTTCACAAATTCGTGCCCTATCTAAAACATTATCCATGACGGATTGCAGGATCACTCGATTACGATTTATTTCCCCGACTTCATTCCCGATGTTCTTCTTCAATTCCTGTAGAGTTTCAGGTTTTTTGATGTAAACATTTTCTTTGAGGTCTGGGTTACGTGAAAACCAGTTAACATTTCCAATTTAAAAAATTTTTGTTCTTTTTTGCAAACAAATCTCCATTGTCTTCGTCATATTATGTAAAAATTCCATTAAGGTACCATAAAAAATAAAAAATTTATCCAAGCTAAAAATTCACAAGTGATCCCTCAGTGGTTTCTTGGCCACCCTGTATATATCAATCCGTGTAAAGTTAGTGAGAGAGAACCCCAGCAGAGTACTTTATTATTAAGAAAAATCAAAAAATAAGAGCGTAATATTTATTTATATATGTATTACAGAAGATCAATATAGGGTTTATGTTCCATATATTTATAAGGAGTTTGACCTCTATCCATAGGCTAGTAAAAGCCTGTGGTTATAAGGTCAAAGCACTGACCGAGATATAGATGAAGGCCAAGTACTTGAAATTATAACCGGGATAAAGAAGAATCATAAAAACAAAACAGACAGATAGAAAGTAATTAACCGGGAATGCATGGGTGAGAGTCAAGGAAGCATGAGTGTGCGAATCAGTGTGAGCATATAAATAAATAACTGGGTCAGAGCGGATAAATACCTTGCTCACCCACTATTCTTCTACCTCCCCCTCCCTTTCTCTTCCAAAAACCAAAACGATTTGTAAGAATGTTTTTTATCAGTCTTAGTTCAGTTTATAATATGGTCCGATGTAGCTAGATTTCGAACGAGATCGTGGCTGAAACGTGCATGCACATATGTAGCCAATAATGTTTGCATAAATAAAGGAATTTAGGAATTTATACTGCAATACAGCTCTACCTGTTATTGAGCACTATTTTAAAAACACTGAAATTTCATCGGATTAACATATAGGAAACAACAACAATGCAATTATATATATATATATATATATATATATATATATATATATATATATATATATATATATATATAGGTAGAAAGATGAAAAGGAATTAGAAAAGCAAAAGGCAGATCTTTTTTCAATTCAGTTGCTCAAAGCAAGGTATATTCCGCAAAAAGGCAATTCATTCAATTAAATTTTTCCTTAAGATCAAAATCTTATCATCAGAGGAAATCGCTGGGATAGATAAGTTGGCAAAGGCCAAGATTTAAAATTTGAAAAAGTAAAATAAAGATTGTACTTTCTCTGCTGGACTTTTTGACACCGGATTTTTTTGCAATCGAACATTTGCTTGCATTCGGGCAGCATTTTGCCTTGTTTTTTTCCCCACAATCTTCTTCACAGAACAAAAATTTCCCGAATGCTAAATCATTTTAATCTTCAAGATTTACACACGGTCCAGTTATTATTGAATCAAAATGAAAAAAAAAAACAAACAAAACAAAACAATGTATCGTCATTGCTACACCTGAGTTTTTCTCATATTTTTCAGATCAAAACGTGTTTCCTAGAATAAGATTAAAATAAAAGGCTTATCATCATCTTTCATCAACCACTGGTCTTGTGAAGTGTAGCATTAGAAAAGTTAAGTTTGTAGTGAAATAGTATTTAATTAAATCCATTATCACACCCTACCTAAGTGTTTAAGTTAGGAATTGATTGACTAGTACATGTTGCCTAGGTTGTTTAGGATTTAGTACCATTAGGCTGAGTGTTGATTTAGGCGGCCTTAACTTTGACTTTCAATTTCATACATCTGAATACTTCTCCAATCTTATATTCATTTGTAGATAGATATCTAATTATTATAATATATTGGACGATTTAATAGTTTAGCCACTAGTTTAACTTATAGCTTCAACATGACAACTAATAGTTTCGAAGTATGTTGTTACTTTTGTAAGGTTTTAAATGTGTGAATGTATTTGAATTCTTCATCTAAATGTTGGTTACTGCATATCCTAAGTGCTCGGAAGTAGAAACCAAATACGATGCCTGTCTTAATTCTATAACTGTGGTGGGAATAAAAATGAACGCAATCATTTTTATTGGTTGGTTTTCGGTGAACCTTATAATATAGTTTATTATTCTTTTTTTATAAGTAGTATATCTAGAAAAGGTACGGAGTCATTGTGTTTGTTGTGAAGTTGTCCAACAGTAAATAATAAATAAAGGAAGTCAAGTCGAGGGTTGGTTTAACAAGTGTATTAACAAAGTAAGAAAGTGACTAGCACTTGGCTAGACAGTTACAAGACTGTGCTTTGTCTTCTCTGTGTCTCTGGTGACTCGCACTATTTATAGTGACAACCGGTGTTGTTTCTCCTGTGTAAGAACGGCCGGTGTAACAGTGTTCTATTTAATAAGTGAATTTAATTGTAGGTTTTACTCTTTTGAGCAGTTCGGTGCTGTTTTCTATCCGAGTGTTTTTTTTTTAGGGGGGGGGGTTAGTATATCATCTATATATCTGTAATATGATACGTTTTTTTGCTTGAAGGGACCGGTTTTGAAAAAATAAGCAATATAAGACATCACGGAGGAGGATTCCCCATGGGTAAGCAGAATTTCTGTTTATACTTTTTAGATCTTCCCTTTTCTATTTTATCTCATATATATATATTTTTCAAGTATTATAAAATAATTATTTTATATTAATTCCTAGTCCGATAGAAGTATGCTCAATATTGGGGATAGAGCATTATTATAGAAACAAAGTAATAATAAAAACAAATGTAAAGTTACATACTTTACAAGTTTATTATATTCTTATATTACAACAAGTAATATTTTATAAAAGAGTCCTTTAAACCATGGTTTTTCAAAGAAGTAAGTCCTATCATCAGAAGGAAAAAAAACAATGAATTATTAAGCATTGGTTAACATTATTAATTTGAAAAAAAATGTTACAGTTGTTTATGAGTTCTGAGGGAAACACAAATAAAATTTTCATGAAGGAGTTGAAAGTCTTTGTAATAATGTATCTTGAGGTGTTAAAATGTCATCCATTAGAATACTATATTATGGTATAAGAGTATTGGAATTAAAAAAAAAACAGATAAAAATAGTCAGTATTCAATATATTTGAAGATTAATATATATATATAAATAAATATATATTCATTATGACTCAAAGTGGCTTCCTTGACATTATTTTAAATATATATATATATATATATATATATATATATATATATATATATATATATATATATATATATATATATATATATATGAGAAAGGAAGGATGAAGGTAATCCGACGTAATGGGAAATGAAAAAGGAAAAACCAAAAAGATGTTTTTTATGTATTCATCAACGTTTCGTCTTTATTTGTAAGACTTCCTCAGGATGATAATTTAAAAAAAAAATTCATATAAGTACATGAAAATATTGGGTTGACATGATGGGTTAATGAGAAGAAGTAGTAGCTACTACTGGGAGCACAGGACCGAGGTCCGGGTTTCATTCACCCCCACCCCTCCCCATTTTCACTCACAGCCATCCACATTATTTTCATTCCATGCCACCGACTTCATCAACCCGGACCTCTTAAATAATCAAATGCTGCTCAGTTTCACCATCGGTGTTGTCTCATCGTCCATCTGACAAATTCATTAACCCTTATTACACACACGTAGAGAGAGAGAGAGAGAGAGAGAGAGAGAGAGAGAGAGAGAGAGAGAGAGAGAGAGAGAGAGACAGACAGACAGACAGACAGACAGACAGACAGACCAACTCCACAATAGTAACAGCAACTACTGCTGCTACAGTGTGTCATCAACACAACATCTGTTACAAAAGATGCATCGGCAAACTATGAAGACAAAGAATTCTCGACTGCAGTGCTATATTTAGACAAACTTATACTTTAATTTATAAATTACAAAAAAGCTATTTTAGAAGTAAATATTCATCATCATCAGCTGCAGCAGCATCATCAGCATCAACATCAACGGTTCAAGGTGTATTATACATGTTGGCATGCGTTAGACGGCTTAAAAAAAAATGGACTTCCAAACTAACCGGTCTTTATTTATCCCTCGTTCCCTCAGGTCGAATTTTTTGACTTCCTCCTATGTTTTCATTGGCCTTCCTCTGAGAATTGTACCTGCTACCTAAATTATTCTACATCTACTAACCCAAGAGCTCTCATTTATTCTTTCAATGTGGCCATACCATCGAAGTCTACACTTCTGCACGCATCACCCTATACTGTCCAGATTTTATCTTCCCCTGATGTCATCAGAACTAAACCTGTCTTTAAGACTCACATTACACATCCATTGTATCATTCTCATATCATTTCTCTCCATGCACGCATGCCCTCAACTCTCACTACCAGGTAAATTAGAAGTAAATGTTACGTTAAATTATTGTATTTAATTATTCTTTCATTTAGTTTACAAATATGAACAGTGAGAAATGAAGATAAAAGTGTGTCAAATAAGAACGTACTAACCAATTTTTGACGCCATATGTATTTTTCAATTAAATGGTAAATCTTGTGCAGAGTATACTACTGAAAGAATCATTGGACCAGATAGAATATGTAATTGATGAAAGTGATTGGAATTTCTCATTTTATGGCAAAGAACACAAAGTAATAATTATTAAAAAATGACTGGTTAGGCAGAATCAAATATCGATTTGGCAGCTGCATGGCTACTTTTATATATTAGATATATATCAGCCTAGCTGATCCGATCCGACATTGTCCGGGTGAATCTGATTGCAATCAGTGTAAACCTGCGGGTGTGTCTATGACAAAGCTATATTAGTAGTTATTGATGTACAGGTGTTTTGAGTGTAAGCAAAAACTTTAATTCCCAAATTCTAAGGCCGAATCGTTATTTCAGAAGAAGAATTTCCTATTGAATGAAAGAAGGAAGTCATGATATTTTTTAGTTCAGTTTTTAAAATAATAATAATAATAATAATAATAATAATAATAATAATAATAATAATAATGATAATAATAACTTTACTTTGCTTGTCTTTCTCACTCTTTCTCTCTCTCTTTCTCTCTCTCTCTCTCTCTCTCTCTCTCTCTCTCTTTCTTGCCGTCTTTCTTTCTGTAGGAAGTTCATGTGTCCTTATACATAACAAACGCAGCGATGTGATTGGCTAATCACCATAGATGACTATCCATGAAAAAAATAGCTGTGTTCTTTTATGGAAGTATATATAGTATATAATAGAGAATATAATACGGAATGAAAAATTCAATGAGCAGGCAGAATCAAATATTAATTTGGCAGATGAAATGCTATTTAGGTCTGATGGCGACAATTCTACGAGATAACTCTATATGTTAGAAGAAAAAGAAGAAGAAAAAAAGAAGAAGATATAAATTTTTGAAATTCTTACCTGAACAGTCAACGTTTAGTGAATAGTCACATCTGTTTATGTTGGGATTGAATTTCAGTTTGTCTGGACACATTTTAGTGAACGTTTGCCAATTACTGCATTGAAGAAAGAGGTTGCAGTAGTATGGATGCACATAAATGCCATCTTCTTTAAAAACGCAAAAACCTGTTGGGAATAAAATAAAAAATTCTGTTTATAACTTTTCTCTTATATCATAAACTAACAGGGCTATCCGGCGTTGCCCGAGGGAGTAGTAAATTATTTATTTTTATCAATAACAATTGATTTCCTACTGTTGTTACACGCAAGGTAAATCTTACTGCAAAAATCGAAACAACTAATCGAGGTAAAAACTTACAAAGAAAACAACAAAAAAACAAATACTTGAGTTAAATCTTAAAAACAAATACGTGAGTAAAGTTTTACAAAAAGAAAAATATGCGAAATAAGTTTTACTTAAAAAAATAAACTAATCTGCTCTCTCTCTTTCTCTCTCTCTCTCTCTCTCTCTCTCATTCTCCTGAATCTGTAAAAAAAGCATCTGTGTTCCCATAGATTAATTCCTATTTTAGTCACAAATATATTAAGAACAAGCGAATATTTTTTTGTGCCTATTAAAAGTGAAAGAAATTCTTTCCTTTATTTTTTATTATCAATTATTAAGATTAAGCCTCCCTTTCTTTGCTCATAAATATTAAATTTGCATACACGATTATTGAAGCGCGCCGGACATACGTTCACTTTAATTATATAGATATGCATAAGAAGAAATTTTGTCTGTATGTCCTCACCTTTGTCCACTAGAACAAAACTGACATTGTGTGGCGTTATGTCGCGTTCTTTGACTGATCCCAAAATGCGAAAGCTGTTTTGAGACGTCTCATACTTCAGCAAAAATGAAGAATCGAAACAAAAATGATTTTTCATAGCTTACACTTTATTGTGGTAGAATGCCTACATTCTCTTGGCACACTCAGTTTTACATATACAGTCAGCTCCCCAGCCACTGCTGGAGGGAGCAAAAGGCGGAACGTCCACCCACTTCTATCTCAAGGCTAGCACTGTTGTTTTTCTCCGATTCTTTCTCGATTGGTGACCGTAATTCCGAAAATTGGGTTTCTTCATTTTTCTCTCAATCTTGAAATTGTCAAAATATTCACAGTCGCATTCCAAATGTGACATCTAACTACACACCCCGCTTGGCCTATATCTCATTACCATCTATATTATACTTTCTATTCACTATCTGGCTTCTCTGATCACCCTAGTTGCAATTGATTTGAACGCGTTTTCAATAGTTATTCACTGATGAAAATTCTTACTTACAATCTCTTAATACTATGTTTCGGAATTTTTGAGATGAGGACTGATAATTTGTATTATTTAACTTTTTCAGGCTACTATTCTCATCTTGGTTGTTATTTTCATAACGTTTTAATTGATGCAACTGTCGACTTTCTTCAGGTGCATCTTTTCGAACTTGGGAATATTTTAGTCAAACTCGAACTGAACAATTTATTTAATCCACAAAGGTGGATTGTTCTCGTTCCATCAGCCATGACCGGGTAGAAGTGTTAATTAATTATGTTATTCTTAGTTATCATCGCCTATAGTAAGGATTGAACCTTCAACCTCCAGAAGACTGTCACTTAGAACTGATTGTTAATCAACACATTTATCAGTATGGATCCATAGTGCAACAAATAAAGGCGTATATACTTATGAAAGCAGTCGACTAGCATTGTGTAAGTTGTACTCTGTTATAAGATAATAATAATAATAATAATAATAATAATAATAATAATAATAATAATAATAATAATAATAACAAGCCGCGCATGCGTGGTCCCTCTCTGTATGTGATTCGATGTGGTGAGTGTAAAATGCAATAAATTTGGGCAATTTGGGGCATTTTTGACCCCCTGGGGGCGCGAACCAGAATTTTTCTGAGGTCAAGGATGCTCATTTTATATCCAGAACAATTGCCTCTACATTTTGGCCAAGTTTCAGAAAAATTGAATGGATGGATCCAAAGTTATGGGAGAAAAGGATCATTTTTTGCCATTTTGGGGGCTTTTGACCCCCTGGGGGCGCGAACCAGATTTTTTCCAAGGTCAGCGATACTTATTTTCTATTAGGAACAATTGCCTCCATATTTTGGCCAAGTTTCAGAGAAATTGAATGGATGGATGAAAAGTTATGGGGCAAAAAATTTCATTTTTTGCCATTTTGGGGCCTTTTGACCCCCTGGGGGGCTAACCAGATTTTTTTTTTAAATCGGAGAATGTCACTTTCTAACCTGACCAAAGTTACAACTTCATGCAAAATTTCAGAGAAATTCAATGGATGGTTGCGGAGAAAAATCCGGACGAACGGACGGACGGGCATGCCTCAAAACATAAGTCCCCCGATTTTATAAATCGGGGGACCAATAATAATAATAATAATAATAATAATAATAATAATAATAATACTTTCGGTAGCCTTGTAACTCTCACTTCCCTTATTTTGTCCTTTAGTCCTCACATTCCATGAGCGATGTTTCTGACAAAGGGGGAAGAATTGCTGTTTTCTGAGTCAGAATCTATCCACCAAGCACTTATCGTTGGTTAGTTTTTGACCTTGAAGTAGTATTTTTTTGTTTAGCTCCTTACATCAAGTGGCTTCATGCCTTGTCTGGAGCGATTTCCATAAAAAAAAAATAAATAATAATCATGCAACTCAAATTCCAGAGAGGACCAATGGTCGGTGCCAGTAAGAAATCAATGGTAAATGACTTTTGCAATAACACAAAGTGATTTGAAAAGGTTATCTAAAAGAGGTGGAGAATGCTAGGAATCTGGGTAGACTTGTTGTCACTCAGACTCCAGGGGATCACCACTGGTTATTGTCAGTGAGCAATCACTGATACTATCTCTAGTTGCTAAAACGGTCACGTCTGACGATCCTACAGTGTAGATGAAAATTTTGTGCCTTCTCTTGAAGAGTAGCCATTTTATGAAGGTTCACTTAGCAGTTGTCCTTCCATTAACAAAAATATCTGAAATATAAAATCTTATTATTAAAACACTGATTAAAACAAAAAGATCAGGCTGTCTGAAAATACTGGCTTCTTGACCTAAAATGCACCAAACATTGATGTTATTGTTTCTTTTCCTTTTCCTTTCCAAAACTCAACCATGTACTGCAAAGCCCAAAACAAAAACAACAATTTTCCTCCACAAAACAACCAAACCAAACCAAACATCATGAATAAATATTTGAAGATATAAAGAACTTGAAGCATAAAAACTTTTACCAAAATGACCGGATTTAGCATTAAATAGCCCGGAAAGGGTTGATATGCCGTAAGGCAAAACAATCAAACCAAACCAACCTGGTCAAGATAGCTGTTTTCTTAATAAAACTTTAAAAATACTTTATGGACACCCTGTATATCCTATTTAGGCATCTATTTTCTCTATATTGTAAATGAAATTTCAATAATAGGACAAAAATCCCCTTAACAAATTCAACCTATTTTTATCATTATTTGTTCACTATGATGCAATAAAATGCATTTCTTTCTTTCACCAAGCCAGAAGGTCCTATCTGAAATTCCGTGATAATTTATCGCTTATAAATGTATGTCGTTATTTGTTGTTATTGTTAGCATTTTATTTAGACAAAAGTAAACAAAAATTTACAAACAAATATTTTAAAAGAAAAAACAATGCACATAAAATTGGTTACACTTGTCTTAGACAAGTGTAACCAATTTTATGTGCATTGTTTTTTCTTTTAAAATATTTGTTTGTAAATTTTTGTTTACTTTTGTCTAAATAAAATGCTAACAATAACAACAAATAACGATATCGTTATGGGTGGGGCGGGGGGAGTCGTTGGACATAAGATTTGTCATACATTGACTTTACCCTAGGCTAGACACTCTCACCAAAATACCTCAATCTCTCTGTGGGTTGGACCTACTTAGGTGACTCCAATTTGTATAAAAAAGTTGTTATTGTTAGCGATAAATTGCTGTGTTACAGCTACAGGTGCTTTATGCTTCTTAAGTATTTGAGAGTTTCCTCCCTTACATACGTGATATCGCCCCGTTTTTTAGGGACGTGTATATAACATATATATAACAAGTAACGACACACACACCCACACACACATACATACACACACACACACACACACACATATATACAGCAATTTTTAGAAATAACAAATACATTTATCTTGGGAAAAGACGAACAACACAGGTAAGGAAAACATTTTTAATAATAAAATAGATTAGCAAAAAAATAATCTGGAACAAAAACTAGATCTGATATCCGGAACGTTTTTGTTCTTACTTTTTAAGGTAGGTGGTGTCTGATAAACACTGCTGTTTTGTTTTTAAATTCCCAAAACAGTTTTTCATGGTAAACAACTGATGATCCCTAAAAAAATATTAAGACAAGCGTAAATTCTTGGAAGTTAACTAATGTAGTGATTGCCAGAGATTAATTGACTTACAAGCAAAGGAGTTTTCCAACGAAGGACTTCGGACTAAAAGTGTGTGTTTCTTTTCATATAGTCTTAATGGTAGAAAACTTCCGAGACTATATATATATATATATATATATATATATATATATATATATATATATATATATATATATATATATATATATATATATGCCTGATTAATACTAAAAAAAACAATTTTAGTAAAAATTAAATTATCCTTTAAGATTACTTCAAATAAAAACTTGATTAAAATTAATCTTAATAAACAATTAGATCAAATTTCGATAGTTTGTACAAACTTCATAATAATAAATTTAAAACTGAATAATAAATTAAAAATTAACATTAAAACTTAATTTAAAATTATATTTTTATTTATTATATACAGAATATCAAAATTCCCTCTTTGCAAAAGCACACCTAAATGAGTAAGAGTGGAAAAAGAATGACACAAAATAATACAGGAATAATACAGGAAAATAATATCAAAAAATCTTTTTAAAAAATCTTAATTATCTCCCTTGATAAGGAGTAAGATTGAATGACGCCACTTTGGCCAAAGCCAATAACTGGCAGTTTTTGAATTACAAATCGCGTGGATGCCTCAACTTGGTTAGAAATATGCACTTTGATGTTGTTACCTCAATAAAGCACTCCAGTCATGCAAAAGGAAGAACCTAGTGCCCAATTAAAGATTTTACTCAATTCGCATCCAAAATCGTGCAAATACAATGCCGGCCATGTCACAACAAACATTTTTATAGTACCAAGCTCAAAGAGGAGGTTTTAGATGGATAACAAATTCCATCTAGAAAATAATAATACTTTAAAATATTTTATATTTAAAGGGATATTGAATGTTTTTAAAGGGAAATAACTTTTAAACCAAAAGTTATCTTCCTTGTTCCAAAGATATTTTGAAGCAGACAACAAGAAGGGAAAATTCAAAGGATGCTTACCGACATCGGATAGCAAACCTCCTCATTTAAAAGTAATTTTTTTCAGTTGTAAATTGTTTAAATAAATCATTATTATTGTTGATCTACACAGAATCATTTTCATCCAATTATATTTTCATATTTGCGTCTTACCACTCACAAATCCACTTCATAACAGATGTGCAAATAATTTCACATCCTACCGAGGTATTTGACATTGGAGCTCTTCTTGTGATTGTTGTTTTATTTGGTAGAGAATTACTCTTTTTCGAATATTGTTTTTTTTTTTTGTTTGGTACATACGAAAGATGCTCGAGAAATACTGTATTTATATATATATATATATATATATATATATATATATATATATATATATATATATATATATATATATATATATATATATATATTATTTATACAAACATGCGCATACATGTTTCGGTTATAGCCTTTATCAAGGCTAAAACCTCATTAGGCCAGTCTAACAGTGAAGATGTTGAGAAGGACGAATGAGTTTAGAACAAATATAGTGAAATGGTAGTGACCATACTCGTTATCAAAGAGAAGGAGTGGTATGGGAAAATAGAAAGATATAAGAGAAGAGAGCGGTAAAAGAAGAGAGCGGTAAAAAGAGAGATAAAAAATAGAAATTAATTTTTAAAAGATATATAAAAAAAGTATAAACAAAACTATATAAATTAGCGAGACTTTGATTCAGATAGTAGTTATTTAAATTATTTTAAGCCCTAAACCTCGTTGATGTTTTTACAAACGAGAAGGCAAGTCAAGAATGTGGGTTATTGTAGATAAGGTAAACGTTGTGGTAGGTAGGGGTATGTTGAGATCTAGGTCAGGCTGGCCCTAACGGTCAATTGAGTGTATGATAAGGTCAGCCGGATATGCTACCGATGACGTATAGAAAATATTCACCAGACAACACATATATCCATGTACTCAAGTAGATTTATCGGATTAACCCCTATAAACAAAACAAATGCAAGTATTATACATATCTCTATCTATATAAATACCTGGCCAGAGATAAATTAGTTTAGATGTCAATTTCTAAAAGCCGTCCAACACATGCCAGCACGTAACACAGATGTTAAACCGATTACAAGTTTGACACCACAACTAAACTGTTTTTTCTTTTAAGGAAATGTTCCAATTTTTTGTCTTTTTTTGGATTGGCTGAAGAATAAATAATTAGAATTACAATTATTTTTTTGATCTGATTATTATGATTATTTAAAAAAATATTTTCAAAAATGTTTTTGTCTTTTTAATTTAAAATATAAGTAAATGAATACACAAATAACCACCGCTTCACTGAGGTTAGACGTTTTGTCAATGACTTCCTACTTCTGTGTGTTACCATTTCATTTGGTCTCCATCATCTATCTTCAGAACCCGACAGACTTTCACGACTTTTAAGCACTGGTTTTTTTATATTCCCATGCTGAATTATTATTATTTTCATTTTCCGTCTTTTTTGTTTCCCATACTGAGATTAGACATTTTGTGAATATTCATTCGCAATCTTTTGGAATTTAGCTCTATGACTGGATGCCCTTCCTGACATCAACACACCAATAACCATGGGTGGTTTGCCAAGGACACCTTTCCGCTGCAAGACAACAGACACAGAGGATGATACCATCATCAGAGGATGATACCATCATCAGAGGATGATACCATCATACAAATGAAGGATTTTTGTGGATGGTATTTGTCTGGAACTCTCCCTCGTGACCTACTCACTTACTGCTTCTTGGCCTTTTGGCTAAGATCAAAGTGTAGTATCTGTTCTGATGGATACTACACCCCATAAACTGGTATTGTCTTGGCCTTCGGGGCTTGATTTACGCCGGTCTATGGGTCTGTCCTGTGCAGTTCTAGGAGGTCCAACCTTCCAGGCTTCGCCTCCCCTCTTTGGGGAGGAGTAAGTTTATTGCTTACTGCCTGAGGCGCCCCTACCGGGGAATGCCGACGGGGCTGCCCAGGCAATTTTTACTTCCCACTTTCCCGACCCGACCTTGGGTCACATCTTACTTGTGGGAGTAAGATAAAAACTGGCCTTGTACCTAACTCCTGGAGAGGAGTAAATCAATACTCACTTTAGATGGCCTTTCTATTAGTGTGTGACTATGGACTGTATAGCACAGAAGATCAACTCATGCTTCTTCACCATGTCAAGTTTCCACCCAAGAACGTTTATTTATGCAAATAAGTTACGATTTTTTATTTGTTTGATTCAGGTGTTGACATTTGTTTCTTCGATTCTTTTTTACAATCACGTACTCACAGAAGGGACCACATAAGGGTTGTTATCATCCTCAGTGAAAGTAGTGCAATAGCTCTGACACAACTCACACATGATAGGGTCACGAAGTAATTAATTATTTTTTTAAAGCTATTAACAAAATATTAAAATAGGTGACTTCTTTACAAAAAAATCGAAATGTATTCTACCAGAATTTCGTAATTAAATTATTTTTTTAAAGTAGAACTTTAAAAATGTTCGTTTTAGTACTTTATGCTATGCCATCTTTGATATTGATAAATAATTTATTAAAAGTGAATAATAAAATAAAATAATAATGTGTGAATCACATAGAGGCGAGAAACACACACACATACATACAGAGACAGATGGGTAGTGGTAACATAATTTTATTAATATACAAATAAGTCCAAAAGATTATTCTCACCGAACGGAGTTGGAAATTTTCTAGATATTGGCAATTTTTCTGAATTTCTTTTTTCTCCAATTTCAATATGGACGTCATGTTTGGATGGCAACTGTCCCCTGGAATCATTCATTGTCACTAGGTTTCCATCTATAAAGAGAATTTATTAAAGATAAAAATACAAAAAAGTTTATTAAAACTACTTGACGAATTAGATTATTTGATATTCTATTTCATCAAGTTTAGCAACATGTGGGTAGAGAAATTAAATTTATTCTCTATGCACATGGAGTTTGTTAATAGTCGCTAAGTATTAGTTGACAATACTGCAAATGTTGGAAAATAAGAGACGGTTTAAAAGGCTCTAGTGGACAAAAACATTTCATTTATTAATAGTTTGTCTTCAACAATCTCTATAGATAGTAAAAGAGACAAGTAAGACATAAGATTAAACATAGATAATGCATTGTTCCCATACACAGAAGTATGCCCAAATTATTCATGTAAAAAGGTAATACGAAGACTTACATTTTCATATGGTGTTTTTTTTTTCTGTTAGGAGATGTGCTCTGAAGCAAGTCCTTTCTGTAAGACATTTTGTAAGCAAATAAGGATGAAATCTGGTCCTATTTCTCGACCACAGGTGGCACGAGAGTTGCCAACCCAAATCTTGTGTTCACAAGTTTTGGGGATATAAACCCTTTTTCTTCAAAGAAAATAACTCTAGCCTAGAAACCGATTTCTCACCAAGGAAGATAACTCTGATCCCAACAGTACCCTTTCTTTGAACGGGTTCTCAAATCCGAAACAAATCCTCAGATTAAGTACAACAAAAAAGGTATTTAAAAAATGAACAAGGGAGATAACTTGTGCATTAAAAAATGGGAAACAAAAGGAAACATGTACTTATAAACAAAAATTTTGTTGGCTTTTTTTTTCACCGCTTGTTTTGGACTAATGAGTCACCGCTTATCAACGCCTAAAGGCCACTCGAGGATAATGGTTAATGAGTCTGTCAGGTGGACGATGAGGCAACACCTTGAGAGGATTGGAGGAGATGGGTGAAACTGGGCAGAATTTGATTATTCAAGAGGATGGCTCGACAAGAATTGGTTAACATTAGACTCGAAAACATCCATGTTGTAATCAGCTGGAAGACAGGTAGTTACTGGAAAGAAACTCTGTTCATGGAAGTTCCGTTTAATTTTTTGTACACAGAGGAAGAAAGGAATTTTTTTTTTACAATGGTTGTAGCTAGACGAGATTTTGTTGTGAATGTTTTACTAGGAGGAGAACCAAAGATTGGAGCCCAGTCGAGCACCTACCATGAAAATAACGATAGAGTAAAAAAATCTTTTATATTGTTGTTTCATTTAATGTCCTGCATATGACATTATCACTGGTGGTGGTAAGGCCCCAGTTTGAGAGCTTTGGGAAGGAAGTTGCCATTACTCTTATGTCCACTCTGACCAGTAGGATCCTATATGTGAGTTAAATAAAATCTGTCCTGGATAAAACTGCATCCAGGGGTATACATTTATATTTGCATCCTTAACTACCTTTGTTGCCCGGGTGGAATTTCCAATATAGTCATGTTTACAGTGTAGAGGAATGTAGGAATTTCTGTGTATTAAGTTCATAAGCAGCTGGCTCTGTTTAGCTCATAAATAATCTTCTTCACTCTAATAATCTTCTTTGGCCAGAATAAGTACTTATTGAAAGAAACTGAAGCAAAATGCATTATTTTCTTCTCAAAAACATGGACCAACGCTAAAGAAAAAGAAGTGGCATTTAAGAATGAAATATATGATATTGTAGGATGGAAACTAGTTAGGTCTAACTTCGAAAACTGCACTTACTTAATTTTACACATTAAATTGTATTCATATACAGGGTGGGCCAAAATAAGGGTCCTATCTTTAAATTTGAATAACTTGAATTTGAATAACTTCCACAAAATAAAAGTTAAACTCACCAAACTTTATGTGTGTGTAGACTGACCCTTCCGAGATTTTTTGAAATAAACAAAACAAATTTTAGCCGAAAAACACTTCTTAAAACTTACAAAAACTAAAGTATTGTTTTTTACACTGTTTTGAGTTTTTTAAGCAAAAATAATGTTTTCTAAATGAGGGTACGTTCCTTAGGGCTAATACGGCTCATGCTTGCTTCGGAAGGGGTCCTTTACTTATTCTTAAAAAAAAATTTTTTTAAATCAATAAATAAAAAAGTTATGAATTTTTAAAAATAGGACCCTTATTTTTGCCCACCCTGTATTAGATAACTACTTAGAGCAAACAACGTAAATAAATATTTGAAGATATTAAGAACTTGAAGCATAAAAATTGTTACCAAAATGGGTGGATTCGGCATTTGTTAACTAAAAAAGTGTCGGTATGTCGTAAAATAAAATAACTAAACAAATCTATTTAAAATAAGGCTAAATTATAAAAATTGAATTGTAAACAAATTCCCAAAGAACAGATTTATCATACTCACCTGAACATTGAACGTTGTGAAAATAGTCACATTTCTTGATGTGATCATTGAAATTCAAGTTTTCTGGACATTGTTTGATGAAAGTTCTCCAGTTGCTACATTGAATAAAGCCATGACAATCATTTGGATGCTGGTATAATCCATCATCTTTCAAAAGGCAGAATTCTGTGAAAACAAACATATCAAATTTAGTACTGAACTCTAAACACTGACACAATTACCTAACATATAAAGTTATCTTGCTAAATTTTGAAAGTAAAATCCAAATAGCAATCCGTCTGACATCGTTACTTGATTCAGTCTAGCCTTTTTTTCGTCTTTTTCTTCTACCATGTTATTTGCACGAATATATTTTGATCCTGAGTATGACCTTAAAAGACATCCGGTGGTGAGGCCTCAATTTGGGAGCTGTGGGGAATGTGGAGTTGCCCCTTAGTTGCCATTGCCCCCAGGTCCACTCTAGCCCGGAGTGGTAGTACCTGTAAGGGCCCATCTATGGATCAAATAGAACCTACTGGCGCTACCACATCAAGCTGTCTGAAGTTATTGACTTCCTGACTCAAAATGCACCAAACATTGATGTTCTATTGTTCTTTATTCTTCTTTGCAAAACTCAATCATGTTCTGCAAAATCCAAAACAAAAAACAACAATTTACCTCCCTCCCCCTTCTCCCTCCCCATCCCTTTCCACCCTTTCACTCAACCAAACACGATGAACAAATATTTGAACATATAAAGAACTTGAAGTATAAAGACTTTCACAAAAAAGACCAAATTCAGCATTAAATAACCTGAAAAGGGTTGATATGCCGTAAAACAAAACCACCAAACCAAACCAAACACCATGAATGAATACTTGAACATATAAAGAACTTGAAGCATAAAAACTTTCACCAAAATGACCGTATTTGGCATTAAATAACTCAAAAAGAGTTGATATGCCGTAAAACAAAACAGCCAAACTGAATATATTTTTTCTGGAAACTTTTAGAGTCGATACACCTTACCATACTCACTGAATATCCTTAAATATTAAAGAGAAGTAATCATGTAAGAAGTTATTTTTCGTGATGGGACGATTCCCCAAATTTTCCTGATTCTGATACAATTACCGATTCCGATACTTTTTAATTTTGTAAATATTTAATTATAGATTTGTTGCTATTAAAATTTTTTCGAATTACTGTGAACCCATATATTTTCGCAAACGTAAAATACACCGGGGTGGGGTGGGGGGGGGGGGGCGTATATTACACAAGTAGATCTTTTAAAATATTTTTTCTCAAATGTTTTCCTTGTAATTAATTGAAAATTGAGAGACAACTAAAGATTTATTTTTCTTTTAAAACAAAACCGATTTGCATTAGTTGACAAAATGCTATTTGCATTTTTTCATTAACAATTGAAAATAGTCGACAATTGGTATGCAAAATAAGAAGACGGTGTCGGAACATAATAGTTAACAAAGCCCCCTCCCCATGTTAAGAATGAGTTTCTAAATAATAATGGTACTATTTAGAAAACTATTCTTAACATGAGGAGGGCAGGGGTCGGCTTTGTTAACTATTCTGTGCCTTCCCTCTATCAAAGAATGTTCATATTTTGTATCTTAATTATAAAGATTTGGTCAGTTATTGCTATTGTCAATATAACAGATATGTAGTAGATTGATTTGTTTTACTGTAAAAAGAAAAACAACATACTAAAAATAATAGTAATAATACTACAAGTAATAATTTGTAGATTAACACATTCAGCTAAATCCCGTCCAAATGAGAGTTTACCTTCTTTAAGTGATTACGTGTGAACATCTTGAAAAACTTGGCAAAAAGAAAAAGAAAACAATTATTTAGAATTTAGATCAGTTTCGTATATAAATTTAAAGTAAAATTATCATCATTTCCGGGCCATTCTAACATTTTAGGGGTGTCCACTAAATTTTGTTATCATTAACCCTAAGTCTAACTGGCAAGGTCGTAAAACTATGCGTAATCACTTAAAATAGTAGACACCCCCACTCACCCAAAACAAAAATAAACGCACAGAATTTATCTCCAAAAGCAAAATAAAAGTATTTGGTTAACTGCTCTGAAACGCTAGAATGTCTCGGACCAGCAAAATAAAAAAAAACTTGTCCCAGCGTTTTAATACTCAACTATGAAATCTCTGAGAGGCTTCATATAGAGGTTTAGCAAATAGGTACAAAAAAGAAATTTGAACATTTCAAAGGGTTTGTATAAGGGAATAGGCATAAGTGATCTCTAGAATATTATTTTGTTTACCATAATTTAACAATAACAATTAAATTAAATTAGACTCAATGCTAAATCTGGGAATGGGATTCCTAACCTGTGGTCCTGTGGCCCTTAGTCTTATGTTGTAAATAAACAATCTTCTAATAAGTAAATGCATTGTGTTTGTTTCATTTTTTATTGTCATGAAAAAATTAAAAGAATCGTTTTTGGGATCGGAAATAAGGCTAAAAAAGTTACGATTTTTCCGATTCCAGATTCCGATAAATCGTCCCAACACTAATTATTTCCCTTATCTTCTGAAAAATAAATATCTCTATATTTTTAAACATTAAAGGGAAGTGTTCATATTAATTACGTATTATTTGTTTTTACTATTGATAGATTAATGGCAAGTACGGTGCTTATGCAGATGAGCGGCCACAGTAAAAAATTATTTAAATAAAAAAAAAATAATATATACTTATTAAGCATTATAATCTTACTCACTGTACAAAAAAGTAGAAAAAATTATCCACTAGAACTTTAATTAAAAGTATTTTTCCATTCTGCATATCGTAACAGCGATTCGTTCACAGAGACTTCAGTTTGTTTCTAAAGAAAGAAGATTTCGCAGGGGAGATAATCAACTTGCGAAATCATAATAAAAAACAACATGGCGTCTCTGTGAACGAATCACTGGTACGATACGCAGAATGGAAAAATACTTGTAATTAAAGTTCTAGTGGATAATTTTTTCTACTTTTTTGCACAGTGAGTAAGAAGATAACACTGAATAAGTATATAATATTGTTTTTATAAAAAAATAATTTTTTAAAATTTTTTAATGGTCCGCTAATCAGCATAAGCACCGCAAGTACTAAAACAAACTTTTAAAAAATTGCTAATTCACAAAATAATTTGATTACAAAATTAAAGTCACAAAAATTAATTTCCATCATTTTTTCTTTTTCTACCTGGCAACGGAGTTTTCTAGATATTTAACTTTAGCATCTATATTATAATTGATAATTCTTTTGTCTCTAGATCACTTATAGGCTCCCAAACTACTTGTTACAGTGTTTTGACTTCTGCTTGTTATTCATTGAGTTTGTATTGTTGGATCCCTACACTTGTCAAATGTAACACACCTTCTTCCAACCGTTATTTTAACTCTACACACATACAAGTAGTTGTGTGATTCACTTTGATTGGGAAAATTTCCATTATCTATTTTGCTGAATCCAGCCCGAATAAGAGTAGTAAACTATGTAATCTATGTAATAATACGTTAATGCATTTCATGTTTGTACGTATGTTTATTTACCCCCACTCCAGACACAAGGCAAAGTATTTTTATTTACCATCTCTCCAGGAGGCTAGACAAAAGGTCAAAGTATTTTTATTTACCATCTCTCCAGGAGGCTAGACAAAAGGTCAAAGTATTTTTATTTACCCCCTCTCCAAAAGGCTAGACACAAGGTCAAAGTATTTTTATTTACCATCTCTCCAGGAGGCTAGACAAAAGGTCAAAGTATTTTTATTTACCATCTCTCCAGGAGGCTAGACAAAAGGTCAAAGTATTTTTATTTACCATCTCTCCAAAAGGCTAGACACAAGGTCAAAGTATTTTTATTTACACCCTCTCCAGAAGGCTAGGCACAAAGTCAAAGTATTTTTTATTTACACCGTCTCCATAAGGCTAGACACAAGGCAAAGTATTTTTTATATACCATCTCTCCAGGAGGCTAGACACAAGGGCAAAGTATTTTTATTTACCCCATCTCCAAAAGGCTAGACACAAGGTGAAAGTATTTTTATTTACCCCATCTCCAAAAGGCTAGACACAAGGGCAAAGTATTTTTATTTACCCCATCTCCAGAAGGCTAGACACAAGGTCAAAGTATTTTTATTTACACCCTCTCCAGAAGGCTAGACACAAAGTCAAAGTATTTTTTATTTACCCCTTCTGCTGGAGGCTAGACACAAGGTCAAAGTATTTTTATTTACACCCTCTCCAGAAGGCTAGGCACAAAGTCAAAGTATTTTTTATTTACCCCCTCTGCAGGAGGCTAGACACAAGGGCAAAGTATTTTTATTTACCCCATCTCCAGAAGGCTAGACACAAGGTCAAAGTATTTTTTATTTACACCCTCTCCAGAAGGCTAGACACAAGGGCAAAGTATTTTTATTTACCCCATCTCCAGAAGGCAAGGCACAAAGTCAAAGTATTTTTATTTACACCCTCTCCAGAAGGCTAGACACAAGGTCAAAGTATTTTTATTTACACCCTCTCCAGAAGGCTAGACCCAAGGTCAAAGTATTTTTATTTACACCCTCTCCAGAAGGCTAGACCCAAGGTCAAAGTATTTTTATTTACACCCTCTCCAGAAGGCTAGACACAAGGGCAAAGTATTTTTATTTACCCCATCTCCAGAAGGCTAGACACAAGGTCAAAGTATTTTTATTTACACCCTCTCCAGAAGGCTAGACACAAGGGCAAAGTATTTTTATTTACACCCTCTCCAGAAGGCTAGACACAAGGTCAAAGTATTTTTTATTTACACCCTCTCCAGAAGGCTAGACCCAAGGTCAAAGTATTTTTATTTACCCCATCTCCAGAAGGCTAGGCACAAAGTCAAAGTATTTTTATTTACACCCTCTCCAGAAGGCTAGACCCAAGGTCAAAGTATTTTTATTTACACCCTCTCCAGAAGGCTAGACCCAAGGTCAAAGTATTTTTATTTACACCCTCTCCAGAAGGCTAGACACAAGGGCAAAGTATTTTTATTTACCCCATCTCCAGAAGGCTAGGCACAAAGTCAAAGTATTTTTATTTACACCCTCTCCAGAAGGCTAGACACAAGGTCAAAGTATTTTTATTTACACCCTCTCCAGAAGGCTAGACCCAAGGTCAAAGTATTTTTATTTACACCCTCTCCAGAAGGCTAGACCCAAGGTCAAAGTATTTTTATTTACACCCTCTCCAGAAGGCTAGACACAAGGGAAAAGTATTTTTATTTACACCCTCTCCAGAAGGCTAGACACAAGGGCAAAGTATTTTTATTTACACCCTCTCCAGAAGGCTAGACACAAGGTCAAAGTATTTTTTATTTACACCCTCTCCAGAAGGCTAGACACAAGGTCAAAGTATTTTTATTTACACCCTCTCCAAAAGGCTAGGCACAAAGTCAAAGTATTTTTATTTACACCCTCTCCAGAAGGCTAGACCCAAGGTCAAAGTATTTTTATTTACACCCTCTCCAGAAGGCTAGACACAAGGGCAAAGTATTTTTATTTACACCCTCTCCAGAAGGCTAGACACAAGGTCAAAGTATTTTTTATTTACACCCTCTCCAGAAGGCTAGACACAAGGTCAAAGTATTTTTATTTACACCCTCTCCAGAAGGCTAGACACAAGGGCAAAGTATTTTTATTTACCCCCTCTCCAGAAGGCTAGACACAAGGGCAAAGTATTTTTATTTACCCCCTCTCCAGAAGGCTAGACACAAGGGCAAAGTATTTTTTATTTACACCCTCTCCAGAAGGCTAGACACAAGGTCAAAGTATTTTTATTTACCCCCTCTCCAGAAGGCTAGACACAAGGGCAAAGTATTTTTTATTTACACCCTCTCCAGAAGGCTAGACACAAGGTCAAAGTATTTTTATTTACCCCCTCTCCAGAAGGCTAGACACAAGGGCAAAGTATTTTTATTTACACCCTCTCCAGAAGGCTAGACACAAGGGCAAAGTATTTTTATTTACCCCCTCTCTAGAAGGCTAGACACAAGGGCGAAGTATTTTTTATTTACACCCTCTCCAGAAGGCTAGACACAAGGTCAAAGTATTTTTATTTACCCCCTCTCCAGAAGGCTAGACACAAGGGCAAAGTATTTTTATTTACACCCTCTCCAGAAGGCTAGACACAAGGTCAAAGTATTTTTTATTTACACCCTCTCCAGAAGGCTAGACACAAGGGCAAAGTATTTTTATTTACACCCTCTCCAGAAGGCTAGGCACAAAGTCAAAGTATTTTTTATTTACCCCCTCTGCAGGAGGCTAGACACAAGGGCAAAGTATTTTTATTTACCCCATCTCCAGAAGGCTAGACACAAGGTCAAAGTATTTTTTATTTACACCCTCTCCAGAAGGCTAGACACAAGGTCAAAGTATTTTTATTTACACCCTCTCCAAAAGGCTAGGCACAAAGTCAAAGTATTTTTATTTACACCCTCTCCAGAAGGCTAGACACAAGGTCAAAGTATTTTTATTTACCCCCTCTCCAGAAGGCTAGGCACAAAGTCAAAGTATTTTTATTTACACCCTCTCCAAAAGGCTAGACACAAGGTCAAAGTATTTTTATTTACACCCTCTCCAGAAGGCTAGACACAAGGTCAAAGTATTTTTATTTACCCCCTCTCCAAAAGGCTAGACACAAGGTCAAAGTATTTTTATTTACACCCTCTCCAGAAGGCTAGGCACAAAGTCAAAGTATTTTTTATTTACACCGTCTCCATAAGGCTAGACACAAGGCAAAGTATTTTTTATATACCATCTCTCCAGGAGGCTAGACACAAGGGCAAAGTATTTTTATTTACCCCATCTCCAAAAGGCTAGACACAAGGTGAAAGTATTTTTATTTACCCCATCTCCAAAAGGCTAGACACAAGGGCAAAGTATTTTTATTTACCCCATCTCCAGAAGGCTAGACACAAGGTCAAAGTATTTTTTATTTACCCCCTCTGCAGGAGGCTAGACACAAGGTCAAAGTAATTTTATTTACCCCCTGTTCAGGAGGCTAGACACAAAGTCAAAGTAATTTTATTTACCCCCTCTGCAGGAGGCTAGACACAAGGTCAAAGTAATTTTATTTACCCCCTGTTCAGGAGGCTAGACACAAAGTCAAAGTAATTTTATTTACCCCCTCTGCAGGAGGCTAGACACAAGGTCAAAGTATTTTTATTTACTCTCTATGCAGGTTAGATACAAGGTCAGGTGTAGAAAGCCAGCACACTAGGATTAGCGCACTCTGGCCTACAAAAATTGCCTGAGCAGCCTCGTCGGCATTCTGTTCGTAGGTGCACCTCAGGCGTTTAGCAAAAACTAACCCCTTCTCAAAAAGAAGGTAAAGCCTGGGAGGGTGAACCGCTTGAGACTGAAATGGAACCATACCTCAGCCTGACAGCAACAAAGTTACTGTCAGACTGATGTCAAGGATGTATCCCCGACTGGTAAGAACACACCTACTCAGCCTTTGCCAGGTAAGTACGTATGTTTGTAGGTATGTTATCACCTTTCACACACATTAAAAACAAATAAGATCGTCCAATGTTGATTGGTGATTAATATGATGTTGCTAAGGTAGAGATTGTGACTTTTAAAATGAATTGTTCCAAAATCAAATTATGTCTTTCCCTTGACTAAAACAGTTCAACTTCAAATAAATACATTTCAAAAAGTGACATTCGTTTTTATCGATTTGAAGATTATTTAGCTGACAATTAGTTTTACAGTAATAAGTCAGAGAATAGTTATTGATCTAAAAAGAATTAAATCGCTACAATTTTAAATAAATAAATACATATAGAAAAGACATGTTTTATTTATTTATAGAATATTTAGCTGACGATTACAATTATTTTTACAGAAGAAGAAAGTAATTTTTGACCCTGACAGACATTTATTAATTCAAACGGAACATTATTATTAAAAGTAAATTATACAGATTTTTGTAAAAAGCACCATGGAATTTGTACAGGGCGCTGCTAGTTAAAATAAATACTGAAATTATTTAATTTCATAAACTGAATTATCTCCCTTTGATAATACGTAAATCTTATAATGTACACTAGAGGGAAAGTCAGATACTAGTGTTGATATATGGAAGTGAAGCATCGTTATTTCCATGGAAGGTGCCCAACTGAGCTCCAATCTCAGTAAAACATTCACAGCAAGAACCCACCGTCTACCACCACTGGAATTATCTTTCTCTAAGTCCAGCAGATTGTTAGACCGGAGAAGATTATTTATGATCTAAACAGAGCCAGCCGCTTACGAACTTAATAAACACAAATCTGTTCTTCACTTCCTCATTTGTAATGTGGTCTTTGTATGAGACATTGGGGATCTTTTGGAAACATCTCATCTCTGTGACCTGTATCCTTCTCTCTAGGCCTACAGTTAGGGTCCACGACACACACACGTACAAAAATATGGAGATGATTGGAGAGCGAATCATGTTATTCTTCCTTGAATATTAAATATTTGCTAGTGTTAATAATTAAAATTGAAAAATTATTTTTTATTTCTTTGACAAAATGAAAATTTTAATATGAAATCGGGTAAAAAATAATCATTTTAGTTTTGTTTCATACATTTATAAAAAAAGAAATAGCAAATTTGAAACTTACTTTCCAGATTTATTGTAGAGGGAGTTGATACTGGGGTTGGGTTAGCTGAAACAACAACAAACATATATATTCAAATTAAACTGTTTTAATTGAACGTGTATTAAAGCTTATTTCTCATAAAATAGAATAAGAGTTGTCTCCCTTACAACAACATTTTTATTTCTTTTTCTGTATAAGTTTTAAAAATGTGCAAACAAATAAGAATTGAAAACTACAATGACTTCACTGCATCCCAGGAAACGTCAAGTAAGTACAGCTTATCAAATATATAAGGACAACTTTCATTCTCAAGCAATACCAGTTGTCTCTGATAGTCCACTGATATAGATAGATTCTAATACCTTAAGATAGAATGAAGAGCAGGCATTGCTAAAAATTTTCAAACAATTGTCAGTGTAGGCAGATGAACAATTAGGATTATGTATTAACTCATGGGACCCAGTGGAAATTCCATGGCGCTTTCTACATCAATCTGTATAATTTACTGTTAATAAATCCTTCTTGGGGTCAATACTATTAAAAAAAAAATGAATCTCTCTTCTTCCATAAATTATTGTCATTGTTAGCCAAATATTTTTTAAATAAATAAATCGAATATTTCTCTTCTTTATTTATTTTAAATTGTAGAAATTTAATTATTTAAAAAACAAAGAAATATTCTCTCTCTTCTTACAGTAAAAATAATTGTGCGGAAAATATTTTTTAAACGAATGTCACTTTTTGAAATGTAATTATTATTGTTTTAGTTGACAGGACGACATAATATGAGTTTGGGAACATTTTATTTTAAAATGGGTAAAGCCGGAATCGTTTACTTTAGCGACACTAGATTACCAATCACCATCTTTGCTAATCGGACGTGGTGGTGGTGGTGGTGGTGGTGGTATTATTATTATTATTATTATTTATTTTTTTTTTTTTTTTTCATAGTAGTTCCAACTTTTGGATCTTTTTAGTTGGATTTATTTATTTATTTTTTGAACATCAGGTCAATTCCCTTGACTTTAGACATTCAAGCTGTACCATAACACTTTTGTTGTTCCTCGTCAATCTGTTTAAGCCATTTATGGTGGCTTTTCATTATGATTCCAAGCATTCCAATTACAATGGGAATCACCTTGACATTTTAACTAATCAATAGTCTAACTAATTCCGATTTTAGATCTTGATATTTATTTTTTTTTTTCATGTTTTTTCTTCTACACTCTGGTATCGAAGAGGCAGGCTATGTTAATGATTAAGCAAGTTCTCTTGTATTTGTTTAGAAAGATTAAGTCGGGGTTAGAATGTTCAAGAAAAAAAAACGACTTAATCTTTCTAAACAAAAACAAGAGAATTTTCTTAATCATTGACATACAAGAGAAAGAACATAAATAATTAAATATCAAGATCTAAAAAAAAAAAAATCGGAATTAGTTAGACTATGGAAATGTAAAGAAGTCAAGGTATTATTATGCCTAGCTGAATCTTGCTTCCCTGATAGCTGGAAAATTGCCTCTGTGGTACCAGTCTACAAGAGTTCTGGGAATAGAACCGATCCTCACAACTATCGCCCAATCAGTCTGCTGCCGATCTTCGCTAAAATCTTCGAATCCTTAATCAATCTAGCGATAGTAAGGCACTTAGATAATGCTAAACTTCTATCTGACCGCCAGTATGGATTTAGACAAGCACGATCTACTGCAGACATCCTAACGGTCATCTCTGAACGCATGTATCATACACTCGACAAGGCAGGAGAAGCTAGGGCAGTAGCGCTTGATATATCCAAGGCCTTTGAAAAGGTATGGCATAAAGGGCTTCTTCTGAAAATACGCTCATACGGTATTACTGGGCAATTACTTAATATAATCAGATCCTTCCTAGACAAAAGAAAAATCCAGGTTGTCCTCGATGGCCGTTCATCTAAGCAACATGACATAAATGCTGGTGTACCCCAGGGATCTATCCTTGGACCTCTGTTGTTCCTGATCTATATAAACGATCTCCCTGATGACAGTGTCTGAGATTGGTTTATTTGCTGACGACACCACGCTTTACTCTCGCCATGTTGGCAAAACCGACGCGATCATATCCGAGGCATTGGCTGAATCCTTAGAAAATGACCTCCAGGCTGTAGTGGATTGGGGCCATAAATGGTTGATAACTTTTAATGCTGCAAAGACTAAGCTCCTTTCCTTCAATAACTACAAGAAGCCTCTCCAACCACCGATTGTCATGGCAAATAACACCCTACCTGAGAGTTCATCATTCAAACTCCTTGGCCTAACCTTCACAGGTAACATGAATTGAAACACATACATTGAAGACATTGCCAAGGCTGCCGCAAAGAAGGTTGGCTCACTCTACCGTGCTAGTAAACTCCTCTCACCTGACATTATCCTGTATCTCTACAAAGCCACCATCCGCCCATGCATGAAGTATTGTTGTCACATCTGGGCTAGTGCATCATCTACTAGTCTTTCCCTCCTTGACAAGGTCCAAAAAAGAATCGCCAACCTAATAGGTCCCTCACTGTCAACCAAGTTCCAGTCCCTGTCCCATCGCCGCAATGTAGCATCCTTGTGCTTGTTTTACAAATACTTCAATGGATTATGCTCCGATGAACTGGCTACTCTGGTGCCCCCTCGACGTAAATTCACTAGACTAACTCGACAATCAACTAAATCTCATTCATTCACTGTGGAGGTCCCCAGATGCTGGAGAGCCTTCTACTTAAATAGCTTCTTTCCTCGTGCTGCTGGCCTCTGGAACTCTCTCCCTGCCCCTGTTTCCCCGACAGTACAGACATGCAGAAGTTTAAAACTAATGTAAACAGACATCTCGCTGCGCAGATCTCAATCTAGGTTGACTACCCCCTAATTTTTCCCCCTCTTCTTTTTTCTCAGTAGCCCCTTACATCTACAGTGGCGTCCTGCCTTGTTTGGGGTGAACTATGTTAAAAAAAATTTTTTTAAATTATTATTATTATTATTATATAGAAGTAAAGAGAAATTATTATGCCATTTAATTTACATATGTCTTTGTGGTGTAATTAGTTGACACTGCTGAAAAAAGAGAGTCACTCTTTCTCACAGAGACATTAAAAAAATTATAGAGTCGTTGAATCAACATAGAAACGGGGCGAGTGAGTACAGATAGCTAAGAGAGATACGAGTGACTTATTCAATTAATTACAAATTACTGTTAATTAGAACAATCAAACATAATTTTTAAAAACAAAACCTTATCCCAGAATTAAGCTATATCTTAGCATGTATTTTGTGTCATCAAAGTATATAGGGAAAAAGCCTTAGGAAAACAAACGTTGATTAATTCAATGTATATATATAGGATTCACTCCTAAACTAACTGTGAGATTTTAACAATAGGTATTAGACATCACTTAATAAATATCCTCCAAATTTCAGTTTCTTTGAAGTATTTTAAAGTGTTTTGGGGAGTATAATATGGGCACAACCTCATTTATGAAAATTCAAATATTTCAGATTTGCATTGAATTTGATCCAATTAAGCAAGATTTCCTGAATTTCAATTTCTTAAGACCCCTTAAGCTTAAGCCTTAACTTTTAGACATTTTCTAGTATCAAAATCATGTAATGGATTTTGATCAAAATTAGAATACGGATTCTAGAGATAAGGTTTATTATCATTATATCTTGATTTTAATATTTGTAAGGGGGCATAGAAGTGGTGCAAAACTAATTTTACCAGTCCTGGGACGAGTATTCTTCTAGTTAAATATATAACGTTATAAACTAGCATAAGTACACCCATTTGCCCAAGTGTTAGAGAGTAATGAGGTTAGAGAATAAAGGGGTTAGAGAGTAAGGGGGTTAGAGACTAAGGAGGTTAGAGAGTAACAGTGTTTGACAAATACAAAGCCGTGATTATATAAACAGATCACAGTTAAGCTTAGCAGTCGAGGAGACACTGAGCTAGCTTATGGGTGACCAAATGGGTCTCTTTTCCCTATGGCCACCAGGAGAAAAGAGAACGAACATGTATAACACAACCAACCGGCTGGGGATTAATTGTTGAATGGAATTAATAAATTAATATTTGAAATATCCAACAGTATTCCGTTTTCCCAGCTGGGTATTCAGTAGAGGTTCTTTTTTTTATTGTTTAAGAAGAATTTTCTTAAGTAGGGATTATGTAGAAAGAAGAAAAGTGAGAAAACTCTCCGCTTTTTTCTCTAACAATCGGCTCCTGATCAGTCTATCTGTAACAAGATTACCCCGGGGTGATCGGAAAAGTAGGATAGTAAATAAGTATTATCGCCTAGATGTAGGTCATGTAACTAACTCTACCAAGTAACATTCTTCATCTTAACTTTCTTCCAGACTAATCATCTTCCAACTAAAACTTTGATAGATTGTTTCCACTCTCTGTTATTGACATATGCCTTATTTCTTTTTTTCTTTTTTTTCCCTTAAATCATGTATTTCACATTAAAATTTAAAAAAAAAAAAAATCTAAAAATATCTGTGAAAATAAACAACTAATTCTTCCACCTGGGCAAATCCGGATCGGGATAGTTAGCACAAAATAAAATAACCTTACCATCAAAAGTCGGTACCACAACATAAGTATTTTGGATGAACTTTGGACTATTCCATTTAGCCAGATCAGTACTTGATTTGATTGATTTATCTGCAAAACAAAAAAATGTTTGTAAAAGAATCTATATTATAATTGAGCATTTTTCTGTTAGTCATTTATAGGCTCCGAAACTACTCGACAGAATTGCATAAAAAAGAAGACCACCTTGATAGTATATTGTAGCGGAATCATATAATTATCAAATGAATGACAAATCAATCCATAAAAAAATAAATTCGGTTTAAATGACAAATTTGAAAACAACCAAAATAAAGTAAGTAGAAGTATAATAAAAAAAAATCTGAAAGCAAAAACAAAGTCTGTTTGTGCTCACGTGTTTAGTCATAATTGTCTTTTCTTTTGTTTTAACATTTGGTAGCTTCGTGTGATGAAGTAGTGATAATCTCAACAGTTTCAAGTTGGTTGCCATTAGCAATGAGCCAAATGTTAAGTAGATGTTTTAGCAAGACTGATAAATTGTTGTTCTTGGTTTGTAGAAGTCATGGTGACTATGTGTGTCAACAAGTTTATAGTAGTTTCGTGTCTCTTCCCTCTGACGAGTCACTGGGGTGCGTTCTTTCCTTTTGACAGATCTGTCTGCCAGAACTGTGAGAGACTGATTTTTGAAACTGAGGCATTTGTTTAAATATGATTTTGATTGGCTCCCAGTGATAGGTGCAAATAAACTGAAACATCTCATTTTTTAAATATTGCAGAGGCATTTGTTTAAAAAAAAATTTTTTTTTGCACGTGTGTTCCAGCTAATGGAATATTATCAACTTTTGTTTCAGAATGGTTTCTGTTGTGTAGTGCTTGAAAGTTGTCAGTCACCAATTTGTAGTCAGAACGTTGCCTAGTTTTGATGTGGCGGAGAGCAGGAGGATCAGCCGAGTGCTGTGAACCACCAAGGGACGATGTCTGGTTGGCTTCTTGTGTGGGGGAGAGCTGCCGGTGCAACGCCCACTTACGAAAAGTGAAAAGTGTAATTTAATTTTTTGAGAGGAAACGGCAGCGGGCAACTTATAGCGCAGCTCATTACCATATGTGAGATGTCGCTGCTATAAGGAGTACAACAAAACGTGATTTTGTGAAATGTGTTGCGAGGAAGAGGAAAAAAGGTGTCACATTATTTTGGTGAACCGTTGTATTAACCCGTTCATTTGAAGTTGAAAGTCACCGGCAGAATAGACAAATATCAAATGAATGATAAATCAATCCATACAAAAATATATTCAGTGGTGTAAAACAGTAAAACAAAATGAGGTTGTGCTCGTACACTCTAGTAAGTATCCTTTTTTTTGTTTTAACATTTAGTAGCCTCGTGTGATGAGGTAATAGTTATTGCAAAAGTGTCAAGTCGGTTGCCATTGCTTAACGAGTTGAGTGCTAAGTAGTAGGTGTTTTATCGAGACTGGTAAATTGCTGTTC
The DNA here is from genome assembly GCA_963556195.1 of Sepiola atlantica. Classification (NCBI taxonomy): domain Eukaryota; kingdom Metazoa; phylum Mollusca; class Cephalopoda; order Sepiida; family Sepiolidae; genus Sepiola; species Sepiola atlantica. The sequence goes on along the minus strand of OY744539.1, from coordinate 2,971,692 downwards.
TTGGTTTGTGATGTGTGTCACCAAGTTTGTAGTACTTCTTGTCTCATCCCTCTGACGAGTCGCTGAGGTAAGTGTAGTTACATTCTTCCCTTTTGACAGGGAGAGATTGTTTTTCAAGCTACCATGTCTGTTTAAATATGATTTTGACCGACTCTAAGTGATAGGTGCGAATAAATTAAAACGTCTCTATTTAAAAAAGATTGCAGAGGTGTATGATTTTGGCGCTTCTGATTGGCTGAAATACGATTTTTTACATTTAGATTCTTATCCAATCAAGAGTGGATATTTTTGCACAATATTCGCTTTCTTTTTATCTGCTTATCGAACATGGGTTCTATATTATAACTTAAGTCGAAACATCTACAAAAAAGACAAGTTGATGACGAGAATTCAGAGCACAGTTTAGAGTTCTGTTCGTTATTCCTTTGAATTTGTATTGGCTAAAGTTAACACTATGTGTCACCCACCCATCCTCAACAGTGATTTTACCCACTTTGAAAATAAAAGAAGTAGGATTCACTTCGATTGTTTAGACTTGGGAAGTCTTGGTCGCCATAAAAGCTGACTGACTGACTTGGTTGTGTGCGAGGTGTTGACCTTGGTTGGGGATACACCTAGTGTCGATCACGAAAAAGCGTTGGGCAAGGAAGGGCATCCTCCATAAAACTATTGCTTCAAATAAACCTTAATAGCATGGAAGTTCTCTGCACTTGATCCTCATGATAGAGTTTCTTGGAGGTGTGGAATGAGATCTGCCATGCATGCAGCTAGCCAGCTACCTGGAGGGGGCATCAGTGTGGATGATGGCCCTCAATCTGCACGTTAATAAAAAAGAACCGATGATGATGATAACCACATGGGTAGCTCAGTCGTTGTTCAAAATACACGGAAACGGTGCTACATGTCGTAGAACAGAAACAACATTTACCTCTTCATCATGCGTAGAAAGTAAAGAGTTTTATTGTTGTTATAACCGTCTACTATATTATAACTATCTAATATATTATGACATACATGACATGCCCTCCATTCAGTCTAGAGAGACTATGGACACCCCTGTAATGGGCTGGCTGCACGTGTAATTGTGAAGCAAGGGTTGCGCAATTCCTAACAACACTTCTCCTGAGTCGGCACTGCTTGATTCCAATAGCAAGCAATTCAAGACGACTGGAAACAATGCCGAGATAAGCAGAGAGCACATACAGCACCTGGTATTCCCAAATGGTCACCCATTTAGTACTGGCCAGGCTCGACGTCGCTTAACTTCGGTGATCTAACGGGAACCGGTGTGTCAACGTGATTGTGCCGTATATGATATATATATATTATAACTATCTAAGTTGTTAGCAGCTCTCCAGACATCTATTTAAAACTGTATACAGCTATTGTGCAACTACACTAAGAATTTGCATCATCTGAAATCTTGCTCTGAACATTGACTGCCTGGAAGCTGTTCATGTTAGATATTGAGCAGGTAGATCCCCTAGTATATAAGTTAGTTAGTTGGCAATAACAGGAAATGGCTGCCGCCGAGACACTGCATTCTTTAAAATGTTTCCCGAAATCTGGCAAAACTATGTTTTAAATGGCAGCCAGATATTTAAAGCTCTCCAGACATTTATTTTTTTGTACATTTAAATTTCCGATTTTTTAGTATGATTTTCTGCTTTTAATTTTTTTCTTTTTTAATTCACACCTTCAAGGTGTTATGTCTTTGTAAAGGTGATCACTGAGTTTCGACTATGGATATAATAAGACGTATTTCATCCTTAAAATGAAGGGGGTGTTAAAGTAATTTAAATGACCTAAAAAATCTATTAGGTATTTTTTAAAAATAAAATGAAGAGTTTAGATTAACATTCATTTATTACTTAATAAATACTGAAAATTTCATTGAGATCGTATAATTCTACGATTATTGGTGGATTTTTTTTTTGGTTAAAAACAAATAATTTTGTTTGTTTGTTTGTTTGGTTTTACAGCAATGCAACCTTTTAGGTCATTTCATGCTGAAGATTATTTGGGATTTTCCATTGGGATTGATATATAGATATTAGGGTAGTTAGAGTGGTTTTTATAACATTTTTATATCTTTGATTTCTAGGAGTTTTGTTTTTATTGTGTTGATGGGTTATTTTTGTATTATTCAAATTGTGAATTTCATCTTTTAGAAGAGTTTTGGTATTTTATTTTTGTGGTTTGGATACTTGGTGTTTATATTTTGTTGTGGTAGCACTTAGCGAGTCAGTTATTTGTGATTATTATTATGCAGTTGTATATTATATTTTTAGGGGGGGGGCAGTTATATTCTTTGGAAGAGACCTACTTCTTTGATGTAGGATAGGATTTTTCCAGTGTTGTTTTCATCGAAAATTTCTTTAAGATTTTTCTCTTTGTAGTGTTTTTCTCTTATTTTTGCGAGGTCTATACAGTTGGTTAGTATGTGCTTTACAGTGAGTGGTGTTTGGCAGGGAAAGCATTGTGGTTGTATTTCTCCTTTTAGGAGGTAGGCATGTGTTAAGTGTGTATGGCCTATTCTTAGTCTAGTAATGATGCTATTTTGTTTTCTGCTGTATGTTTTTTGTTTTTTTTGCTTTGTTATTTTTGGTGCGATTTGATAAAGTTTATTGTTGGGGAAATTATTCCAATAATTTTGCCATTTATTTTGAATATATACGTTGATACTTCTTTTGAGGTCTGTGTACGGGATTTTGAAGGTGGGGTCGATAGGTTGGTTGTGGGCTGATTTTGCTGCGATGTCAGCTAATTCATTGCCTTGTATGCCAATATGGCTGGGTACCCAACAGAGTATGATTTCATTTTTATTCTTTAGTTGCTGGAGTTTCGTGAGTAGGTTTGCAATTAGGGGGTTATTTGTTTTTTTATTTTTGATTGCTATAATGGCAGATTGAGAATCGGTAAAGATGATGAACTTCGAGGCTTTATTTTCTTTGATTAGGTCTAGGGCCAGATTTATAGCATTGATTTCTGCACTGAAGATTGAACAGCTTTTGGGGAGGCATTTTGTTATTTTGTTTTTTTTATTTATTATGGCTGCACTAGTTGTTGTGTTGTTTTGTTTAGATCCGTCTGTATAAATATGGATGTGTTCAGGGTATTTTTCTATGATTTCCCAAAATTTTGTTTTGAAGTTTATAGGATGCGTTGTTGTTTTTTTGTATTTACAGAGACTTAAGTCTATTATTGGGTTTGTTATTTTCCATGGAGGTGTTTTAAAGAGAACAGTTTTATGTATTTGTTTTGTTGCTATATTTGCTTCGTTGCAAATTGGTTTCATTCTTAGTCCAAAGGGTTTTATTGTATTTTCCTTTTGATTGAAAAGGCTTTCATAATTTGGTTTTAGGGTACTGTTATGTGCAGGATTGGTAGGGTTTGCAATTAATTTGGTATAGTATCTTAGAGCTAAGGTGAGGCATCTAAGATTTGGAGGAGCTTCATGTGCTTCAGTATAAAGGCTTTTCACAGGAGAGGTCTGAAAGGCCCCTAGTGCTAACCTTAGTCCAGAATGATATACTGGGTAAAGTGCTTTCAGGTATGATTTCCTGGCAGATTGGTATACGTAGCAGCTGTAGTCTAGTTTAGATCTAATTAATGTTCTGTGAATTTTGAGAAGAGTTTCTTTGTCGGCACCCCAGTCTGTGTGGGCTAGGACTCGCAGGATTTGTAATGATTTATTGCATTTATTTTTTATATAGTTAATGTGTGGTTTGAAAGTAAGTTTTTGGTCGAAGATAGTTCCTAGATATTTATATTCTTTTACGAAAGGGATTTTTTCCCCTTCGATTTTTAGAGATGGATCATTGTGGAGTTTTCGTTTATTGCAAAAGTGGATGCATTTGGATTTCGTTTTTGAGAATCTGAAGCCGTTTATAGTTGCCCATTCATTGATTTTATTTATGTTTTGTTGGAGTTTTCTTTCTAAGATGTGGATGTATTTGGATTTATAACTTATAGAGCAATCATCCACATATAGGGAGCTGTATATATCTGGGGATAGTTGTTTTGTTATATCGTTAATTTTGATATTGAAGAGGGTAGTGGATAAAATACTGCCTTGAGGTACACCTTCCTCTTGATTTTGGGGGTCTGACATAGTTGATCCTATGCGAACTTTAAAGGTTCTATTTGTTAGAAAGTTTTGGATAAAATTTGGTAATCGGCCTTTCAATCCTATATGGTGGAGGTCTTTAATGATGCCATATTTCCACGTTGTGTCGTAAGCCTTCTCTAAGTCAAAAAATATGGTGGTTACATGTTGTTTTTTGATGAAGGCTTCCCTTATGTAAGTTTCTAAATTAATGATATGATCAATGCATCCACGATTTTTTTGGTATCCGCATTGATTTTTTGAAATTATATTGTTTGTATCTAGATACCAGATTAAGCGAGTGTTAACCATTCTTTCCAGAGTTTTGCATAAGCAGCTTGTTAAAGCTATTGGTCGGTAGTTTTCTGGATTTGATGTATCTTTTCCCGGTTTTGCTATGGGAATTATTGTGGCTTGTTTCCATGTTATGGGGAATTCTTTTTCTATCCATATTTTGTTGAACATTTGTAGGAGGAGTTGTAGTGATTCAGGAGGTATATTTTTTAAGAAACTGTAGTGGATTTCATCTGGTCCCACAGCTGAGTTGTGGGATTTTTCTATGGCATTTTTAAGTTCATCTAGTGAGAAGATATCATTGTAGGGTTCTTGGTTATTGGAGTTGAAGTGTAGTTTGTATTTTTCTTGATTTTCCTTTAGTATTTGGAATTGTTTTTTATATTGTTTCGATGATGAATTGTTAGCAAAGGTTTTGGCCAGGGTATTAGCTATGTCTTTAGTTTCAGTTATTTTGTTGTTTTTAGTGAGGAGGTGTTTGTTTGGGGCGGGGTTATCTTTCCCGGCAATTTTTCTAATCATTTTCCAGATGGTTTTAGGTTTGGTGGAGGTGTTGATTTGATTGATGAATTGTTGCCAGCAAGTTTGTTTTGATTCTTTTATTGTTTTACGTGCTTTTGCTCTTAGTTGTTTATATTGTATGAGGTTATCGCTTATGGGTTGCATTTTGAATTTTCTTAGTGCTGCTTTTCTTTTTCTGATGGCTTTTTTACATTCTTGGTTGAACCATGGTTTATTTTTTTTTTTTGGAGGACAATTTTTGGGGATGCATTCTTTAGCTATTAGGATTAGGGTTTGGGTGAAGTTTTCTATTGATTGGATTTTATGTTCTATTAATTGTTGTGAGCATAGTTGTTTGAATTTAGTCCAGTCTGCTTTGTTTGTATTCCATCTTGGTATATTGTTTTGAATAGTTTTATTGTAGTCAATTATGATGGGGAAGTGATCGCTTCCGCAGGTATCATCATAAGTTTTCCATGTATACTCTAAGAAGCTTGATGGGTCACACATGGTTAGATCAATGGCGCTGGTTGTACCATTTGTTGGGTTTATATAGGTGGGTTCTTTTTGGTTGAGAAGGCATATGTTGTTATTGTTTATAAATTCTTCGATTTTGTTTCCTTTGGAGTTAGTTGATTTGCATCCCCATAAGGTGGAATGGCTGTTAAAGTCACCTAGAAGGATGAAGGGTGAGGGTAGTTGTTTCACTAGGTTTTCTAATTCGATATTGTTTATTTGTTCATTGGGGGGTAAATATAGAGAGCAAATTGTGACGGTTTTTTGTAGTGTGACTTGAACTGCAACTGCCTGAAGATTAGTTTGGACGGAGAGTTTACTTTTTTGAATGTCATTTCTCACTAGAATAGAGGTGCCTCCATTGGCTCGTTGGCCTGTATCATGAGTGTAATGATACTGTTCATAATTTTTGGTTTTTAGCTGGTTATTGGGTTGTAAGAATGTTTCTTGTAGGCAGATGACGGTTGGGTTGAATAATGAAATGAGTATTAGGAGTTCGTTAAAATTGGGTTTGATACCTCGGCAATTCCATTGAATAATATTTTGAGCTTTTTTATTGTCTTCAGCCATTTTGTTTGTCTGGGGGGGTTTTGTCTTCTACCTCCATTTCCTCCAGTGTTTTTTTGTTTTTTTCTTTTGAAGTTGATTGGGATCTAGATCTAGGTTTGTTATTTGGTTTTTCTTCGGTTTTCGCTTTATTGGGTGATGATGGTGTTGTTTCAATTTGTTTGTTTGTAGGGGTTGCTTTCATTTGATATGTTTTTTCTTTTTTCTTATCTGGTTTAATCTGAGTTTTTTGGTTTGTTGGTTCTGTTTTTTTTGTGGGTTGGTTATTTCCAGCATTTAAGATGAGTGATTTTATTTCTTTCATTAGGTCTTTCATCTCTTTAATTAATTGGAAAAGTTCTTCAGTTTTTATTTCTGGAGGGTTTTTTGTATCTCTTTGACAACTTTGAATTTTTGTGTTTATTTCAGCTTTCTTGATTACTTCCGAGTATCTTGTGTTCATGATTTTTCTTGCCTCCGGGAAAGTTATATTTTTTGTATACTTTATTGTTGTTATTTCTTTTTCTTTTAGCCAAATTTTGCATCCTTTGAAGTTAGCGGAATGGTTTTCATTACAATTTGTGCATTTAGGGTCTTTTTTGCAATCATTATGCTGTGAGTCTTCACCACATCTTACACAGATTGGTGGTTTGGTGCATTTGGATTGGTGATGTCCAAATTGTTGACAGTTGTAGCACCTTAGAGGGGATGGTATGTATTTTTCTACATTTATTTTTAAGTATCCAATTTTAATTTCATTTGGTGTAATTGTGGAGTTAAAAGAGAGTATATATGTATTTGTTAATATAGTTTCTTCATTTCGTTTTATACTTATTCTTTTTACTTCTGTAACATTTTGGGATGAAAGGTTAGTTAAAATTTCCTCAGTGGAGCAATTTGCTAGTTCATTGCATCTGATGACTCCTTTTGAGGAGTTTAGATATGGGTGGACATAAATTTTAATTTTAATATTGTTAAAGGTTTGCCATTTTAGAATTTCTGTTGCTTGTGATTTTTCTTTTAGTTCAATAAGTATAGTGTTGTTTTTTAAACGTTTTATCATTTTGGGTTTTATCTTTTCAGAAAATTTTTTTTCAATTGTGAAAGGTGAGATTTTATTTATTTCATTCTTTTCAAGGGTTTCCATCACTAGGAATATGGTTGAGTTTTCATTGATTGAGCATTCTTGTTCATCTTCTGAACTTGAAGAGCAGGAAACTTCTAGAAAGCTTCTTTTTTTGGGGGGTATTTTGGGGGGAATGAAAGCCATAAATAAAGTGGGAATTTTTCATCATCCTTGCTCCCCACCCACCTCGGAGCCCTATATGGGAAGTGCCTGGGGGGAAACCCATTCGCCCAAGCTCAACAGGGATACTCGGATGATATACTTGATTTCAGTGTTTTCTATGAGCACCTGTTTTTCTCTGATATTACTATGGGGTTCGTAGCAGTATAAGAGGTTTGCAGCCATGTCATGGATATACTCACTTAGTCAATTGACCCTCAGCCACTGCTTTCCACCATATATGGTGGGGCTTGACGTGACCAGCCGATTGGTCGGAGCGGGCCTTTCCGACCGCCCGTCTAGCCGAGGTAAGGACCAAAGTGGTGTGTTGGGAAGGAGAGGAACTCATTTCTATCCTCTACAACCCTCAACCACCAGGATTCCGTTCCAAGGTTTCACAGGTCGCCACCCACGGCCAACAGGTGGCCCCATTTGGGGATTTTAATCAGATTTAGTTATTTGGGGAAATAAGTTTTCATGCTTCAAGTTGTTTATATCTTCAAATATCTGCTTGTACAGTTGTTTGGTTTGGTTATCTCAAGTTATGAAGCAGGTAGAGAAGTGGGGGAGAAAGGAAAGGAGAAGGGAAGGGATGGGGGAATGTTGTTTTCGTTTATCGTTTTGCAGAACATGATTAGGTTTTGCAAAAGGGAATAGAAAAAACAAAAAACAAAAAGATATCTATGTAGGTGCATTTCGTCTCAGGAAGCCAGTAGACAGCCTGATCTGGTAGCACCAGCAAATAATTTTAACTTTCATTGCCCGTCCCTACTGTAACATCAGATACAATGTCATGCTGAAACTGTTCTTTTCATAACCACCCCCGGTCCAACAACTGAAGTCAAGGAAAAGCTTCCTCAGATATATCCAACCCCTAACAATACCTCAGAAAGAAACCAGACTATACCTGTTGAGCAGAAAGCTAGAGAATGACCCCCCCCCCCCCCCGCCTGCATCCTGTTGGCATGGAGGTCTCTTCCTTCTGAAGCCCTCTATTCTGGCTCAGAAGCACAATGAATCCATTAGACGACACTCAAATGCCTGAGAACAGGAATGTGTCAATCAAAAACTGTTATAGTCAGATGGTGGTAAATAACCGACCCAACCATGATGCAGAACAGCTTAAAAGATCTCACAGCATTCAATGAGAGGACAAAGACTGTGTAAAGAAAACACATGCTTGAAAGACACGGAAAAATTAGATATATGAGGGTTGGGCCGACTGGTCATGATCAACCACTTAATACAACTGTCTAAAACAAGTCAAAACCGCCTCATAAATAATAATCAGTCCATACAATTGATCAATGTTAGTAGATCTTGTTATCTCCTTACATCAAATGGTTTCATGCTTTGTCTGGAGCGATTTCCATAAAAAACATTTTTTTAAATACTCCCATAGAGTTCCTCATTATCCGGTTGACAATCACTTCCATTTCATTAACCCTTGTCCTCGAGCAGCTCCTAGTCTTAAATAAGAGCTGACGCAATAGTAAAAAAAAGAAAGTTTCTTAAGTGTTTATCGCAGTCAAATATATACTTTTCTATATTTATACAATTATAAAATAACTTTGCCTAAATTTGTTTATGCCTTTGTGTGACCCAATGATCGTCTCTGTGGTCGTGCTACAGTAAAAACAACACAAGACAAGTTATTGGTATAACTCAGTTGTGCTCGGTGTGTGTGTGTGTGTGTGTGTGTGTGTGTGTGTGTGTGTGTGAGATACTGTCGTCATAGCTAAAGACCTCAAACACTGTCTGTTGATCATTGTCCAGTCGTGTTGGCCCCAGTGACAATCTTTTTGTTCAACGCCGAGTCATTGACTCTTGGACTCTCTCAGCAATCTCTTCCAAGCTGAACTCTGATTGCCACCTCGTCTGCTCCGTCTACCTGATATTTACTTTTTACTGGAAATTTCAGTCACTGGTTACAGGAACTGGCTTCATTATTTTTTTCTTCTCAACTTATCACTATCTGGCAACCCAGAAACTAACAACCAACTGTCAGGGCGCCATCTTGTGTGGGGAATTCAATAGATTCGTCAGCCTATCCATCGCCGTCCACTAATCTTACTTCCTCATCATTTTCCTTATTGTGAATTATTTCCTAATTTAACATTCTCCGACAGCTGAAAGACTGGCTCAAGACCGTGATAAGTGGCAGAATTTTGTTTTCAAGCATGTGGCGAAGCTTTTTGGAGTATGAGAATTAGTCAAGTAAGTAAATCAAAGACTTTCTCATTACTTTTGACTCATATTAAAACACACTGGTCAATAATTTAAGAATAACAGATTATCAAAACAAAATGGCCGTAATGCATAAAAAACTGATATAAAAATTCAATTTAAAAAGTTAAAAAGTTCAACTTACCATTACAGTTTACATTTGTTTGTTCTTCACATTTTTTAGTCTTTTTAGAGAAATATCTTCCACTCGGACAGATTCCAAGGAGCATCTTTTGTCGGAAGCATAAAAGGAACATTGTACATTGGGTCGGATGAACATACTGGCCATCCTCGACACCTCGACACTTTCCTGCCAGGAAAAAAATTAACAAAATATTAATAAATATAAATGAAAAATGTTTTATTGTTAACATTTTTTAAAATTTATGTAGTATGTGGATACATCATGACAGTTCAAATATATGGATGTTATATAAACGGCGAACTTGATTTGACCGTTTTCAAAAACTCTGTTCACACTTCATTGAAGGTTTGAAAATTTCTTACAAAATATCCTAACACGAAAGAAAAGCAAGAACTGAAATTGGGATTTACTTTGTTTCTAAATTCGTCCAATAAACTGGTTACACGTTTATTTTTTTTTCATTTTCAGTTTTTATTTATTATTTTTTCACCCACTTGTGCGTTGATTTTTCGTCGACTGCTTATACTTATATACATATACATAAACATCTAAACATGAAGCAAACGTTATATAAATATGGGTATATGCATATGTATGTATGGATTTGTATGTATAATATATGTATGTGTGAACAGAGGGGGAAGTTTTTTTCTTTAGGGTTCTTAGTTTTTTTTAGATATTTGTTTATACATTTTTATATGTATTTCTTTGTGTGTGTTTTTGTTTCTGGTTGGTTGAAGTAAGTGGGAATAAACATTTCCTAAGTAAGTCCTGTTAAAGTGTGTGTATTTATAGGTATATATATGTGTGTATGTGTATGTATGTATATATAGATATTGATGTATATTTGGGTATATGTATGTATATATATATATATGTATATATATATATATATATATATATATATATATATATATATATATATATATATATATATATATATATATATATTGTTGTGAAGTTGTTCCACAGTAAATAATAAATAAAGGAAGTCAAGTCGAGGGTTGGTTTAACAAGTGTATTAACAAAGTAAGAAAGTGACTAGCTCTTGGCTAGACAGTTACAAGACTGCGTTTTGTCTTCTGGTGTCTCGCACTATTTATAGTGACAACCGGTGTTGTTTCTCCTGTGTAAGAACGGCCGGTGTAACATATATATATATAGGTTAGCAGATATATGTGCTTATTCATATACGTATGTGTGGTTTGACCTCTATCCATAGGCTAATAAATGTGTGAGATCCAAAGGATTGACCTAGACATCGGAAGAGACAAAACTTTAAAAAACTCGCTGGGATGAAGAGTGACCATGAAGATAAACGAAAAGATAAGAACCCTATGACCGGGAAGGCATGGGTGAAAGAATGGGAGTGTGTGAATATTTATGTATATACACACGAGTGTAGGAATGTCTGGGTATATGAATAAGTAACTGGGTCGTAGCGGATACATACCTTGCCTCCTCTATTATTCTTCTCCTGCTCCCCCTCCAACCAAAACGATTTGCAAGAATGTAATTTTCTTTATCAGTCTCAATTCAGTTTCAAAAATGGCCCAAAGAAGCTGAATTTTTAATGAAATCGCAGCTGAAACAAGCATGCACATACAAAATCTGTCTAAAAAGTATCCGACCTTAGGCCAGAAAAAATATTTCAGATACCTGACGGGGTTGGGACCCTAATCTCCTTCAAAGTAGGCCCCTTGTGCTTGCATGCACTTAGCCCACCGATCCATCCACTGCTGGAAACACCTCTGGAAGTTTTCTTTTGGAATTGTGTTAATCTCCATTGTCGCGTTCCGCATTATCTCTTCTCTAGTCTCAAAACGGGAACCTCGCAGTGGCGTCTTCAATTTTCGAAACAAGTCGCAAGGAGCCATGTCTGAAGAGTAGGGAGGTTAGCGAACGACTGAAATTCCATGTTTGGCCAAGAAATGTTGGATCAATTGACATGAATGTGCGGGGGCGTTGTCGTGATGCAGTTGCCAGTTTTTGCTGTCCACATGTCTGGTCTTTTGTGCTGAACTGCGTCACAGAGATGCTGAAGAACATCTTGATAGTACTCCTTTGTCACTGTTTGTCCTTCTGGTGAGTATTCATGATGCACAATTCCACGGATATCAAAGAAAACAATCAGCATCACCTTGATTTTGCTTCGCACTTGTCGCGCTTTTTTGGTCTTGGATACTCAGGATGCTTCCATCGCAACGACTGTCTTTTTGTTTCTGGTCATCTCCAGTTATTACGGTGTTCAGAAACCCAGGATCAGTGTTGGCAGTTTCCAGAATGGCCTGTGTAACTTGAAAACGGAGGTCCTTTTGTTCCTGTGACAACAACTTGGGCACAAATTTCCCAGCCACTCTGTGCATGTTCAAATCATCACCCAAAATTGCATGTGAGGAATCTTTACTTACTTTGACCTCTTGGGCAATCTCTCGCATGGTTGAACAACGATCTTCCATCACCAAATTTTGCAACCTTTTAACAACAGCTGCACTCCGAGCAGTTTTGGGCCTGCCAGAACGCTGGTCACTTTCCGCTGATATGCGGCCATTTTTGAATCGGTTGAACCACTCCTTGATTTGTGTTACACCCAATGCATCTTCTCCTAACACCTGCTGAATCTTACGAATTGTTTGGCTTTGAGAATCACCAAACTTTTGACAAAATTTGATGCAGTACCTTTGCTCAACACGTTCAGTCATAATATGAAAATGGAATATTAGTATATGGAATAGTGTATAAAAAATAACAAACTAGATATCAACCATTCAAATATATATATCTATATATCTATATATATTTTACATTTATATATATATATATATATATATATATATATATATATATATATATATATATATATATATACATATATATATATAATTACATTCATTTAAATATATATCTATCTATATATATCTATCCATATATATATTTTACATTCATTTATATATATATATATATTTTACATTCATTTATATATATATATATATATATATATATATATATATTACATTCATTTATATATATATATATATATATATATATATATATATATATATATATATATATATATATATATTACATTCATTTATATATATATATATATTTTACATTCATTTATATATATATATATATATATATATATATTACATTCATCTATATATATATATATATATATTACATTCATTTATATATATATATATATATATATATTTTACATTCATTTATATATATATATATATATATATATATATATTTTACATTCATTTATATATATATATATATATATATTTTACATTCATTTATATATATATATATATATATATATATATATTTTACATTCATTTATATATATATATATATATATATATATTTTACATTCATTTATATATATATATATATATATATTTTACATTCATTTATATATATATATATATATATATATATATATATTTTACATTCATTTATATATATATATATATATATATATATATATATATATATATATATATATATATATAAAGATTTTACTTCCTTGTGACTTATTGCTGATGGCTTAACGGTTAGAATTGGCAACTATAAAAAAGACGGTTGAGTTTCGATCCTAGCTTGAAGCGCTTAAACCAATAATGGAAATAATTGTATTTTTATAAAGAAACAACAAAATGAATTCTGTATTTATATCATTGAATCATGTAAAAAATGATGAGAGAGAGAGAGAGAGAGAGAGAGAGAGAGAGAGAGAGAGAGAGTTTCTGTCCTGGCTTGAAATGTTTACCTGTCTATCCATACTGAAGAGCTGTGATACAGCAAGACACTCTATCTGCAAATGACTACGTATGCCCCCCCCCCCACCCCTTCATAGGTTAAGCACTGTGGTAAGTGAAATCTCCAGTTACCGTTAGGGATAATGCAAAACTTTTAATAAAAACGAATGGATCACTATTCAGTGGTTGATAATGTTTGTATAAGAATTAAGATTTCACTTCCTAATGGCTTGTTGCTTATGGCCTAACGGTTAAAATCGCTGCCTATTAAAAAGACGGTTGAGTTTTGATCCCTGTTTGAAGTGCTTTCCTTTCTAGACACACTGAAGAGCTGTGCTACAGCGAAACAGTCTGTCTGTGGATGACTATATATATACGACTGTACACCCTCTGTTAAAAATGACGAAAAAAAAATTATGCTTTGCTAGTGTTTGCACTAATATTCATATTCTTTTAGAATAATGTCTGAATCCGTGAAATTTAAAAAAAGAAGAAAGGATAAAAGAAATTTGGATAGAATGTAGAAAGGAAAAAATAAGAAAGAAAACGCCTTATTATGAAGAATTTCTTTCTGAATTCATTTCAGATGACTGGAGGTGGGGGTTGTTGGACTTGCTATTTGCTTTCTCTCTTCCCCTCAAAACTTGAAATTATTTCATTCGATATATTTTACTCATTAATTTTTGTGTGACGGGGTGGGTATATATATATATATATATATATATATATATATATATATATATATATATATACAAATAAATACATATTGGTCTTTATTATAGAGTAGGGGATAAATAAATAAATAAATAAATAGAACATATCTAGCTTGGTATCTGAATGTGTGGTTATCTCATTGAGAGAAATGAACCCCAAAGATTTTATTAAGGAGAAGAAAAACTCTGAGATCACACTGGATTTTTTAATAAGGTCGATGAGAATTGCTTCAGTGTTGTGAAAGCTACATGTAACTAAAATCTTAACATGAGTATTGTCTGAAATAATAGAAGATTGAACTTTTCAGCGATGGTCATACTCGTTTAACATGTTGACAGTCATCATGTAGAAGCGTAAATCTATGGAAAATATTGGATTTTTTCTTCTGTATGTACCAGTGCTTTGGTTTGTGGGTACCATTGTGTTCTTTCCCCTCCTATGCTGCTAACATATCAACTGGTGACTCTTTCTGTCAGTGGATGTTTCTCTAGAACGAGCTTTTTTATTTTGTTCTCTGACTTTCTGTAAGACGTGTTGCTAAAGGCGCTGATGAAGAGACGTTTTGGATTAGCTTTATTAATTTATAAAATAAAATAGAATAAAGTATTTCCAAAATGTTTTGGAAACGATCGTATGCCAAACTGGACTTGATGTTCTAATTCTTGGAACAATTGTAATGTTTTAATTCCTTGAAATTCATCGATCAAATCCAATTGGACACACACTAAGATGAACTGTCTTGGTATTCCTCTATGGAGTATGCATCTCATATTTGGGAGAGATCAACCCATCCAATAAATTAGACCCAGCGTTGAACAACACATGCTGATTGCCTGAAGCCTACCAACTGGTTGTCTGAAGCCTACAAACTTGAATAACCTGGCATTTCCCTGCAGATGTGAGACAGGAAGTTGCTAGCCGAAGAGAAATCACAAAGGCTACAAGTGATGAACGTCATCTCCTTCATGGACGTGAATCAACATCTAAAGTCAAGGAGAATCTTACTCAACAATGTCGAGCCCCTAACAACATCTCAGAAAGAAACCAGACTGCAGCTGTGGACCAAAGGGCTAGAGAATGACCCTCCTCTTACTGACATGGGAATCCTCTCCTTCTGAAACCCTTATTCCTGGCTCAAAAACATCCTGCGTCTAGTGGAGGACCCACAACCCTCTGAGAACAAGAATGGGGCGATCAAAAATTGCTATGGCCATAATGGGCTACAAAACCGACACAACGATCTGCAAATGTGAAGAGGAGGACCATGCAGCTTTACTTTGTCTGCCCTTAACTGCCCAACCAGTGCAGAGTACAATAATAATGCAAAGGATTGCATAAAAAAATGGTAAACTATCGTATGACCACATGCTTCAAAGACACTTTTAAGATTAAATTTCAGCAAAATATTACAGAAACAACTTACCATCAAATGTCGGGCGAGTAACCAAATCTTTCTTTGATAGTTTAACTGAAAAAAACAAAGAATAGATGATGATGATGATGATGATGATGATGATGATGATGATGATGATGATGATGATGATGATGATGATGATGATAAAGAGTGAATGTAGCGAATACTGGCGGTAGGTAGGAGAGAAGGATGTATTAAACAGAAAAGTTCAATTTCTGTACATGGTGTTAAATATCCAAGCCGTGTGTACGGAAAAATCATGTTGACAAGAAGAGATGCACCTGGCGATTGTCAAAAGATAAGATAATAATCGGATGACCCAAAGGTCATTTAAATACAAATAATGCACCTAACATCAGCAACCACCTGCATGGGAAGAAGCACATAACATGATCGATTGTCATAACATAAATGTTGGAATGTATAAAAGGTCATTTGGCAAGAAGACGTGCAGGTGCAATCAGGTCGTACCGAGGAAGATAAAGAAATCTGTGGATTGTCAATTGATTGAAACCACCGTTGCCGAATAAAATGACGTCCCATGGGTGCATTTGAGGTGGTAAAAAATTGTTACATAAATTGATATCGGAGTTGGTTAACGCTTGGGCCAAGAAAAATCAACCGTCAAATTCCTGTGTGTGCATTTTCTTCCTACCAATCCACCATCCCTCACCGTCACCGACAATAAAGATATATCGTTATATTTTCACATATCAATGTGTCATCATTCACAGCAGTAATACAACACATGGCAGTACATTTTCATTTTCTCTTCAATAACACCAACAAATAAATTTCACTAGTGTAATTCAGGAAAGAAACGTGGTGTCAAAGCGGTCTGTAATTCAGATTTTGCAAGTCATCGATTCTAGGCAAAGGGACGTCACTCTATCTACCTAAGGTTTTATCGAGGGAGATAGTTTAAAAAACAAATTTTAAAGATATTTTGTAACTATTTCTTTTAATTTTATATATATCGACAACAAAACAAACAAAATACATTCCATCACTAGCGGGGATTGGCTCAGTGGTTTAGCTTCGGGCTTGAGACTCTGGTATCCCGGTTTCGAATCCTGCTAGATTCAGCCATGCTGATGAGTCATAAAACAACGAAACAGGTGTCCATAGATAATTGTATTTTAAATATATATATATATATATATATATAAAACATTTCACTTCCTTGTGGCTTATTGCTGATGGCCTAATGATTAGAATCGGCATCTATCATAAAGACGTTTGAGTTTCGATCCTGGCTTGAAGCCCTAAAAACAATAATAGAAAAAATTGTCTTTTTATCAAGAAACAACAAAGTGTGTTTATATCATTGTAAAAAACAATGGTGAGAGAGAGAGGGGGAAAATAATCTCTTCATGAAAAAATAATTTTCTATTGAGCCAAAATGTATTTTGTGGCGTTTTATGAAAATGCAAGAATAGGCATTATCATGTGATTAATTCTTAATTAATTTCATGATGGTCACATGTGCATGTCATTATATGTCATTATGATGTTTTATGCCAAACTCAAGAATCTAACGATAGAGTAGACAGAGACTGGCAACGTCTCTTCTGTGAGAAGAGGCTGCAGGAAAGAGAAGAGGACATCCCCTACTAGATTCAGAAGTCTATATTGTACTCTGTCAAGGCAGGAGAGAGTGCCCTGAGCAGCACCTCCCCAGATGTGGGAACAGTACTCCATCTTAGGCCGTATCTGGCTTTTTTACAGGTAGAGGATTGAATCAGGAATGAGGTACTTTCTAGAGCGGAGTTGAATATTTATTTATAAACGGAAAATTGTGGATCCGAGCGTTGGTGGTGAAAGGAGAGAAGCTTGGTTTTAGATGTATTAAAAGTAACCAGCAACCTTTTCCCCCCATTGCACAACGAGCTCCAGGTCAGAAGAGATAGAGAATCGGAAATTTTTTTATCATTAATGCTCTTCGAAGTGCTCCCATAGATGGTTGTGTCATTTGCATAGATATCAACAAATGATCTTAGAATGTGATTTGGGAGATCACTGATGAATATCAGGAGGAGAGTTGGGCCCAGAATGGATCCTTGAGGCACGCCAGCATTGATACAATGCAGTTCAGATTTCTGACAATCAACAACTACTTTTATAAACCTATCAGAGAGAAAGGATTTAAATATATTATTTCTTTCTTGTATACAAACATAGAAAATTACTTCTTTTTTTTTTTTTTTTTTTACATGATTCACCCCAAACAAGGCAGGACGCCACTGTAAACGTAAGGGGCTACTGAGAAAAAGGAAAAGGGGGGAAGGATTGGTGGTTCAGCTTAAATTGGGATCTGAGCAGCGAGATGTCTGTTTACATTAGTTTTAAATTTCTGCATGTCAGTATTGTCGGGGAAACAGGGGGCAGGGAGGGAGTTCCAGAGGCCAGCAGCACGAGGAAAGAAGCTATTTGAGTAGAATGCTCTCCGGCATCTGGGGACCTCCACAGTGAATGAATGAGATTTAGTAGAATGTCGAGTTAGTCTAGTGAATTTACGTCGAGGGGGCACCAGAGCAGCACACTCATCGGAGCATAATCATAGTTATCTATAAACTGGGGAGTTCTTATTCAAGAGAGATTATCTTCAATGTCACTTATAGTGTTACCATATTACATTTCTTTAACTGTTAATTGTTAACAGCGTGAAGATTTTTTTCCTTTTGGTAGGTAGAATACACTTACCTTTACAGTCAGAATTCTCTGGATGACCGCACAGTCTAGTCTTCATGGAAAACATTCTGCCTTTTGGACAGATTCCTATCAGCATTTGTTGGCCAAAACAGAGGATAAATTGGTCACATCGAGTGGGATGAGGGTATTCACCATCTTGGATTCCGTTGCAATTTCCTAAAAGAAGATAATTATGAGTTTTATAAAAAAAAGTCTTATGAAATTTATTTCATTTAGATTATTCGGATTACGATTCTCATTTTGTTTGTTATTAATACAACGTTTCGGCCGATGTGACCTCTGACTTTTCTAAGCTGCATCTATTCAAACTCGGGAATCTTTATGTTGAACTCAGCACCTATCCGCAACTTCAAACTGAACCATGGGGTAGATTGTTCTTGCTACATCAGCCATGACCGGGTAGTAATGTTACTTATATTATTCTTAGTTATAATCGCCTGTGGTAAAGATTGACATTTTGAAATGAATTTATCTCTATCTATACAAAGGTATGTTTATATGTTTATATATTTGTATGCACAGGATGCACATCTAATCTATTTAACTGATCAGTATGAATTTTGGAAAGCAGCTGCTCGGCGTAAGGGGTCCAAATGTGGGCTATATTTAGTTTAATTTAGTTTTAAGCAAGGGGGGGGGGGTGCAAGCCATTCGTAAAAATGTAGAAACCTTCGATTTTTTGTGAAATTTTAACCATTGTTAATAAATATTTCCCAAATTTCAGTTTCTTTGGAGTATTTTAAAGGGGTTTGGGGGTGGGGGGGGCATAATATGGACACAACCTCCTATTTAAAAATTCCAATATTTCAGATTTGCATTAAATTTGATCCATAGTGATTAAAAAAGTTTCCCTGAATTTCAAATTCTTCTTAAAACCCCTTAAGCTTAAGCCTTAAATTTTAAACATTTTCTAGAATCGAAATCATGTAATTGATTTTAATCAAAATCGGAATAAATATTCTAGACATAAGGTTTAATAGCATTATATCTTGATTTTAATCTTCGTAAAGGGACATAAAAGTTGCACAAAACTCTTTGGGAAATTAATTTTACCCATCCTAGCGCAACCTTTTTGTCTAACTTCTGTGGAGGACCATTAGATATTAACCCCAAAGTAAAATTATAACATTTCTCATTTAATCTGATTTCTGAATTGGTCAAAATAATTCTCCAACCAATATCCAGTTTGTTAACTCAAAATACTTATATATCTCTTATACTTTTTAGCTTGAATTTTGTTGAATGTAACAACTATAGGTATTATTGTGTGACCTATCCCAAAGAAAAAAAAAATTATCACCAGTTGAATCGTTAATAAAATTCACAATCCTTTCTTCAATTCAACCATATTTGGTATAAATAAACTTCTGTCTATGTCTGACTTGCCCGCCAAGTGACAATCATGAATATCCAACAGTCTTTGACCCTGAATATGCTTCACACTCACCGGATCTTAAGCCTCTGGATTTTGTTTCATCCGTACGGTTATCTCATAGATAATGTTTATCAAAACAATCCCCAGACTATTCCTGAACTGAAGAGGGCCATCACAGCCCAAATCAGGATGGTGTCAACAGAGGAATGTGTCAGAGTTTTTATTTACCTCCCCAGGAGGTTAGGCACAAGGCCAGTTTTAAAAAATTTTTTTTTTTTAACATGATTCACCCCAAACAAGGCAGGCCACCACTGTAAATGTAAGGGGCTACTGAGAAAAAGGAAAAGGGGAGAAGGATTGGTGGTTCTCTCCCTCCTTGACAAAGTCCAAAAAAGAGTCGTCAACTTAATAGGTCCCTCACTGTTAGCTAAGCTCCAGCCCCTGTCCCATCGCCGCAATGTAGCATCCTTATGTTTGTTTTACAGCTTAAATTGGGATCTGAGCAGCGAGATGTCTGTTTACATTAGTTTTAAATTTCTGCATGTCAGTACTGTCGGGGAAACAGGGGCAGGGAGGGAGTTCCAGAGGCCAGCAGCACGAGGAAAGAAGCTATTTGAGTAGAATGCTCTCCGGCATCTGGGGACCTCCACAGTGAATGAATGAGATTTAGTAGAATGTCGAGTTAGTCTAGTGAATTTACGTCGAGGGGGCACCAGAGTAGCCAACTCATCGGAGCATAATCCATTGAAGTATTTGTAAAACAAACATAAGGATGCTACATTGCGGCGATGGGACAGGGGCTGGAGCTTAGCTGACAGTGAAGGACCTATTAGGTTGATGACTCTTTTTTGGACTTCGTCAAGGAGGGAGAGACTAGTAGATGATGCACCAGCCCAGATGTGGCAACAATACTCCATGCATGGGCGAATGGTGGCTTTGTAGAGATACAGGATAATGTCAGGTGTAAGGAGTCCACTAGCACGGTAGAGGGAGCCAACCTTCTTTGCGGCAGCCTTGGCAATGTCTTCAATGTATGTGTTCCAATTCATGTTACCTGTGAAGGTTAGGCCAAGGAGTTTGAATGATGAAATCTCAGGTAGGGTGTTATTTGCCATGACAATCGGTGGTTGGAGAGGCTTCTTGTAGTTGTTGAAGGAAAGGAGCTTTGTCTTTGCAGCATTAAAAGTTACCAACCATTTATGGCTCCAATCCACTACAGCCTGGAGGTCATTTTCTAAAGATTCAGCCATTGCCTCAGATATGATCGCGTCTGTTTTGCCAACATGGCGAGAGTAAAGCGTGGTGTCGTCAGCAAATAAACCAATCTCAGACACTATGTCATCAGGGAGATCGTTTATATAGATCAGGAACAACAAAGGTCCAAGAATAGATCCCTGGGACACACCAGCATTTATGTCATGTTGCTTAGATAACAACCTGGATTTTTCTTTTGTTTAGGAAGGATCTAATTATATTAAGTAGTTGCCCAGTAATACCGTATGAGCGTATTTATGTGACCCAAGGTCGGGTCTGGAAAGTGGGACTTGAAAAGCCAGCGCCCGAGAAGCTGAGCACTCTGGCCATTAAAAATTGCCTGGGCAGCCCCATCGGCATTCCCTGGTAGGGGCGCCTCAAGCAGTAAGCAATAAACTTACTTCTCTCCAAAGAGGGGAGGCAAAGCCTGGGAGGGTGGACCTTCTAGAACTGCACAGGACCGTCCCATAGACCGGCGTAAATCAAGCATTGAAGGTCAAGACGATACCAGTCTATGGGATGCAGTATCCATCGGAACAGATACTACACTTTGATCTTAGCCAAATGCGTCAGAGTTAATGACAACTTTGCATGTCGTATTCAGGTATGTTTATCATTGAACAGTGATAAAACTCTTGAACATTTGATACAAATAAACTTCAGTCTATGCCTGACTTGTCCACCAAGGTTCAGTCATGAATGTCCGACAGTCTTGTTTTATTGCCGTTCAATGATATGCAGGGACACTTTGGTGATCGTCTCACTAGTAGGAGATGTGATCCTGAATGTGCTTCACACTCACTGGACCTTTACACCCGCTCCCAATTTTTTATCTGTGAGGTTATCTCAAAGATAATGTCTATCAAAACAAACCCCAGAATTGAAATTCCTGAACTGAAGAAAATGGTCACCACAGCCAAAATCAGGACGGTGCCAAGAGAGGAATGTGACGTCAGAGTTAATGACAAGTTTGTGCATCGTATCCAGGTGTGTCTATTATTGAGAGAGAGAGAGATGGAGAGAGAGTGAGAGAGAGAGAGAAAGAGAGAGAGTGTGTGAGAGAGAGAGAGAGAGAAAGAGAGAAGTAAGAGATGCATTGGCAACATGAGCATCAGGGTAGCTGAAGACATGGCTTCGTTGGAACCGTTGCAAGCACTGTGTACATTATTGTGTCTGTGTTCATATATGAACAATGAACAATGGACGCCCACACCTTTTTTTTTCTCCTGGTCGGCATTGTTTTGCATATCCATTCCATGATGTATCTGGTGACTTTATGTGGATTCCACATGTAGGTTGTGTCACTGGCCGTCATATTGTCTTCTTCTTCTTCTTCTTCTTCTTCTTCTTCTTCTTCTTCTTCTTCGTCTTCTTCTTCGTCTTCTTTTCCTTTTCTTCTTCTTCTTCTTTTCTTCTTTTTCTATTTTTTGTCTTCTATTTCTTCTTCTATTTCTTCATCTGTTATTTCTTTGTCTTCTCCTTTTCTTCTTCTATTTTTTGGTCTTCTATTTTTTCTTCTAATTATATTTCTTCGTCTGTTATTTCTTTGTCTTCTTCTTTTCTTCTATTTTGTTGTCTTCTATTTCTTCTTCTATTTCCATTTCTTCGTCTGTTATTTCTTTGTCTTCTTTTCTTCTTCTATTTTTTGTCTTCTATTTCTTCTATTTCTATTTCTTCTTCTATTTCTATTCTTCAGATTCTTCTTTTTCTTCATCTTCTTCGCTGGAATTTGCATTGGGATAAATTTATTACTACACACAATGTAGAATATTTAGAATATTAATTGATTAATTCAATACAAAAAACGACCAATTGATTATGTAATACATTAATCAGATCTTTATCTACCGTTTCCTTATTCAGGTGGCCATGGGGAGAACCCCCTCCATGCCACCATCTGTGTGTTTGTGTCTTATCTTACCAACTGCTTAACTTAACTATTTCAGAAATACCTTCTCTCTATCATGTGATCTTGCTCTATCAATCATGACTCCATACCTTTCAGCATCCTTTTTAATCCCTAACAGTGTGATCGGAAGATAATCGTTGCTATCTCCACTTTCATCTTTTGCGTCATAAGGTCACACAAAGGTTAATTTCATTTTTTTTAAAACGTGGGTCAAGGCCATTTTAAGGCAGCGCTGGATGCATCATGGCCGCTGATTTTTTGATAATTACCCGTCACTTGGTAGCAGAGGATGCGAGGAGACACGATTCTGGCGTAAAACATCATCAACAGGAATTTAAATCTACCTTTGAGGAGTTTTTCAGCCCAGTGCCAAGTCATGGTCTCCACAAGACACAGAAAAAGATTACCATAGACATTTTCGTCTCATTCAAAGAAAAGCAGTATTGGTTATTTATCTCCGGTGGGAAGATGTGACACAAGGTCGGGAAAGTGGAGTTTGAAAAACCAGCACCCTAGAGGAAAAGCACTCAGGCCGACCAAAAAATGCCTGGCAGCTCCATCAGCATTCCCTAGTAGGGGCGCTTCAGGTGATTAGCAATAAACTAATCCCTTCTCAAAGGGCGAGAAGGCGAAGCCTGGAAGGGTGGAACTCCTAGAACTGCACAGGGCCATACCTCAGCCCGACAGAGAACAAGTGCTGCCTCAACAATGGCCTAGACTCTGCCGGTATGATCTCCGTATGAAGTATCCCCCCCCCCCGAGGGTTGAGTCTAGCTGTGTTTCTCCTCCGTGGAACAGCCTATCAGAGGAGGTAGTAGCAATGCCTACCATATCCAGGTTTAAAGTTACCTTGGACAAACATTCAGACCGTGTATAGACGTACACATCTTCTAACTGTCTCTTTACACTTGTTACGTTTGTTGCAATTTGCTATTTTTTTTCCAATAAATTTGATTTGATATGTGCAGAAATATGCATTTGTTTGCATAGCTGGTATCTTGACCAATACGAACGAGATTAATGGTCTTTATAACTCCTTGAAAACGACTCAACAACAAGAATGCAAAGGACTGCATAAAAAAAGTGGGAAAACTGTCGTACGACACGCAAAGAAGAATGACTCATTAAAACTACAAAATAAAGTTGGGAAATTTACCGTCCAGAGTTGGGTATTGTCCTGACGGTGAATTCTTTTTTTCGGTTTCATCATTCTTTCTTAATGTTGATCCAGGCAAAAATCGATTAGCTAAAAATAAAAGAGAAACACAATTCAAATAAATCAATAAAACCATATAGAATTAAAATAACATTAAAGGCGAAATAAATTCAATCACTAAATTAACTATATTCTTTAGGAATCTGTAATATAATTTAGCACTTTTTTTCTTGTTTATCTGTTGGTCACTTATACGTTCCCAAACTACTTGATAGAATTACACCAAATTTAGCATGAAGCATCCTTGGGATACTGGATATGTTATCGATAAGTCAAAATTATACTACTACTACTACTACTACTACTACTACTACTACTACTACTACTACTACTAAATAAAGCCTCTAAAAGTATTAGGCAGAATTGCACTAAATTTAGAATGAATAACCCTTTGGATGTCATGGAAGGTAAAATTAAAATAATACTACTAATAATATTTGCAACAAACTAGGAAATAAAGAGTGCTTGAGATGCTGGATGTAATAATATTTCTAACTGTCTCTACTCGGCATTGCCCGGGATTATTTTTACTTTCATTAATAATTTACGTAACTGAAGTGTTTTGCATTCTCTTAAAAGAAGGAAAAAAGTAAGCAATAAAAAGGTAAATAACTCTGTATTAATCAATACATAGTTATTTCCCTTTTTGAAAAAAGTAAAAAGTTCAACCAAACATGACGTCAAAATTACTCTGGCGGGCAAAAATAATTTCTCACACGAATTAAATCGAATGACATTTTCTTTCTTGCTAAGAACATGTAACAATGTTGCACACAAAAAAAAAACCCTGACGAACCAGAATCGAATATTGATTTTTGTAAGACGAAAGCTATCAATGACCAAAATGGACAAACTGGCTAACTTTACTTTATTATATAGAATATTAATTAATTAATTAATTATGATGTTTAAATAAAGCCCCAATAAACCTCTGCAAGAGCTAGATTAAAAGTTGTCCTCTGGCTATTGTAAATAAAGAGAAACAAATTACATAGGAAGGTCGTTGCCTATGTACGTTTGAATTAAGGTTCAACACACATGTGAAGAAGGCAAATTTTCTACTCAAAATATCATATTATACGGAACTTCCATCAAACCACACTGACACAAGTAAGATTGTAATATAATATAATATTATATATATATATATATATAGTCTCGGAAGTTTCTCAACCATTAAAACTATATAAAAAATTAAAAAAATAAAGTTCCAAGTCGTTCAGTGGATATATATATATATAATAAATATATATATATATATATATATATATATATATATATATATATATATATATATATATATATATATATATATATATATATATATATCATCATCATCATCATCATCATCATCAACAACAACAACCGGTTTATTTGTTGAATCAGGCCACAATTAATCCTCTGATGAGGGTAGGGGCCTGATTGTCTAGTCTTGAAATCTAAGTCTTCCTCTCCACTCCTGTCTTTGGCAAGGCTTGATGGAATCCATACCCATGGCCTTCCTATCACGTTTGACTACGTCCTCCCAAGTCAACTTGGGTCTGCCAGTGGTGATGTTCTCTGCTGGCACATTCAACTGTCGGACTTTAGCAATTCAGCCATCGCTATGCTCAATGTGACCCAACCAACGCAGTCTGTTCTTCCGCATGATGTCCGCAAGGCTTTTCAAGTCGACCTGTGAGAGCAGGGATTCAAAAGAAACGTACTGTTCAGGCCTCACCAAACAGATCCATCTGACCATTGCCCTGTCATTACGGCGCAGCTTCTTTAGTATGCCAGCAGAGACAGCCCAAGTTTCTGAGCCATATATATATATATATATATATATATATATATATATATATATATATATATATATACTGTATTAATAAAAGAATGAAAACTGCAAAACTTATTCCACTTTTGTATGTCTTAATTTGCTTCAGTTCGTGTTTATCCGTTACACCACTGCATTGTATAGCCTTCTATAAATTACCTTTATATACACAAGAAGCAGTACTTTAAGCAAACTACATTAGCCTCTTATCACTTATATATCTGTTTTACTTCTTAGCTTGAATTTTGTTGAGTGTAAGAACTATAGTTACTATGGTGTGATCCCCCTCCCCTCCAAAAAAAGACCACCAATGGAATCGTTAATAAAATTCACAATCTTTTCTGCAATCCAACCATATTTGGTACAAATAAACTTCAGTCTATGCCTGACATGTTCACCAAGTGTCAATGATGAAGGCCCAACAGATATTGTTTTTATCGTCGACATTGTTAAAGACTAATTCGAAAAGGCAAAATAACTCACCACTGCAATTGAAATTTGGGTCCGCTTCACATATCCTTGTTGTTGTTGAAAAAAGTGAATCTCCAGGACATTTCCCAATAAACATCCGTTGATTGAAACACAATATGAACAAGCCACACTTTGCAGGATGTGGGTATTCTCCATTTTTGATTCCTTTACACTTATCTGAAATTTAAACATCAAATCTTTAATTTTATTTCATGAAACTAAAAAAAACAACAACTTTATTAAACTAATAAAAGAGTCAATTCAATAAAAAAAGATAGAGTTTTGCCCTAAAACAATTCTATAGAAATCAAGTTCCTCTTTGAGCTAGGATGCATCAAGTTGATCTCGAAGTGAAAATGACCCTTGCTATTATCATCACATTCAGTTTAACGTCTGTTTCACATGCTGGCCTTTGTTGAACGGCTTTTAGAAATTGACTTCTAAACCAAGCTATTTCTGGCCAGGTCTTTATTTATCTTGCTTTTTTAAAATTCCTACTTATCACTTCCTCCAATGTTTTCCTTAGCCTTCCCCTGTGAACTGAATCTGATACCTTAATTATTCGACATCTACTACCCAAAAACTCTAATTCATTCTTTCAATGTTGCTATACCACCAAAGTCTCCTGTTACGTACACATCTCCCTATACTGCCTAGATTTAATAGTCCTCTGAGGTTATCAGATTTAAGCCTGCCTTGAAGACTCACAATATACATACACTGTATCATTATCATATCATTTCTTTCCATGCAACGCATGTCCTCAACCCTTACTGGCTAGTGATTAAAATAGATGGTTCAGTTTATTATTTATATTTATTATTTCCAGAAGGTTACCAATGACAAAAGAGGCACCTGGAGAAGAAAAATTGTAAAAATGGCAACAAACAACAGTCCTAAACACGTAAATAATGTAAAGGTGTATTTTACAGTATAATTATGGTAATGCCCGGGAGCATGGTATTTTATTTACACAACGTTTCGGCTGATGTAACCTCCTACCTTCTTCAGGTGCATCTTGTCGAATCCAGGAATCTTTATGTGGAATACGAGAAGCTATAAATGTGTTGATTAACAATCAGTTTTTAGTGACAGTCTTTTGGGGGTTAAAGGTTCAATCCGTACTATGGGTGATAATAACGAAGAATAACACTTCCACGCGGTCATGGCTGACAGAACAAGAACAATCTACATATGTGAATTAAATAAAGGGCCCAGCATAAAATTCCGTATAGATTAAGACGAGATGTTGATTCCTGAATACTGTCCTGATCTCATATGGATTATATATCCTCTGAAATTTTTTCAGACAAGCTCTTCATGTATGGTAGATAGACTGTTGTGAGTTTTCAAAAAGATACATCTGAAGGAGGTTGGAGGTTATAAAATAACAATCAAGATGAGAATAGTAGTCCGAATGATCCAAATAATACAAATTATCAATGCTCATCTAAAAAATTCTGAAACATACTATAATTATCTTCCATTTGTTTTGTTGTGTTATATTTAAAAACACATTTTTAAGGATGCTGTAATATTTTCTGCTATCCTCTCACCCGGGCAATGGTGGATAACCGGTAAATGATGAGATCTAAACAGAATGCAATAAAAAAAATGTGTATAAGTGATAAACATGGTTTTATGTTGTTTTTTTTTTTTTAATATTATTAAATGAGGAACCATTTTGAGTTAAAATCTATTTAGTATTACGCATCTAATCTGAAGAAAAACACGTTTGAAATGTGTAAATATGCTAGAGTAAGCGAGATTTTAATAAAATGGAGTCTTACGGGACCGGAAGTGTTGTTGTATTGCTCATGGAGCCATGTTTTTATTTTGTATCGCTCAAGACGAAAAAAAGTATTAAAACGTATTTTTTCCTTATTACTACATAATACTAAATTGATTTTAACCACAAAACGTTCTTAATGTCATAATCTTTAAATAAAAACATATATATATATATTATCGCCTATATACTAATTTTATTCGAAATTCTAAAAATAACTGTTTGGACCGTCGATCTCATCATTTACCAGATAACCCTGTTAGTTACTTGTTATGTGGTTTTAAGATTTCAAGGATTATTTATTATGGTTGTATTTCTGAAATACACAAATGATACTTTATTTTATTTAGATTACTATTGTCTTATTAATTTCCCTGTTGATGGGAATACATCTACAAGTAATTATTAGTACCTATTATTGAGATATGATATGTTGGGAAACAGGAAACGTTTTAGACAAGGGGTCACGAAGGGGTCAAGAGATCAACCCTGCTTAATGTGTGAGAATCAGAAGTTGATGAAACGTTCGAACATGATGTGAGATATGACCAATAGGGAGGGTGGCCGACGAAGACCCATCAGTCTTGGTGGAAGCCTCAATGGAGACAAGACGCGTTTTTAAAATGGTCTAACAAAACGTTTATAATTCAGCTATGCATTTAAAAGATAGGTAACTCTCTCTTTTTTTTCCCCCACTTTTGACCTTTTAACTATGAGACGATCAGCGGCTGAATAAATTATTTTATCCTCCAAGGACGTGTTTGAATTAATTGAATAATTATATGAAGAAAGTATGTCAGATGGCTTTTGATTGCAGCTAACGGAATTGGCCTCAGTCCTTGGAGGAAAGCAACACACATGCAAACGCGACGACACTGGCTAATAACAAGGTATGATTTTAAGTGATTAAAATATAAGGATCATATGTAACAGCCATTCTCATCTTCTTACCTTGTATTGCAGCAACAACTAAGTACAAAAGTACAGATTTAAAAGATTTATTTAACGTACCTTCGAGGCCAATTCGAGTAAGAAGAGCAACGCTAAATTCCATAACGGTTATGTATGAGGAATTAATCAAAGAAGATAAATCATCTTTATCTGAAAGAAAAAAAAAACATATTCGTCATTATTCTACAATCTTCTCAGGAATATATACAAGGTGTTTGAAAAATCGATGGCATAACTTCTGGATTATGTTCTATATGTGTAAAGGAACTTCTTTGTGTTGAGTTGTTTTTTGCAATAGAACTCCATTACTAGTCTAATTTCCTTTGTGGTCCATTTCTTCCTCTGTGTGGTTTTTGGTTTGTGCTGATCATATTTATTTACCTGTATTTGGTCTGTTGTATTCTGTTACCTGAAAGAAGGGTCAACATTCGCAGGATGCCAACTTGGTACCCCATGTTTGATATCAACGGAGCCCCTGCCAATCATGATGCTCGGATCTTTTTTCTGAGCCCTAATATATATTCAACAGCATATCGTCTGTTATGTCAACGTTATAATATCAGCTGGGAAAAAAACTTTCTTCTTAGTCAGCAATCTCTTTTTTATCTACATCTTGAGGATTCCACAATTATTTCGATAAAATGTTACTTTGCTTTTTAATTGCGATCGGGACATGTGACTTAATTTTGTGGACGTAGTTATAAACAATTGTTCTAACTTCCACTTTCCTGTGAGTATCGCTTGTCGGAATGGAAAGAAAAGAAGGAAAAGAAAAGAAAGTGGAATGATGAAGCTAAACGAGTAGAGAAGGAAAGGAAGTGGCTTAGCTAGTAACATATCTTACTCTTCCTTCCCATAACGAATGATGCTTATCTCTTGTAGCATGGAAAAGAAAAATCACTGTATATATGTGTTAGAGGAAAAATATTTTACTTAGTATTATGTTATACAATTTTAAGAAATAAATAGTTTAATGTTTATTGTAAACAAATATAACTATGTATTTGGTAGCCGAAAAATATGGATTAATAGCGAAATGTTTTTATTAATGTTGTAAGCGTAACCAGCTTTTTATGTCATTATTGAAAAATGTTTCCACTGTAACAATTTTCCTAGATGGAATAAGGATTTTCTGAAAGAAACAAAAGCGAATTACATTTCTTTTAGTGTAAGAACATGCCCCAAGGATAAAAAGGGAAACATCGCTCATCAGAATCAAATATAGATTTGTGAGATGCAATGCTATTTAGGTCTAAAGTTGAGAATAAAACTGACTTTTCTTTATATATTAGATGAGTAAATAAAGTAATTGTCTTACCTTTACAGTCAAGTCTTGTGGAATGGTCACACATTTTCAGTTCTGTTGAAAAATGCATATTTCGCTGGCATCTTCCAATGAAGAGTTGTTGGTCCAGACATAAAATGTAGAGATTGCATCGGGTTGGGTGTGGATATTTGCCATTGGCAATTCCATGGCATTTTCCTGCAAGAAATTTCAAAATCGAACAATTTTATGCATTTTATCATTGCTTATATTGTATATTGGTGGGGTATGTCAACCGGTACTTATTTGGTTGAATTATTTTTGTAGGAGGATTTAAATAGTAAACAGGATGCATTGTAGACAAGGGATCGGCACTGTTCAGACTAATAAATAAGATATTCTAAAATCTATTTTATTGAAGCGATGGACTTCTAAGTGTCTTCTTCTGTTCTTCGCTTTACATCCTAAAGATGAACTCGGCAAAATAAACCCTATTCTTCCATATCAATTAATTGATGTATCTAAAGTTGTCTTCCTGAAACTGCTTTTGATTCAAGCTGACGAATTATCCTCGGTCTGGGAGGACGGCATAACACACATGGACACAGGGACACCGACCAAGAAAGCCAGGTATGTCTTGTAATTTACAGATAGACCATTTTATGGGAGGTTGGCAATGTAAATATTGGAGTCCCATGACTCGATTCTTATCTTTATTTATATAAAGTTAAGTATGTGTATATGTTTACACATTTGTATGTACAGGATTCACTTCTAAATTAATTAACCAATCATTATGAACTTTGAAACACAGCTGCTAGGGCGTAAGGGGTCGTAATATGAGCAGTATTTAGTTTAATTTAGTTTTATACAAAGGGCGTAAAAAAAGAGGATGGAAGCTCTTCATGAAAATTGAGATACCTCCGATTTTTGTGAAATTTTAACCATTGTTAATAAATATTCCCCAAATTTCAGTTTCTTTGGAGTATTTTACAGTATTTTAGAGGGGGCATAATAGGGAGACAAGCTCCCATTTGAAACTTCAAATATTTCAGATTTGCATTAAATTTGATCAATGTTCATTAGACACTAATTAAACAAGATTCCCGTAATTTCAATTTCTTCTTAAGACCCCTTAAGCTTGAGCCTTAAATTTTAAACATTTTTTAGAGTCAAAATCATTTAATGAATTTTGATCAAAATTGGAATAAGGATTCTAGACATAAGCTTTAGTAGCATTATATCTTGATTTTAATTTTCGTAAGAGGACATAAAAGTGGTGTTACACTGTTCTGTTCAGGGAATTTCTTTTAGTATAGCAATAATAATAATAATAATAATAATAATTCCTGGGTATGACCTTAAAGTACATCGGATGGTGAAGCCCCAATTTGGGTGCTTTGGGGAGACTGGAGATACGCCATAGTTACCATTACACTCAGGTCAACTCTGACCCCGGGTAATAGTACCTGTTAGGGTCTATGGGTTAAATAAACACTAAACTGTCTCAGACATCCTTGGACATGGTGTTCGCCCATCCCCACGAAATCTTTTGGCTAAAAGCAAAGTATAGTATATGTTCTGATACTACACTTCATCTTTTCTGACCTCAGTCAGTGAAAGAGAAATCCTTCTAGACTGACGCAATTTTTTTGTTCCAAATCTAGAGTGCCCTTTTTTTGTTCTCGTGAAGTGATAGATCCCCGCCACGTGGGACTCCTCAACAGCCTTGGTCTGTTAATGACGCACCAAACTGGGGGGGAGGGGGGGACCATCGTGAATTGACTTGGCTTTTAGAGTGCCTCTCGATCGACACTATTCATGGAAACGCCTTGAGTCTGCTCTCGGCCTGCCAAACCAGCAGGACATCCGATGAAACTTTCTGATATTTTCATATTTTTTTTTAAAAGGACATTTTATTAATTAAGTATTATTTGTTGTTGTTTATTCAATAAATTCTTATTGATTTTTAAAAGTCTTTTGCGTGGAATTGAGATTTCTAATTAATCTTTCTAGATTGAGGCAATTTATTTTTTTCCCAATTTAGAGTGCCAGTTTTTTGGGAGCTGGGTTTTCCCCACATTGAAAACCAACCTTGTGTCTAACTCTGCTCTCGTGGGAGGCAATTAAATAGACACAATACAATAGGTAAGTATCAGTAGTTTGGGATTTCATTTAACCAAAGTTCAAATGTTAATTAAGCAGATGTGAAAACGTATGTTTACAAACAATAAGTAATTTTTTAAGTATTTCACGTGAAATTGAGATTTCTTATTATAAATATATATACTAATTACAATCGTGTAGCCATGAAAACACTTTAATTTCCAAACATTGCAGGAACTAGTTCTGTGAACTTTTCATTCCAATTCTACTGTACTTGTATAAACAAGGTGAATCCTGCTACGTATACTAAAACTTGAGTAAACGAAATCCCTTTGAATTACTTACTTTCAAATATTGGTTGATCCACTTTCTTTTCGACTTCCTTTCTAACCTCATCTGAAAAATACGTAATTTGTTTGAATATATATATATATATGTATATATATATATATGTATATATATATATATATATATATATATATATATATATATATATATATATATATATAGTAGAGAATGGTAGTTTGCTTGAAGCATTGCTGGGTATAGTAGTAGTAAGTTTTTGAAAGGCTGTGGGCAATGCAAGTTCCGGGTAAGATGCAAGTTGTAAGGAACAAAAACAATAACAATAAATCGAATACAAAATAGGACTTACTATTTATTTTTCCTTTTTTTCTAAAATCTTACATAACAGCAAGAGTGTTTTTAGCTGTTCGTGTGATGTCCATTTTGTTTTGTAGTATTCCCTACACAGTCGGAGAATAAAGAAAAAAATTTTTTTTCTTCTGGTTTAATTATTTTTGACAAAGGGATGTCTTTTCCCGAAATATCAAATAGTGATTTTTAATCACCCGGACATCACACGAACAGCTAAAAACACTCTTGCTGTTATGTAAGATTTTAGAAAAAAAGGAAAATAAATAGTAAGTCATATTTCGTATTCGATTTATTGTTATTGTTTTTGTTCCTTACAACTTGCATCTTACCCGGAACTTGCATTACCCACAGCCTTTCAAAAACTTACTAATATATATATATATATATATATATATATAACTACTTGGATTTTCGTTTTGTTGTTAATTTTCGAAAACTAACTGTTTAATTGTCAATTATATTAAATTAGACAACAATTCAAATGGCTTATATTAATTTAATAATTTATTATTTTAATTATATTGTTATAAGGTACTATATGAAAGGATCGGTTTCGTTCCGATGCCAGGAAGTTGATTTTCTATGTACCATATATATATATACACAATATCAGGAAATTATTTTATATACACATATATACACGACAAACAGGATTGTCCTGCAAGTGAATATATATATATATATATATATATATATATATATATATATATATATATATATATATATATATATAACTACTTGGATTTCCGTTTTGGTGACATTCCTATACATTGGAAAATACCCGTTTGAATTTAAAAACTTTTTTTCAAATTTCGAATATTGACTATCTTCATCTGTCAACTTATCCATCATTAGCTTCCGCTGATGATAAGATTCTAATCTTTGAAAAGCTTGGCTTAAGGAATGAAAGAGAGGAAAAATAAATATTGTTATCTACTAAACGTCCTTGTTTTGAACAACCGATGATTAAGATTTGCTTCTCTTTGCAGGTCTAATTAATTAACTGATCATATATATATATATATATATATATATATATATATATATATATATATATATATATATATATATATAATAAGGAGAGGTAGTTTGCTTGAAGCATTGTGTGTAATACGTATATAGAGTAGTATTAGAAGGCTATCACAATGCAAGAAATGGAAATATGTCGGCGTTGAGAAGTAAGACAAAAACAAGTGATTTTAATTATATATCTTTCAAAAAAAATTTTTTAATAGTTTTTTTTCTTCCTATATAGCAAATCTTACTTGATTAGGCAAAACTTCAACACTGATCTAATCTGTGTGACCGTGTTCCATAATATATTTTGAGGAAGACCTCTTTGTCAAATGGTAGGTGTTTCAAATCTCAAAAAACGTGTGGGTGGCAATATTGCTTATAACGCAATGCTAGTACATAAATATATATTCAAGTATAATGTCAACAAATATCTGTCAAGTCGTCCTGTGAATTAATCATAGTTCGCAATCCCTTCATAGTACTGTTCATTGACCTGAGATGACCTTATAATGGTTGAAAGATCATTAAAAACAAACAAACATAGTACTGTTTCATCATCCAACTGAAAATTTCACTAACCATTATCCTTGAGTGGCTTTTGGCCTTGGTAAGTGATAATTCATTAGTATATATATATATCACAGGTCACTGCTGGCCGAAAAAACTTATCAGCAACAAGGCACTATACATGCTGTGCAACGAAAAACTTCTCTCCACAAAGGTTGCTGAACAAAGATAGTCTATGTTAGGCCATGTCCTACGAATGGACCCTGACACTCCCGCACAGAGGGCACTAGACTTTGCCGTTACTGGCTCGCAAGCCTACCAATCGCGACTAGGATGGCACTGTAGAAATCTTCTGGGCACACTACGTGCTGACCTCAAGCAGGCGGGACTAGGACCACTACGTACAGCAAAACAACTTCATTGCCTACGACAACTTGCGCATGACAAGGCTAGATGGCCTGGGACTATCATGGAGGACTGATTGCAGCTACGGGATGTCATTTGACTACCGTAGCCGCAGAACACAGTTTTAATAAATATATATATATATATATATATATATATATATATTCATGCACACATTGTTAAAAATAACAGAATTCGCCTGTTTAATTATACCTTCTATCTTTTTTCAATTTTTCTGATGGCCTTTTTTGTATTAAAATCAAAAAAAATTCATAAGTGTTCCATAGGTTTCACGAACGTTTTCGATTCTTCTGTCGAATCATCCTCAGGTGTCAAAAGCAAATGGACAAAAAAGCTAAAGAAAGAAGAGAATTTTTTAAAAGACGGCAGAGAAATGCGCAGAGAACGTTTTTTGCATTGTTCCAGGAAAGTCGTTGACGATTTAAATTCAGTTACGCTGGATGGCATCACAGAACAAAATCGCATTACATTAAGCATTTTAAAATGTTGCCACTGGTTTCATATGTGATGTTATTAATTTTAAGTTGTATATATATATAAACACCCGGCAAAACTAACTCCATGCATTTTAGCCTGAAGATTCCCCTCGGGGATGAAACGCGAGAGCCTCTTTGTAGCTTAATTGCCATAAATATATTTTTATAACTTACTACCTAGCTCTACTTACGTATCGAGCACTGTTGAAGTAAATACTGAAAATTGATACATAAAAAATTATATATATATATATATATATATATATATATATATATATTATATATATATATATAGTAAGCAATGAAAATACAAATGTATATATGGCAATCAAGCTACACAGAGGCTCCCGTGTTTCATCCCCGGGGGGAATCGTCAGGCTAAATTTAGCCTGACGATTCCCCCCGGGGATGAAACACGGGAGCCTCTGTGTAGCTTGATTGCCATATATATTTTCATTGCTTACTACCTAGCTCTACTTACGTATCGAGCACTGTTGAAGTAAATACTGAAAACTGATACATAAAAAATTATATCTCCTTATAATATTTTATGTGGATACATGAAGTACTAATATATATATATATATATATATATATATATATATATATATATATATATATATATATATATATATATATATATATATATATATATATATATATAACTCAAACAAAGTATTATAATAAAGAAGAGCTGAACTTATGAACTTACCCACGCAATCTTTTCCTTCGGCTTTGTCGCACTTATTTAGTTGCGAGTTAAAGTAATAACCAGGCTGACAATGGCCAAGAAAATACTCTTCCTTAACGCAGAGGATATAAAACGTACAACTTACAGGATGAGCGTAATAATTGTCAGCTTTACCAGTACAGAAATCTATGAAGAAATGAAGAAAAGAAAAACAAAATACAATACGTATTATTAGGATAATTATTGTCAGAGGAATACAAACAGATAAGTCGGTAGGGGATTACAAAAAGTCATAATTTGAAAAGATGTAAATATAATATAAGATAAAGACAAATATAAAAAATGTCCAATGCAAAGAGAAGAGTTTGAAAATATACGAAAAAGTTCACCGTTGAAAGCGTCATGAAAATTATAGCAGCAGGTTCAAAACGGTAAATCCAGTAACGGTTGGCATAAAAAAAATCTTTATATTGTTATGGTATACGGACTAGTTGGACTCATCATAAATACTGGAAGCACCCGCTTCTCAGTGTTGCCCCCCCCCACCCGTTCAGTATTTCTGTTACTTCAGTTGCTGAGACGTGGCGGGATAAGGAAATACCAGTTGAGGATCCATTTTCGACAATCAGTCCGGCAGGAACTGGGTCATTTCGGTGGTCTTTTATCTGTCGACCTGAGGGTAGTCCTAGGAGGTGCACCCTCTCAGGCCTTGCCTCCCCTCTTTGACATGGAGTATGTTTATTGCTTACTGCCTGAGGCGCCTTGACCGGGGAGTGTCGACGGGGCTGCCAAGGCTATTTTTGATAGGCCAGTGCTCCTTCTTTAGGGGAGCTGGCCTGACTCTCTCCACCTTCCGGCCTTGTGCCACAGATTCCTGCGGTGGGAAGGAATGAATTACCTGGAACCACACCAGTCTATACTGGCAGTCAAGACTGACGCACAACCACTCTTGCTCTCTATTGTATTATACTTTTGTTAATATACTTCGAGTTCGTGTTTTCTTTCCGGCCCCTTTACAGGCCCACAGCAACTGGCGACGAGGTACAGTAAGGGATTCTTGAGAACCTTAAAATAGACGCCACAACTGGCGACGAATTATATGAAGGTTTCTTTGAGAACCTTAAAAAGGACAAACGTGGAGAAATCAATGGCAAATTCACCCAACAATGTCCTAGTTCTAAAAACTGGCTTTACTGGCGGACCAAAAAGGAAAAAAAAAAAACCACTTAAAATACCAACTTATTTTCTCTCAAAAAAGAAAAGGTCAGTGATTTTTTATTACTATACCAGCACTGTATTATTTTTTTACAAGAAGGTAATACATGATATTTTCTTTTCTTTCCAACAGAGAAAAGTCCTGCAGCCGAAATAAAAAAAATAAAACCTTATTTTTTCCGTTGACTAAAGTGCTGAACGTAAATTCTACGGTTACGTGAAAAGCGAACTAAAAATAAAAGTGACGTTTTTTGTTGGTCGAAGAAAAAAAAGGTTTTATACTCCCTTTCTCTTTTTACAACTAAGATTACGTTTAGCAGTGTAATATAAAAGAAAGAACTTCTAAAAGCCGTATTCTGTTAAGACATTTAAAACATGGAAGATTTTTAAGTAACTATGATAGAACTCGTAAAATTCCAAATGGAACAGCAACAGAAAAATGAAGAAAGACAGCGAGAACAGCAACAGAAAACTGAAGAAAGATTTCAAAAGCTTCTACTGGAACAAAATCAAAAACTTCTGGAACAAAAAAAGAAGCCGACAAAAAAAAAAAAGCTGAAGAAATACTTCTGGAATAAAATGGAAAAAACTCGAAGTACTGCTAAAAACAATGTCGGACAAGGAAACCGATAATACTTTTTCGCAGAATGCCATTTGGAGTGCAATTGACAATTTCACTTATTTTCCAGACGGGGATAAAACTTTTGCTTCATGTTTCAGAAGGTATGAGGATCTATACAAAATAGATTGTGAAAATTGGGCAAACTCTAAAAAAGTTCGCCTACTGCTCCGAAAATTAAGCACCACCAAACATAACAAACTCATGGACTATATTTTACCTAAAAAAACTAGCGACTTTACTTTTTCTGAAGCGGTTAAACTTTTAACAGAATTATTCAGCCCCAAAATTCTCTGTTCCACAAACGGTGGAAGTGTTTGAATTTAGTCAAAAAAGATGGCAAAGATTACACAACGTTCACGTCAATCATTAATAAACACTGTGACGATTTCAAATTAGCTGAACTTCGCGCGGATAATTTTAAATATTTAATTTTCGTGCAAAGACTTGTATAAGGAAAAGACGCAGAAATCAGACGTAGGGTTCTAAACAAGTAAGAAAGTGAACCAAATTTAACAGTACAGAAATTAACTGAAGACTGCCATAGATTTGTAAGTGTTAAACAAGATTTGAAAGACATTGAAGAGTCGGGCATTGCGCACATAAGAAAAGTACGTCAGAAAACACATTTCAACTCTCCTTCAAAACCAACTCAAAACAAAAAGAGGGATTATTTTCACGCTCCTATAAAAAGCTCAATAAAAAACAGGATAAAGTACCGCCTAGTCCCTGTTTCCGTTGTGGACCCATCATTAGGTAACGGATTGCCTATACTATTTTAAAACCCGTCTAACTTGTAATAAAGTCGGACACAAGAGAACGAATAGAGAAAATAAAATCCAGGTTAAATCCACAAAAACGAACGATCAGGACGGCAGAACTATAAGAAAATATGTGCAGGTAAAAATCCTGAATAAAAATGTAAAATTACAATTAGATTCTGGTTCAGACGTGTCGATTATCAACATGCATACATGGAGAATGTTGTATAAACCGACCATGCTAAGAACCAACAAAATAGTCGGAACAGTGACTGGTTAAAAAATTAAATTCGAGGGTTAAATTATTACCGACATTACTTTAAACAGAACTACCAAAAAAGTAAAAATGTTTGCATTAAAAATACTAAATATTTCTTTGGCAGAGACTTAATGCAGCGGTTTAACCTATGGGGGTTACCCACCAATATTTTTAGCCAGAGAATAAAAAATCTGACGACCGAGTCAGAAAAACGAAAGAAGAAATTTGTTTCAACCATTAAAATCGTATGAAATGGACTCAAAATAAATTGTCAGCAGAAATTAAAGCGCATAAGGACACAAAATTGCAAATAGCTAACACTAAACTGTAAGAAATTAAGTCATATTCTTTGGAGAACGAGTTGAAGGTTAAAGAGAGTGAACTCATAGTTAAAGAGCTGGAATCGCTAAAGTTGCAACTCAAAGATGTTTTAGATGAGTTAAAGACTATGAAAGATAAGATGATTTGTCTTGAAGTCGAATGTCAAAGCAAAGAATTCATTTTTTCGAAGTTTAAAGATGTGCTCTAAAATCAGAAATCTAGAATTAAAAAGCTGGAGGATATCAAATCTGAATTTGATAGAGGCCCTCAGTGTTCTCATAAGAGACACCTAAATCAAATTAAGCAACGACTATCGGAAGATTCCGACAGCTCTCCTCAGGAAGAAGCTATGGTTACCAGATACGACACTTTTGACATACAGCTACCTCAAGCAGCGTCAGAATAGCGTCAATCCACAGAAAGGAAATGATACTGTGACTCCTGATGAGGTAAGGCTTGGGAGAGGTGTTATGGTACCTTACCTATACGGATTACTTGGACTCTTCCGCTCACCATAAATACTGGGAGCACCTGCTTCTTAGTGTTGAAACTACACCAGTCTTGACTGGCAGTCAAGACTGATGTACAACCACCCTTGTTCTCTGTTGTATTACACTTTGTTCATAATTATTCTTGCCCATGTTTTTAAAATAACAGCATTTCTCTAATGATTTTCATGAATTCATATTTGTGTTAAAAAAGCCGACAGAAGTTGGCAAATTTTTCCAATCCCGCAATAGGGAAAAAAATAAAAAAATAATACTATATATTTAACAATAAATATCTATCATACTTCTAAAAAAGTCCAATCAAACCGGAGGGATTTAATAAACGAAACGATGAGTTGCAGCTATCTGTAAGTAATTTATTTGTGTGTGTGTGCGTGACATTGTAATGTCACACACACACATATATATATGGTTTGGTTGTGAGTTATGTGTTGTGAGTTTGAGCC
This sequence comes from Sepiola atlantica, assembly GCA_963556195.1. NCBI lineage: Eukaryota > Metazoa > Mollusca > Cephalopoda > Sepiida > Sepiolidae > Sepiola > Sepiola atlantica. Next base: position 2,931,406 of record OY744539.1, on the reverse strand, counting down.
TGACACACTGCAAACTGCACTACTGAGACACAGATATTTTATATATATATATACATATATATATATATATATATATATATATATATATATATATATATATATATATATATATATATATATATGTGTGTGTGTGCGTGTGTGTGTCGGTCTGGGCGTTAGGCTCGTAATTCTAGGCTGAATCTACGAACTGCGTTTGAGCCCATACAACCATCTGAAACCACCACTTCCTGCACTAATGAGGTGTAAGCCCGAAACGACATCGTCTGTAGGTATAAAAACTTTAATATTTAATTAAAAATATTTATAGTATATAGATAGGCAGCAAATCGTTATTTATGCAGGCCTCGTTGAAGACTACAGTATTTTCTCTTTTTGTTATTTTCCTTGTTAGCTTCTCCACGCGGCGAGCAAGTTTTCTGGTGTTAGTTAAAACATTATGGTCCCGCGTGTTGTTTCGTCGGTCATCTCTCAAGCGCTTTCGATCTCTCGATCATCATCAGGAGTTGAGTCTTATTTTTTTCGTCTTTGTGCTGTTAGCCTTAATATATATATATATATATATATATATATATATATATATATATATATATATATATATATATATATATATATATATATATATATATTATTATATATATATATATATTTATATATATATATATTATTATATATATATATTTCTTTCCTTATTTTATTTTTTTATTTTAATTATGGAATACGGATAGCGAAGTGGTGCCAGTATTAAATAATATTTTAATAATGTTGGGTTGCAGTTTTTTAATTTGAGGATTTTAAGCCTGTGTGTACAATTATTTTTATGGATGATTTTAGTGTTAATTGTTAGTGTTTTCCTTATTTTGGCTGATTGTATAGTTTTTTGTGTGAGATGATATGTCGTTGAATAGCGCTTGTATCATTTAGGTGGTACGTAAGACGTCGGGAGAGGGTTGTTGTCGTCTGGCCAATATAGGTGCTGTATTTGTCTGTTTGCGTATTAGGAAAACTTTCCTCGAACTATAAAAAGGCTAACAGACGAAATGATGACGATCGAGAGATCGAAAGCGCTCGAGAGATGGCCAACAAAACAACGCTCAGAACCATAATGTTTAAACTAACTCCTAAAAATAGAAAACTTGCTCGTCACGTCGAGAAACTAACAAGGAAACTAACAAATAGAGAAAATTCCATAATAATAGGCCTATATATATATATATATATATATATATATATATATATATATATATATATATATATATATATATATATATAAAAGAAAGCACCGACCAAGCTCTACACATCAGACTTTACTTTTAAAACTTTGGTCACCAAGACCGGGTGTATATTTTGCTGTCTTCACCTGAGGGCCATCTCTCTAAATACTAGTAAAATGAAGAAGAAAAAGAAAAAAGGAGAAGTCTTGCTTTGATAAGGACGTATTTGTCGAAAGTCTCAGCTTTTAAAATAAATTATTTTATTCATTAAAAAAATTACATTATTTGGTTTTCAGATTTCTATAATTAATATATGTCTGTTATATATATATATATATATATATATATATATATATATATATATATATATATATATATATATTATATGCATATATAGTAACACAGATTCAGAAATTCCAGATTAATCAAGATAACACAGTTTTTACCTGAATGTTTTTGATTACTTTGAAGTATTTTCTTGCTCGACCTCCTTGACCCCATTAAATCTCCTAATGTATCATTATTATGTACCCGTTGAGGGACAGCTATGGAATTTGGTCAAATAAGAAAAAACAACATTCGGACCATCATTGCGCGTGATTACCTTTAATGATCATTTCTTTTGACATTGATAATTTCAGCACAGGTTGATTTTCAGTCGTTACAGAAGGTTCTGGTAAATCTGAAAGAAATTATAAAACATTATTCCTCCACTCTATAATAAAGAGCAATGTGCATTTATTTCTAAATGTATATCCGTACCGTCACACAAAAGTCGGTGATTCTGCATTATTGGGGACAGATGAAATCTTCATCTTTAATTTAGAAGAGTCAGTTGAAAGGGGAGATAATTCAAACTGTGTTTTTTTTTTCTTGTAACTATAACCCATAAGGAAAACGTAAAGAATTAGTAAGAAAACAAATTAAAAAAAGAGTACTTATGCAGTTTACGGACCGGGCCGAAATAATAACGTTATAATTTAGAAAGCCATTCTTAACATGGGGAGGTGGTGGGAGGTGATTAACTATTCTGTTTATTAAATTGTTACGTGAAAGTACAGAATTTATATGTCCCGAATAATACAGACGCACCCAAAAGTCTAATAATAATAAGGGACAAGAGAATGCAAATCTATTTCAATAAACAAGAAGTTTTCTTTGTTTTCCTTTCTGCTTTCTGTACCGATTTATACGTTTTTTTTCTCTCCTTTTTTTAATTTTTTTAATCTTTCCAGTTTGGGACATTTTCTTTCTTATTTCTTTATGTGAGCAACGATCGTTCTCTTTCAATTTCATTTTTAACTACTATCTTTTCCTTTAACGTCTTTGGTGTTTTTAAGATCAGGCGTCAGCCTGCCCTACCTCCCAATAATCAAAGGAAGAAAATTAAAGGAAAAGATAAAAAAGCAAAGTCACGGTTGGTGTTTTTTTTTAGGTCATCAGAAATGACTCGCGTTTTTTTCCAACTCGCAATAGTTCAGTTCTATCCGACTGAAATTAAAATAAAACATTAGAAATACTTACATTGGAAGCAAAAAGCAAGTCAGACAACCACTGCAGTTTGAAATGAATATTTTTTAGGTCATCAGAAATAATAATAATAATAATAATAATAATAATAATAATAATAATAATAATAATAATAATAATAATAATAATTTATATAAGAAAAATTAAATTACTGACAAAATTCTATGATTTTATATGCCCTAAATTGATACGAGTGTACACCCTCCGTCTAAAATGACGAGGAAAAAAGTTATGCTTCGCCAGTGTTCACGCTAATATTCATATAAAATGACCTCTCAATGGTGAAGTTAAAAGAAAAAAATTAAGAAAATTTCTCAAACTGGAAAATTGAAAAACAAGAAAAAATATTTTATATGAATATTAGTGAGAACACTGGCAAAGCATAACTTTTTTCTGTCAGATTTGATGGAGGGTGTACACGCATGAGAGCATAAAACCAAAGAAAAAAAAGGAAGCCGAGAACAAAACTTTTGTAGCATCACCATCATTATGGAATCTTTGATCTCTCATCGACTCTAAGACATGTACCCACACAGACACACACAGATGGCTGGTCTTAGTCAGGACAACAAGTGCAGGTTTTGCCACACTGAAGTGGAGAGTGTGAGCCACCTGATATCAAGTTGCAAAATCATGTTGGCAGATGGCTCCTATACAGCACGACATAATGGAGTGTGCAGTTACCTCCACTGGACCATCTGTAAGAAACTGAATATCAGGTGTAGCAGCAGGCATTGGGAACATCTACCTTAGAGGACTGTGGGGAATGAGACATACACCATCCATTATGACCATGAAATCCCCACAGCTACCTATCTGTAAAACGCAGCTGTCAAACCTGACATTGTCATATGGAACAAGAAAGAGAGAGTGGCAATTTTGGTTGAGGTCAGTGTCCCTAATAATAGGGGCCTAAACAGAGCTGAAAGGGAGAAAATAACAAAATATCAAGGTCTAATGTAGGATATCAAAAGAAACTGGAACCGCAAAGAGATCTCCATCATTCCAGTTATCATAGGAGCCACTGGACTCATGAAGAAGAACTTGAAAAAGTATTTGGCAAGTATACCTGGTGAACCAAGTGCAAGAGAAATCAAAAACCTGCACTCAAGGGAACAACCAGAATCATGAAAAGAGCTCTCGGTTGGAGTCTGAAAATAGGGGGTGATCGTATGGCATTTGGAAGAATGCCCTGTCCCCAGCAAATGAAAGAAAATGAAAATAAAAATAAAAAAAGAAGAGAGTCTGAATGTCTACTAGACATCATCTTCGGTTTCTCTGTACAGGGATTCATTTTTACTTATTTTTACTTTAGTTCACCCCAAACAAGGCACATTGCCACTAAGACGTTAGAATTAGGGGCCAGATTTATAGGGGGCATCTTAAGTGAGGAATTGTGCAGCAAGATTTTTGTTCACATTACATTTAAATTTCTGCACGTTGGTACAGTCAAGGAAACAGGGAGCAGGAAGGGAATTCTAAAGGCTACAAGTTCGAGGAAAGAAGCTATTAGAGTAGAAAGTGCTCCGACATCTGGGAATCTTCACAGTGAAGGGGTGGGATTTTGCTGATTGTTGGGTTGGGCGGGTTTATTTACATTGAGAGGGTACCAGAGCAGCAAGTCTGTCAAAGTAGATTCCATTGGAATACTAGTAAAATAAGCACAGGAATGCAACATTGCGGTGATGGGACAGGAGCTGGAGCTTGGTTGACAGTATTGAACCTATTAGATTACAGACTCTTTTTTTGAACCCTGTCTAAGAGGGAGAGACTAGTGGTTGGTGCACCAGTCCAGATGTGACAACAATACTCCATGCATGGATGGATGGTGGCTTTGTAGAGATATAGGATACTGACAGATTTGAGAGGTTTTCTAGCACGGTAAAGGGGGCCCACTTTCCTTGCAGAATCTTCTATGTATTTGTTCCATCTCATGTTACCTGTGAATGTTGGGCTGACGAGTTTGAATGTTGGACTCTCGGATAGGGTGCTATTAGCCATGGCAATCGGTGGTTGGAAGGTTTCTTATAATTGTTAAAAGAAAAGAGCTTTGTCTTTGTAGCTTTAAATGTTACCATCCATTTATGTCTCCATTCAACTACAGACTGGAAGTCATTTTCTAATGATTCAGCCCTTGCCTTTGATATGTGCACGTTCGTTTTACCCACATGACAAGAGTAGAGCGTAGTGTTATCGGCAAATATAAACATCTCGGACATAGCTTCATTAGAGAGGTCGTTTATAAAAATCAGTAACAATAAATGTCCAAGGATCGACCCCTCATATGAGGAATGGTGCACCTTCTTCTAACGATGTTACTTAAAGTAACAGTACTAATCTGGATACTCCACCAGACCAGATGAATTCTCGTCCTAGAATCCGGCAAGACCAAATAAAGGACAACTATAACAGTTAAATGGTCAATTGGGGAGAGGGAAATTAATATTACTTACTGCTTTACTAACTCCAGATTTGAGAAGTAAAGAAGAAATGAACACTCAGATATTTATGTATCTTATAAAGAGATCAAGTGTTAGTCCTAAGAGGGTGTCCCTTGACTTCTGAGAACTTACTGAACTAAAATAAATAAAAAAAGAGAGAGAGAACCTACATTGATTAGTCATAGTGATGATGAAACACGTGTCTAAGAAATAAAAATATTATATATATATATACTCTCTCCTGTGGGTGAAGCAATTTGATGGAGGAGATAATGATTTCCACTTAGCGTTAAGGCAGTACACTTCCGTAACAAAAAAATTGAGTACTTTCGGTTATCAGTATTGCAATGAATATAAATAAATGAATGGCTTCGTTTAGTAACAATAAGTTCTAAGTGAGAGTCTTCTGAAGCCAATAACTAAGAATAAAAAAAATTTAAATTACTTAACACTTTTGCCCGGTCATGGCTGACGGAACAAGAACAATCTACCCTCACCTTCTGTTCAAAATTCCAGTTTTCCAAAGAATAAGGTCACATGATTGCAAAGGAAACAATGTGAGTATGAAATAATATTGCTCTTGTCAGTTACTGAATTGTGTATGAATATATCTACATTCCTCGTGAATACTTCTTCTTTCTTGCGTGGTCCCACATCATATCGCAGGGTCCGCAGATGTTATTTCGTCCCTCTATTTCCTCTGGTTGCGTTCCTGATCGGGATGACACTGGCGATTTTCAAGTCCTGATGAAGCGTGTCAAGCCAACGCAGTTTTGGCCCTCCTTTTGGTTGCTGGCCCCAGATGTCAGTTCGTACACCACCTTGGCAAGGCAGTTGTTGGCCCGCATGACATGACCGTACTATCTCAGTCGAAATGCATGGAGATTGACGGATGATTGGTGCCACTCTATATTGCTGACGAATGCTGTCATTAGTGATGTGGTCGAGTAGGGTAATGATGCCCAATATCCAACGCAGCATCCTCGTCCCCATGACACTGAGACGGTTCTCCATCTCCTTTTTGGCTGGCCAACATCTACCACCATAGGGTGTGACTGGTAGGATGACTGAACGATAGATCTTAGATTTCAACCAGTCACTGATCTTTTTTATCACACATCACAGGAGTTGTCCACATGTGATTCTCCACTTCAGTCAATCTGCATTCATGCATGCTATAATCTCGGGCTTCAGGCTTCTATCAGCAGCGATTCTTGACCCCAGATACTTGAAGACATTTGTTCGGGGTAGCTCGCTTGCAATTCCTCACAAATACTGGCTTAATCAAATAATTATTTTGCAAAATAATGAAATGTAAGTTTTACCTGTGCAGGTAATTGCAGTGTCTTCATCACATGTTACATTTTCTAGGTTGAATCTAAATCCTTGGACACAGGTGCCGACTAAAGTTGAACCGTTAACACAGAGAATATATTTATTACATTTATTCCAGTGATTGTAGAAATCATCTTCCATCTCATGGCAAAATTTCGAAACTGTAAAAAAGAAAAAACAAGTTTTTAAAACTTTAGTTATATATAATAAATGCAATATCTAAATTAAAGTCAGTCTTTTTCTCGATTTTTGTCATCGATAGCTTCCTTCCTACAAAATCAAGATTTAATAGTGGATCGTTGTAGCATGTTGTTAGGAACAATAAAACATAATTCAATTTAATTACTTCCAAAAAATACTTTGACCAGATCAGAATTATTTTTATATAGACGCTATCTTAAAAAAGGGACATAACTCTGTATTCGTCAACACAGAGTTACTTATTGTTTGTTTGGAACAAGAAAGTAATATTTAAAAAAAAAACGTCATTATCATCATCATCATCATCATTGGTTTAATGTCTGTTTTACATGCTTACATGTGTTGGATAGCATTTTTTAGAAATCGACTTCCAAACTAACCTATCCCCGACCAGGTCTTTATTTTCCCTCTTTCTCTCAAATCCATTCTTATCACTTCCTCACATGTTTTACTTGACTCTCACCTGCCAATTAACCCTGTGACCTCAACTTTTCTACATCTACTAACTTATTCATCATCATATCATTATCATCATATTCGGTTTAACATCAGTTTCACATGCTGGAATGTGTTGGATGGCTTATCCAGACAGCCGAAATAAACGAATTTATCATGTTACCATATCTGACGTCACTCACATGTACAACACCTTGCCAAAAATAAAATACAAACAAATATTTCATAATTGGAATAATTTAATAATTTAAATTGGTATTGGAATAATTTAAAGTGATAAAATTACACATGCAAAACCAAATAAAATAATATATTTCTGAATTTATTTTGAGATGAGGATTGATAATTTGTATAATTTTGGTTATTCGGACTACATTTTTCATCTTGAGTGTTATCCGTAAGGACCCGTGGCGCAGTGGATATAGGACTAAGTTAAATTCAGTTCTAAGTGATAGTCATCTGAAGGTTGAAAGTTCAATCCTCGGTGTGGGCGATACGAAGAATTGCGAATTACTGAAGACTTCTCCCAGTCATGGCTGACGGAACAAGAGCATGCTACCCCCGTGGATTAAATAAAGGGTTCCGTTCGAAATTCAATCCAGATTCCCGAGTTCAACAGAAATATTCCCGAGTTCGAAGAGGTACACCTGAAGAAGGCCGGAGGTTACAGCGGCCGAAACGTTGTGGTGATAACACTCAAGATGAGAAATGTAGTCCGAATAACCAAAATTATACAAATAAAATAAGGTAATATCATTTTACATGCTGGCATTGCATTGAACGGCTTTTAGAAATTGACTTCTAAAGGTCTTTATTCATCCCTCTTTCTCGCAAGTCCATCGTTATCACTTCTTCCCATGTTTTCTTAGGCCTTCCCTCTGCCAACTGACTCTGCTACCACAACTCTTCTACATCTACTAACCCAAGAACTCAAATCCATTAGTTCGACGTGGCCATACCATCGAAGTCGTCTGTTCTTCTCACATCTTACTATACTGTCCAGATGTTCTTTCAAGGCCATCAGATCTAAACCTGTCTTTAAGACTCACATTACACATCCATTGTATCATTCTCGTATCATTTCTCTCCACGCAACGTATGTCCTCAACCCTTACTGGCCAGGTTTTACTTCCATACATCATCGCACTGCATACACATGCCTGATAGACTTCTCTTCGTTGAGAGTGGTAACGCTCTGCTGGTTAATAATGCCAGAAGTTCTCTGAACTTAAACCATCCTTTTCTAATTCTTGCAATCACACTAGCATCTGCTCCACCCTGTGTCACCAAGGTAACAAAACTTTTGAACAACCTCAATAGCTTTAGTGTAAAAAATTCATTTTAACAAAATAAAATAACTTTCATTTTTTCATTCCTCAATGAAAATAGAGATTTACACACATTCTATTGAACTAGTGGGACCCTGTGGAAATTCCACGGTGCTTTCGACATCAATCTCTATAATGTACTGTTAATAATAATATTCCATTGGGATTCCTGCTGACCGTTTTCCTTCGACCTATAGCCTTGGTCTTTTCAAGACTAAGGCCAATAGGAATCTCCTGTCTTTGCGATAATCATCTTTCGTTCTTGTTAGCTCCTTACATCAAGTGGCTTCATGCCTTGTCTGGAGCGATTTCCATGGAAAAATAAATAAATAAAAATAATAAATGTCGCCAGCATCAATGCTATTAAGAAAAAATGACTTTTTTCATAAAAATAATTGTCATTGTCAGCTAAATATTCTTTAAATAAATAATAAAACGAATATGTTTCTTTCTTATTTAATTGTTTAAAATTATATCAATTGAATTCTCAATAAATATTTATTAATTCTTAATAAATATTCTATATCCTCTTACCCAAAAATAAATTTTAAGCTGAATTTTCTTCAAATCAATAAAACGAATGTCACTTTTTGAAATTTATTTATTTAAAATTGTACCGTTTTAGTCGATGGGACAGCATAATTTAATTTTGGAACAATTCATTTTAAAATGGGTAAAATCGTTGTTTTTTTAACCTTAGCGACATCAGATTAATCTTTACTAATTCGACGGTCTTATTTAAAAAAAAAAATGTGTGTGAAAGATGATAACGTACGTACGAACAAAAAGTGGTATTGTCATAGTATTATTATAGGGATAATACAGAGAGAAAACCAACAATATGAAATCGATAATGTCACCCCATCTCCTGTCTGATTCATCCGAACAAAAGGTTATAGGACAGCACCAGCACTTATATCCGCTATCTCCCCCTCTCTTTCGGTAAAATGTAATGTTATCGCTACAGGGATCTAGTATCGCACAAAAAGTGAGTTAGTCCACATTTGTTTTCATAAGTTTTTTTTTTTTTTGGTATATACTTTAATAAAACATAATAAATGCTAAAATATTCCTTAGTTCAGAGATTGAGTTACGTTTGAAAAAAGAAAGTTTTAATTATTCTAATTAATCATCATTTATAATTAATGAACAAGTCAACCATCTCTGTCTCTTTTAGCTATGTATTTTTCTTGCTCTCTCCCCCCCTCTCACTCTCTCTCTCACTCTCTCTCTCTCTCACTCTCTCTCTTTCACTCTCTCTCTCACTCTTCCTCTCACTCTCTCTTCCCCTCTCTCTTTCCCTCTCTCTCTCACTCTCTCTCTCTCTCTCTTACTCTTTCTTACTCTCTCTCCCTCTCTCTCTCCCTCTCTCTCTCTCTTACTCTCTCTCTCTCTCTTACTCTGTCTCTCTCTCTCACTCCATCTTGATTCAACTGCTCACTAATATTTCTTAATGTCTCTCTGAGCATTTAGAGAAAGAGCGACTTGCCATCTCATTTACATATATGTGCCTGTACACACCACAAACACGTATATAAATTAAATGACTAAATGATAAGTCTCTTTATTTCTATACATATAAGCATATTAAAGAAAAATCTTTAAATGCGGAAACCAACCAACATAACCAACGAACGCTAACCTACTACATATAATTTTAAATGGAAAAAGAACAAAACATAGAAAGGACATCACACGATCACAAGGGAAGTTGAAACTGCCAGAAATCCAATAAACACAAACGCGCACAAAATTTCACAGGCATACACACATGCATGTGGTGACACCATCCTCGGCTGGCACCACACAAAACTGTCGTGAAGTGTCAAGGAGGATGGAAAGACCCAGAAGAAAGAGAACACCAACCAGACCACTGCTGGAAGGGTGCAAAGAGCACTGGAACCTTGGGGAGGCTTATTGCCACTCAAATTCCAGAGAATAACAACGGTCATTGCTAGCGAGAAATACATGGTAAACGGCTGTTGCAATAGTGCAAAATGATTTGTAATTGTTATCGAAAGAGGTGGAGCGTGCTGGAAATCTGGGTAGACTTGTTGTCACTCAGACTCCAGGTAATGTCACTTGTTATTAACAGTGAGCAATCACTGATAATGAAATGTGTGAAAACTCCTAGTGAATAAATAATAATAATAATAATAATAATAATAATAATAATAATAATAATAATAATAATAATAATAATAATATAGAAGTAAAGCGACATATTATTTTTAGTTATGCAAAAAGAAAGTCTGAACAGGTGTGTCACAGTTTTAAGAATTTTTTAATGTAATCAAAGTAGAACAAGCCGCACGTGTGTGGTCCCCCTCTGTATATGACTCAATGTGGCGAGTGTAAAATGCAATAAATTTGGGCAATTTCGGGCATTTTTGACCCCCCCCTTTGACCCCCTGGGGGCGCGAACCAGAATTTTTCTGAGGTCAAGGATGCTCATTTTATATCCAGAACAATTGCCTCTACATTTTGGCCAAGTTTCAGAAAAATTGAATGGATGGATCAAACGTTATGGAAGAAAAGGGTCATTTTTTGCCATTTTAGGGGCCTTTTGACCCCCTGGGGGCGCGAACCAAATTTTTTCCAAGGTCAGCGATACTTAGTTTCTATTAGGAACAATTGCCTCCACATTTTGGCCTAGTTTCAGAGAAATTGAATGGATGGATGAAACGTTATGGGGCAAAAAATGTCATTTTTTGCCATTTCGGGGCCTTTTGACCCCCTGGGGGGCTAACCAGATTTTTTTTCAAAAATCGGAGAATGTCACTTTCTAACCTGACCAAAGTTACAACTTCATGCAAAATTTCAGAGAAATTCAATGGATGGTTGCGGAGAAAAATCTGGACGGACTGACGGACATGCCTCAAAACATAAGTCCCCCGATTTTATAAATCGGGGGACCAATAAATAGTGATAGTGGTTGTGACCCAACGAGTCACGAGTTCGTCTATGAAAATCAGCATTTTTTTAGTTACGATGACTAAAATGACCTATATTTTGTCTCCATCTCTCCAGAACACTAGCCCAGTCTAATAATACTAAACAAGCAGTGGTGGTGGGGGTGGTGGTGGTGGTGGTGGTGGTGGTGGTGGTGGTGGTGGTGATGATGATGATGATGATGATGATGATGATGATGATGATGATGATGATGATGATGATGATGATGATGATGATGATGATGATGATGATGATTGGTTTAATGCCCGTTTTACATGCTGGTATGCGTTGGACAGCATTTAAAAATTGACTTCCCAACTAACCTATCTCTAGCTAGGTCATTATTTAAACTAAATAATCTGAATTGGGACAGATTTTCTTTGGAAGTCATTTCCTTAGTTAGAGCAAGATTTTTATAGGCCTGATTCTCTACCTGACGTCTACCCAGTAAGATGATGGGGACCAGTGCTTTTATCGAGACACCGTCTTTAGATGATTGCCTACCAAGGCTAAAGAGCGCTTCACTCGTCGTTCAAGTATGTGTAGAATATTTCAATAAGTGATGCTAAGATATGAATCCGTAAATGTGTTGTGCACAAAAAAGGAAATAAAAAATAACAGTGAGTGTCGAGAAGAAGCCAGCAAAAGAAGAAACAAAGAGAAAAACGATGCGAAAAAGAACAAGTGAAAAAGACTAGAATAGATCATTGAAAGTATACATATATGCCATTGGCTCAAAAAATTTAGTATATTAGACTAGTGTTCATGAATGACTGACTAGCCTTCTTCTGGCTCGAGAGACAATGGATACTATCTGAAAATATGCCAGCGTGACAAGAAGTTTATAATGAAGCAACGGTTAAGCAATCACCAACCACACTTCTTGACCCGGCATTGCTTAGATCCGATGACAAGTAGAAATCTAAGTCAACCGGAAAGAATACTGGGTAAAACATTACAGAGGCAAAAACAAAATGGATATAAATCTTAGATATTTATTTACAAAGTTAAGCAACTTTGAGCCTGGCCACTACTAAATGGGTGACCATTTTCGAAGACCAGATGCTGTATGTAAAAAAAAGATCTCTTAAAGAAACATATTCTTCAAATCAATCGTATATAAAACATCTACAGTTTCGGCATAAAATGATCCAATGACAGTTGATACGTCGTAAGACCCAACGATCTTATTTGGAAAAGAAGAAATCATTAAAAAAATAGGCACCTACATTTGGAAATGTCCTTTTGTTCCGTAATCAACTGTAAAGCTTTTGTCTTCTTCAAGATGGCAGCCAGTCTTACTGTCCTGATTTCGTCTTTTGTGGATTGCGGTTTTATAGTTATTGGCTCTTCCAGAGAAAGCATGCACAGTGGCACCGTCGTTGGTTTAGTTGTTGTGGGTTTAGTAGTTATTGCAGTAGCTGTTGTAGTAGCCGTTATTGTCGTTCTAGGATTCCTAGTTGGTTCCATTGTAGTTGTCGTTTTAGGGGTGATAGTTGGTTCCATTGTAGTTGTTGTTTTAGGAGTTATACTTGAATGATCTCCTGTCTGATCTTCAATTGTTCGAGTTGATGTCTCTCCCATCAGCATCGAAAAATCTACCGTATGAACGGCCGTTTTCATTCCATGTTTCGGGGTAGGCACAGGTTGTTTCATCAACATGGAAAAGTCCACTGTATGGACAGAAGTATTAACTTTACGTTCCGGAGTAGCCATTGGCTCCTTTTCAAACATGGAAAAGTCCACCGTATGTACGGATGTTTTCACTTTCTTTTCGGGTGAGGACACCGGTTTTCTTTCTAGCATGGAGAAGTCCGCTGTGTGAACTGAGGTTTTAACTACATTTTTGACTGTGGGTGCTGGCTCTCTTTCTAACATTGAAAAGTCCACGGCGTGCACGGATGTTCTTACTTTTTTTTCAGCCGGTAAAACCCGTTGTCTTTTTAATGTAGAAAAATCTACTGTGTGGACGGAAGTTTTCGCTTTAGAATCCATTGGAAAATTTCGTCTGCCTAATAAAGAAAAATCCACTGCGTGTTCAGATCCATCAATATTTTGTTCAGCTTGAGATGTCGATTTTTCTTTTTCAAGAGAAAAGTCCTCAGGCAGATCAGCGTTTGTCTTGTATTTAGATGTTTGCCTTCTTTGTTGTAAAGAAAAATCAATGCTATGTATAGGTCCAATGATGGTTTGTGTTTTGGACGAATTTGGTTTTCCTTTTTGAAAATTGGTAACCCGTCCGATTCTTCTAAATCCCTGCTCATCGCTAGAAACGATGTTAGCGCCTTCTAGAGAAACTGGTCTCTTTTTTAACAGTGAGAAGTCAACTGTATGAACAGATCCATGTCTATTCTGGATATTTTCAGAATCTGTATCTCCTTTTAATATTAGAGTATTCGCAGATTTGACATCAGTTTTTGGAGAGTCTGGCCTCTTTCTTAGGAGGGAGAAGTCAACCGTATGAACAGATCCATGTCTATTTTGAATATTTCTAGAGATCGGATTCTCTTCTAAACTTAAAGTGTTCGTAGAGTGATTATCATGTTTTTTAGAGTTGGGTCTCTTCTTTAACAGAGAGAAATTTGCTGTATCCGCGGCACCATTTTGTATCGAGCTATGTCCTTTTAAATCCGAAACGTTTATAATTTCCTTGGCATATTTCCTATTTGGAGAGCTGGTTTTTCTTCCTAGCAGAGAAATATCCACAGTATGAACAGAGCCAATGCCACTCTGCTCATATTGAGATGCGTGTGTTTCTTTTATTAAGTTAGAACTATTAGGGGTTTTCCGATGCTGAGAATCGTCCATGGTATTTGCATTCTGTCTAGTCTTAAATACTGGCTTTCTTTTCAATTGAGAAAAATCCGGAGACCGTGAGGAATTATCCTGGTCTTGTGACAATAAAGAAACTGGTTTTCTTGGCAATAAAGAAAAGTTTACAGCGTGTACGTTTTTATTTATGTCTTTTCTGTGCAGCAACGAACGTTGGTCTTCAATAGATGAGACACCGTTGTCGAACAAATACCTGCAAATAGGAATAATAAAATAGTTTTGAAATTAATAAAAGTAAGCAGATAAATAACGACTATTGAAATTTTAATAATAAAAACATGTTATTCTTAATTCTGGCCTGTCTTTTTTAATTATTGTTACCTGTATTGTATTTATCTCCAGACTTGGCTTACTCAAGAGGTCACTGTTGCCTTGCATATGCGCTGATTTTTTAAGTTATCTACCCTTTTTAGTGTTGCTATCTGTCTATTCTTTTACCCTCGTCCCAAAGAAACATGTAGAAAGTCATAGAGTAGAATGACTGAACATAGCAACGACCAAAATGAGAACAACAGTACGAAACATGTAAATAAGTTGGAAATATATTTGGTCAATAAAGACAGAAAAACAATCCAAGGATTTTGTGCCTAATTATCATATAATATATAAAATTAAGTCAGACGGATTTTAGAATTTAGACCTAAATAGCATCGTATCTGATGCAACGATATTGGATTCTGCCTAACCACTTTGTCTTTCTCCCCTTTCAGTATGATCTAATAATACTAAATTATCTCTCAATTCACTAGGTTTAAAAAATAGTTATTCCAGCTAGGAAGAGTGTTACGATGGCGACAATTTTAAATAATGACTCAAATTATCTAAGGGATATAACTCATATTTAGTCTGGAAAGGATTTACATGAACATATTTCCTATATTCTCTTCTCTTCCCTTCTCTGTATTAATAACATTTTGTGACACCTTCGTGTGTTTCTGTGTATGCATGTATTTGTCGCCTATACGCAACTTACACATTATTATTTTTTATTTACTTTTAATCTAAATTTTATTGAGATAATTACTGAAATAATAAAACAATAAAAATATAAATTTTATTTCTTTTCCTGTATAACTTAAAATATGTGCAACAAAAGAAATTTACATCTAAAATGAAATTCATGAATCCGGACAACGCCGGGTAGGTACAGCTAGTATTTCACAAAATAAAATAACAACATAAAAACTCAGAATTCATTGAAACTGATTACCGTGAAGTGGCATCAGTTATTTTTCTATTATTCCTCTTTTAGGGATCTCCCCTTTTTAACTATCTTCTCAGTTTAACTCTTAAAAAAATTTAAAACTCTTTTTCTTTCCATACACTTACATAATGTAAGTGTCTGAAAAAAAAAAGAGTTTAAATTTTTTTTAATATAATATTAATATACTGTAAAATCCTGTTCAATATTGTATCTAATAGTTCCCCAAAATGCTCCCTTTTTTAACCATTATTTCCGAGTTCATTTAATTCCATCTAAATTGTTCAACGCTATTGCTGTCTTTAATCTGATCTAGCAATTTGTTCAAAAAGTATATTGCTCTATTAGAAAAAAATATTCAATTGATTAATAGATCTAGTTTTTGAAATTTATCTTGACGTTCTAGATCAAGAAAAACTATTTTAAAATGCCCATCATTGTTATATTAAATAGCAAAGGGAGTGTTTGGATGGAAGGGTTTGAGTGACACCCTAATGGTCAGAGGTGACCTAAAAGCGGAAGTTAATGAAACCACATGATTTCCGGTCGAGGGGGGGGTCGGTCGCTTTTTGGCTGACAACTGAAGCAAGCGGACGTAAACAACACCATTCCCGAGGATCCCCAACGAGGGGTGGGGTGGTCACGTACAATGTAGCTAGGTGTAACAAGACAAGCGATCTATCTATCTATCTATCTATCTATCTATCTATCTATCTCTGATGTTTTATGTGACTGTCTCTCTTTTTAAATAAACCTTTCTTATAAACTGACATCGACGTCCGAGTGTTTTATCTACCGACGATCAAATACCTGGGTTCACAACGAAACGTGGGTGTATAAATCATTATACACCGACGGTAAGGTGTAATGTAACAGTTAGAAATGTCATTAATTAGTTTAAAAGTTTTATTAAATCACCTCTAATTCTTCTTTTTAGTAAAGTAGTTGATCCTAATTTTCCAACTCTAATTGTAATCCTGTATTATTTTTAATAGGTGTGTCGCTCTTCTTTTTATGTCTTTTAATCTCAACATTACATTCCAGTTTCCATGGCTAGACAGTGGAGCCCAGGCCTGATTACAATATTCTAGATAAGATCTTATTAGAGTTTTATAATATATCTTTAAAACAATGTCTTATTACTCTTGAAATAAAATATCTAACCATTCATCCAATCATTCCATTTGTTACCGAACCAATAGACAAAATATGATTCTGAACTTTAAATGTATCCTCAGAACAAACTCCAAAATCGCAGTCTTCATCTACTTTTTCCATGAAGAGACTTTCACAGAAGATAAATAAAATAAATAAATAAATAGTTTATACCCACTCTTTGAGCAGTGTTGTTGCAGTACCTGGGTATGTCAGTTTCCATCTTTACCTGCTTCTACCACTTTATAGTGAGTATGAAAAAAAATATTTGTGAAATTTCGTGGAAAAAAATATACTGCTTAGTATTCGCATGAGAGCGTAAGTAACTACGATGAATGTATTTACGTATTGTTTTTTTTTTTAATTGGTAATAAAAAATTCGAAATTAGGTTTTTGTAATGTACAGAGCCAATCCCCTTCCTTCGACATAAATGACAAACAATAGCCTGTGTTGTACATGAAAGCTTGGAAGGGAAATGTGCATAGCGTCTAGGTGAACTGATAAAGAAAAGTTTAGAATGAAAACAGAACAAACGAAAAAGCGGCAGGAACGACGGTTTATTTGTAGAAAATTGTCCCGGATTTTTTTTTGGGGGGGGGGCGTTGCTTTCTTACATTTTTTAAACAAAAATAATTCGTTTTGACTATGCCGAATACCCTTTTTGTCTAATTTCTTTTGCAGATTATCAAAAGTTTTAAAAATTTGAAGTTCTAATATATATATATATATATATATATATATATATATATATATATATATATATATATATATATATAATTACATAAACAGTATTATTATGAAATTAATCAATTATATATATATTTATATATATATATGTGTGTGTGTGTATATATATATATATATAATTGATTAATTTCATAATAATACTGTTTATGTAATGATATATATATATAAATATATATATAATTGATTAATTTCATAATAATACTGTTTATGTAATGATATATATATATATATATATATATATATATATATATATATATATATATATATATATATTTGGACTGTCACTCATTACCTGGATCAATCTTCAGTCAACCTTCTGGATATCTTTCCTCAATATGTGTTTAAATTGTATGACTTGGATGGATTGTATAGATTTAACAAAAAAGTATGTTTTTGGGTTGATATATTTTTATGTATTTTTGTATATATTTTTATATATTTTCAAAGTGTAATTTTATTACATGCAGTAATGTCACTGCGGTAATGGTCCTCTGAGGAGAAGAATTATCTTTGAAAACTCATGAGTTAAGGACGTTAAGATACTTTTCTTGAACTTTGAATTCTAATAAAATTTGATTGGCACCTTATTTTATTATTTCATTTTATATTATGATATATATATATATATATATATATATATATATATATATATATATATATATATATATATATATATATATAATGGTAATAATCCAGGTAAAAAATATCCACGGGGTGGTAATCCAGAGAATTTTAACCGGGTTTATAAAAAGTGCTCAATATCAAAATAGAGCTTTATATATGATAATTTTTTTTTACACAGACATGTACAAAATCTGCGACACTGGCATGTCGATGTTATCGATCAACAGATCATATTTGGGGAGAATGGGGTTCATTCTCCCCAAATATGATCTGAGGTTGAGATCGGATTCTAACTCTGCCTGATGAGATCTCAGTTTATAGTAACTGTTGATCGATAACATCGACATGCCAGTGTCGCAGATTTTGTGCATGTCTGTGTAAATAAAAATTATCATATATATATATATATATATATATATATATATATATATATATAAAGTAGGGAACTAAAAGCGAACTTTTAGGAAAGGTAAAACCTATTGTGAAAAGTATACAGCTCAATATACCGGATAAAACAAATAGATAGATAGAAGGATGAAAATGAATTAGAAAAGCGACGGAGGCAGATCTTTTTTCAATTCAGTTGCTCAATGCAAGGTATATTCCGCAAAAAAGCAATTTATTCAATTAATTTTTTGATCTTTGAAAAGCCTGGCTTAAGGAAAATATTAATTAAATAAATTGCTTTTTTTGCGGAATATACCTTGCATTGAGCAACTGAATTGAAAAAAATCTGCCTCCGTCGCTTTTCTAATTTCTTTTTCATCCTTATATATATATATATATATATATATATAATCCGAGTATGGTATAGATCCACAGGGTATAAATCCAGGGGAGTTGAACCGGGTTCATGAGAGTGCTCAATAAAAATATAGAGCAGAAATATGAATATAAATGATAATTTATTTCATTTTGACTACAAAATTGATTTTGTTTCACGAGAGCGATTTGAGGCGCTCACGATCGTCAGGTCTTGAAATAACATTATGCCTGTTTAAATTTTGTAGTCAAAATGAAATAAATTATCATTTATATATATATATATATATATATATATATATATATATATATATATATATATATAGATATATATATATATATATAGACCTTATTTACCTTAAGTTCTAATAAGATCCCATATAGAGTATTGCACTTCGACTGTGACTCTAGTATCTAACCATAGAAATTGTAGTATGTTGATTGGAAGGCATAAAAATATTTATTTAATAATAATTATATATATTATAGTTGTATTCCAATGATCATAGGAACAATCAATGCATAACCATAACTGCTAGAGATGGGCGGTTTTACCGAAAAACCGCGGTTTTCGGTTTCGTCTCCATACCGAATACCGAATCGGTTTTTTTTTTTTTAACCGTAACCGTTCGGTATTGTGTTTTTACTACAGTAAGCCACCATATACAAGGAAACACGGTTGAAAAGATTTTCCGATTTGAATAAAATTGAATATTACCAAAAAATGTTATATTAGTAAGAGGACAGATTGAACAAATATATTACTGCAATTACTGCTATATACGTGAGGCGATTTTTGTTTATTTTCATTCTAGAACGAATTTTAAACATTTTAAAATATCAATATAGAAAATGTTGTTACATTTTTCGTACCCAACTAGTAAATAAATTAATCTTTCATCTTTTTTTATGCATTAAAATTATAATTGTACGTTGTTTTGTCTTTCGGTAATAGTAATTTTAAATTATCTTATCCTAAAAAATATTGTCCTTTTTTTAGCGAAAGTCAACAATGGCTGCTAGTATTGCTGATATAACAATCAATCAGCAGCAGCGTCTTGTAAAATTCGTTTATAAACTTCTTTAAAAGTGAGATAAAAATACTTTTTGTGCTTAAAAAAGTTAATCCTATTTGGTTCTTTTATAAAAAATACTTAAAAAAATACTGGTTTTCACTCAACTTTCGAACTTCTAGTAGTAATGAATTTCTAGTCGCCAATTTAAAAAAAAAAATTAAGATTCTACTTTTTTAGGCGATTACGTCTTAAAGTCTTGGCGAAAAAAAGAAAAAACAAAACAAAAAATAATTTAGAATTTAGAGTGGGGATCAGTTTCGCATATAAATTTAATGTAAAATGATCTCCGATTTCCCGGCCATTCTTGCCTTTTAGTGAAATTTATAAAATAAATAATTACTCTACCATTAACTCTAGGTACGACTAACAAGCCCACCTCCTAAAAATGCCATCTTGAACGTATCGTACCATTAACCTTAAATATGAGTGGCAAGCCACTCCTAAAAAACTCCCTTAACCCTAACACTAAGTCCGAATGGCAACCTCCATCCAAAACAAAACCTCTTCCTTAACCTTAGCACTAACCCTAAGTCCGAGTAGGAAGCCCTAATCCTACAAAAAAGCCCATTAAAACCACACATAATCGTCTAAGAAAAAAAAAAAAAAAAAAGAGGACGCCCATAAAAAAAACGCACAGGATTTATTTGCCATAGAAAAAAATTGATTAATGCCCTAAAACGCTAGAATGGCCCGGAAATGGTGAATTATTCTGCATTAAATATATGTGAAACTAATCCCCCACTCGAAATTCTAAATGAATTGTTTTTTTTTCTTTCTGCTAAGTTTTCAGGGTGGTCACACTTAATTGCCCCTAGCCCTACCACTAACCTGAAGTTTAAGTGGTAAGCCCCCCTCCTTCCACAAAAACCCTTATAATCGTCTAAAAAAAAAGAAAAGAAAAAAAAAACAAGAAAAACGCACAGGATTTATCTCCCATAGAAAAAATAATTAACTGTCCTAAAACGCTAGAATGGCCTTGAAATGGGGGATTATTTTATGTGAAACTGATTCCCACTTTAAATTCTAAAATAATTGTTTTTGTTTCTTTCTTTCTGCCAAGTTTTTCAGGGTGTTAACATGTAATTGCCTAAATAAAAAAAGTAGAATCTCATATTTTGGGGAGGTAAGGGGGTGAGTTAGCAGAAGGTGTAAATCTACAATAATGCTAAAGAAATCTTGCAATATATTCATTTTTAAACAGTCCTAGTATTAGATTTTAGTTTCTTGTACATAAAATGTATTACAATTCAACTTTGAGTTTTCTAACTTCTTTCTTTTAATGGATTCATGGTATTTTTAAGGTATTGCAGCATATTTATGTGCACTTAGTGCAGATTACTTGGAAACCATTAATTTCTGGAGATTTTCAGTGGCATATTTTGATTCCTTGTACAAAAATACACTTATATGGTAAATGTCATTGCTTAATCTTGTGTTTTAACAAAGATATAACATTTTTACTGAAAAATTAGTGTAAAAAATGTGACGAAACGCATATGGTATTAAAGAGGGGAAAATATCCAATTGTGCGAGGCACAAAAATAGTCATAACTTCCTTATTTTTAGTCAGATTTAAAAAATTTAAAAAGATTCTTTCTTAGATCATCAAGCTCTTTCTATATATGCCATTATTGAGATATTTTAAGCAATTTAAATTTTTTCATGTGTATTGCTACTTGTAGGAAGAAATCTTTGTTTACAGTTTGTTTATCATTAACATTTTGAATTTTCAAATGAAAAAAAGAGAAATACGACAGACAACATGACATCGTATTTTTAGCATAAACTATTTTCAAATGAAAAAGAAAAAATCAAACGCGTTCCGTATGATGTCGAAAATCTATTTGATTCAACTCAAAATTGTAAAATAATTATTTGTTTGTTTCAGAGTTATCTAAAAAAATAAGTTATTAAAATGAAATTTAAAAAAATACTTGTAAAAGTAAATAAACGAAAAGTAGTGAGCGAGTATAAACATTTAAAAAGAAAAAAAGTAGTTGCCAATGCTAGTGTCACTTTATTCGGATTTTTAAAATTATTTTAAACATTAGGCATTTCATTGTTTACTTTTGAAAAGCCACTTCATACATAAATTGTCATTTCTAGAGAACTATCTCTCAACTATACCGTTTTCTCTCCCAAAAATGGGTTATTCAAAAAGTAGATTATGCAACGATTTATATTTTACTAAATTGTTAATATGGTATTTATTTAGAGTTGACAATTTATTCGAAAGTTTAATTATTAAACTTTAATCCAAGTCATGAATTCTATGACTAAAATTACCTTAAAGCTTAAAAAATGACTTTAGGTGAATTAATAATCTCTACTTTTTTTTAACCATCCTTCCTTTTCCCTTGGCGCGGTTTTCGGGTGTACTACTAGTCTTTTACGCATGTCTATAAAGTTTTATTACCCTGTCTTAAAAACAAATATTAACCCCAACACGCACCAGTTGACAGAACTTCGAGCACACAAAATGACAGACATCCCAACAGTCAACACCGGCAATTCGAGAAGTATATGGTGTGTTTATTTTACGCGACAAGACACAACGTCTTGCAAACATTTTCACCTATTAAAAAATTAAAATTTTTATCTGTCAAATAATTTTGACAATATTTCATTTTCATCATCATTTTTGCTTAATTTTATTTGTAAAATTATTTTGTTTGTTTAAATAAATTTTCGTTTTTTAATTTCTTGCATTTCTGAGTTATATTTTAGCTTCTGATGGGTTAAAGAATTAGATAGAATGTATATTCAAACTCAGTTTTATTCTTCAGAAATCTTTCATGAATCTTTGGTCACTGTCTTAACGAGTTAAGTGTTAAAAAGATATCAGAACTTTGATTACAACAGTCAACACCTTAAAACTTATATGATTCATATCATGGAGAATGATTCAGTCACAAAATTATCGAAACAGTGGCATAATTCAACTAAACGTTGAATAATAACTAATCATCACACAAGAGAATGAATAGCTTCCATAGTAAAAAAATATTTTTCAAAAAAACCGAAAAACCGAACCGTAAACCGAGGTTTTAAGGGGAAAAAACCGAAACCGATACCGATACCGAAACCAAAATTTCAAAACCGCCCAACTCTAATAACTGCAAAATCAAAAGAAATACATTGTCCTCATCTTAACTTCGTTGATCATCAGAGAAAATTGTTAATTCAATAGTAATAGAAACAACACATCATTCCACGTTGCTGTGAAACGCGCGTAAGACGTAGAAAAAGTATTGAATTTGGAAAGAATAAAAATAAATAGATAAATAAAATATAAATATATTAAAAATATTTTTGTTTGCTGAGACAAAAAGGAATTACAGGTATTCGCCAATGTGTGAAGATAAAGAAAGTGAAACAACAGATAAAAGTTATGGTGTTGGCTGTTCAGCAATATATGAAGATAAAACATTTGATGGCACAGGTGACAGTTATGGTTATGTATGGATTGGTCCTATGGTCATTGGAATGCAACTATGAAATATATATGCTCTGAAGCTTGTAATACAACTTCATTGACCTTGCAATGTGGAACATTTTCGGAACTATGAAGAGTATATACTTGAATATATATTTTTTGTAAGAACCCATAAATATATATATATATATATATATATATATATATATATATATATATATATATATATATATATATATATATATATATGTATATCGAGGCAGCATTTTTTCCTTAAGACACGTATTATTAAAAATAACCGACAACTTTTTTCTGGTTATTTTGGAATAATGACAAACAGGTAAATTATGGCGGGAAAATTTAAATATGAAACTATAATACCTAATAAATATAGTTTCATATTTAAATTTTCCCGCCATAATTAATTATAAATCTAACTCCAGGTCTTTACCTGTTTGTCATTATTCCACTGACGATGGACCCAGACGGGTCAGAAAGTACTCTGGACCAACATGTACATTACGGCAGTTTCATCAGCCAATTTTCTTCCGAGATTAAGATTTTAATCCGGAAAATTGAAGGGATCAATACTAAAATAACCAGACAAAAGTTGTCGGTTATTTTTAATAATATATATATATATATATATATATATATATATATATATATATATATATATATATGTGTGTTTTTAATAGAATTTATTTATAATAATTTCATATTTTTTATCCGTTACTTTAAAAAAATTGTTGTTTAGATTTGCTTGCTTAAATTTGGATATGGCAATTTAATTATTTGAATCGTGTTACGGACACCGAAATAAATGGAGTTGGCATTAAATAACCCAAAAGGGTTGATATGCCATAAAACAAAACAAAACAAAACAGACTTTTATTATCGTACTTACCGTTTTGCCAAGTTTATTGACAAAAGTAATGGAAAGGGGCCTTGTCTACAGAACTTTCCGGTAAAATCATCCAAATCCACAGACCAAACAGACATTCCTCCCAAGCCGTTTTCAATTGCCCATTTCACCTGGTGGAATATAAGATTAAAAAAATAAATATAAAATACATGAAAGCAAAACGCATCTATCTAAAAAAGAAAATGCTCACATCCCCAAATACGACTCATACTATATATTTAAAAATCTTTTTTGTAAATAGAGAAACTCGATATCACAAGGAATGAATAACAAAGTCTATTCATACAAAATTAACGTGAGGTGACACTTTGAACGTGAGCTGTTTGCGTTCACTGCACAGTTTGCTCGTTGTGCCGGTCCAAAGTCGTCTTCCCCTGACAGGCACACCAATCCAACTGAATGTCAGACCCTAGAAAATCAAACTGACGGTGAGATGTCCGCAAGACCAGCTCTGACTGACCTCCCTTGCTCATCTGCTGAAATATATATAGACATTCCTGAGACCACACCAGAAGGACAACTTGAAATAATGGTTAGCCAGCATCCATTTGAAACGGCCAATCCACTACAAATCTATTAACATCAAAAACCCAACTCTTAGGCGGTCCTGGCCATTATTTTTGGCAAAAACTCAAGTAAGCCATAATCACTGTAGGGAAGCTCCATTTAAAGAGATACTTATTTGTCTCAAGGAGAAATCAAATTCTTTCTAGCCAAATCTCAAAACAGAGATATTTCCAATTTCTTCTGGGGCCTCTTTTCTCTTAGCTAAATATTTCTCATCTGCAGCAAGTCCGCTATTCGCATGCATCACAAACATGCAACCCACTAAACATGCCGACTAAGGCATGTTTACAACACAACAATTTCTGTGCAATTTAACCACAGAAAGATTGTCCAGAACTGACCCTTCCTTCTACAGCACGCCAACAATGACTGCAATCATCGTCACAGCAACTGCACAGGATCGTTTTCGTACCAACAAACTAACCGTATTTCAACCCGGCCATCATCAGCAGCGCCACGGCAGTAACAGCATCATCAACATCTACAGCTTGTTCTCCGGAAGGTCAAAGTTCTACAGCAGCTTCGTCATAAGCAACAGTTCTAAAGGATTAATCATCACTATCACAGCAGCCATCAACCGATCCATGCATCAGCATCGTCACCGAAAGGGCAATTAGGCCAGGATAATCATCGTCATCATCCTATGATAGCGATCCATTCTTTCTTGTCAACTCACTCTATCATGAACTTTTCTTAATGGTCACATATTTTATTTCTTTGAAATAAATGCACCTTTATATTTCGCTGTACACACAAGTTTTTTTTTGTTGTTTTTCTTACTTTTTTGTTGTTGTCACATTAACGGTCTCTCTTTCATTTCGTTTATTTTTATTTCTTGTTAGCAGTGATCGTTGTACACTGGATGACTAGGCAATCGTCCATCCATGCCCCCCCCTACTCGCTACAATCTATAAGTCAATGTTTACTCTATGTAAAACGTGGTCCTAGTGGCCTTACAAACCGAGGACTGTTACCAATCTGCAAATACAATGAACATACCAGTCTTGGGTCATTCATTATGGACAGTGACAAAATATGAAAAATTGTGCCTGTGAATTTTTCTTTTCATTAATAATGAGTCACCACTTATCAAGGCTAAAACCACTCGAGGATAAGGGTTAATGATATGGATATGGATCAGTTGAATGATGAAGAATATTATGAGAGGATTGAAAATGATGAATAAAATGAACAAAATTTGATTACTTATGAGGACGGTCTTTGACAAGTATTTGTTGACATTGGATTTGAAGACGACCATGTTGTAGCCTGCAGGGAAGCAATTTACATTTTAAAATAGGATGTTAAAATTAGCTGTTGTATTTTTAACTAAACAATGCGAACATAATGGTACAATTAAAAAGAATAATCTTTTTCTAAATAAAATAAAGCTTCTTTTTTTAAAGATAAATACGTTATTTTAAAATGGTATAATTTTTAATATATATTTTAAACGCAATTTCTTATGATATCTTTAAAAGTGTCTTACTGCTTTTTATTTAGGGGGTGGGACATGAGTCCCGAAAAAGCGGCACTGGGTGTAGTTACCTTTAATGAGAGGCTCTGCTGGTTATCATAGCCGGCCCACAAACTGTCAGATACAACATATGGCCCATCAACTCCATTTACTGTCTTTTCTGGACTTTCTAACTGACATACCTGAAATAAAGAGCATAGATCATCTTAACATTGGAGAATTCATTTATTACCTTCTTTATCTATATAACCTTAAGTATATTTCCATTTCTTGCATTGTGATAGCCTCCTAATACTCCTCTATATACATATTACACACAATGCTTCAAGCAAACTACCTCTCCTTATTAAACTTAGGTATGTTTGTATGTTTATATATTTATATGTACAGGATCCACTCCCAAACTAATTAACACATCATTATGAATTTTAGAACACAGCTGCTAAGCGTGAATGTCGGTAATGTGGGATATATCTAGTTTAATTCATGTAAAGGGGGAAAAGAGAGGATGGAAGCTTGAAAATTCAGATACCTCTGATTTTGTGAAATTTTAACAATATATATTAGACATCAATTAATAAATGTTTACTAAATTTCAGCTTCTTTGGAGTATATTAAAGGAGTTTTAGGGGGAATAATGTAGGGACCACCTCCCACTTTGAAAATTCAAATATTTCCTGGGGGTGGGTATTCTTCTAAATTGCTTAATTATATTTCAACATTATAAAATTCCTGAAATATACTCGTCCTAGGACGGGTAAAATGAATTCCCTGATCAGAACAGTTTTGCACCACTTTTATGTCACTTTATGAAGATTAAAATCGAGCTATAATGCTACTAAACCTCATGTCTATAATCCGTATTCCAATTTTGATAAAAATGCATTAAATGATTTTGCCTCTCGAAAAAATTGAAATTACGGGAATCTTTCTTAATTAGTGTCTAATGATTATGCATCAAATTTAATGTAAATCTGAAATATTTTAAGTTAAGATGGGAGGTTGTACTCATATTATGTTGGCTAAAACCCCTTTAAAATACTCTAACGAAAGTGAAATTTCGAGAATATTTGTTAATTGATTTGACAAAATTCGGAGGTTTCTGAATTTTCACGAAGGGCTTCCACCTCTCTTTACCCCCTTTACATGAGATTAAATTAAACTAAATATAGCCCATATGTGGACCCGTTACGCCTAGTAGCTGTGTTTCAAAATTCATAATGATCGGTTAATTAGTTTAGGAATGAATCCTGTACATACGAATATATAAACATATCTAACTTTATAGAGATAGATATAAACACTTTGTAGAAAAAGATAAAATGAATATTTAAGAAGGACATAAGTTTAATTCATACACCCACCGAACAATCTACTTTGTAATAGTTGGATTATTCTCATCTGGGTGTTATTTTCTTCTTTTTGATATTGTTTTCCAATTTGTTTCCATTGTTGTATTATTCTGGGTTCGTACCAATTTGATATGATGTGTTGCAACTTTTTAGATAAGGATTGATAATCTGTATTATTTGGATTATTCGGACTACTATTCTCATCTTGGATGGTACTCGTACGAAGAATAGTCCAAATAATCTAAAAATTACAAACTATTAATCCTCATCTACAAAATTCTGAAACATACAAACTACTTAAACTAGTATTTTATTCTAGCCAAGAAAACCAGATATTACTAGGGAGTGTTGGGATAGAGTTATCTTTCGGTACCAACGTCAGAGGGCGTTTCGAATGCAATAGTTTGTAATCTCGTTCTACCCATGTGTGGAAATCCAGAACGAGTCTCTTCCTCTTTCTGGCATTATTTTGAACAAACACGGCCGCCTGTCCGCTGCTGCCATTCTGAACATTTCTTACAAAGTCTCAGTGGTATGTAGATGGGGTGGGGGCGACGGGCGGTGGCTAAGGGTATCCAACTTAGGGGTGTGGACATCCAATCATATTCAAACTATCTCCTTTTCTTATAATATTTCTCAGTACTAGCACTTATACTTGAGTCATTGGGGCATATAATCAAGGAGTTGACCCCGGACATCACCAAGGTATCACCAGACCTCTGCATGCTACTGATTACAGGCAAAATCTGTGAGGTTACTCTTTCTGATCTGTTCCGATGGATACTACACCCCATAAACTGGTATTGTCTTGGCCTTCGGGGCTTGATTTACTCGGTCTATGGGTCGGTCCTGTGCAGTTCTAGAAGGTCCACCCTCACAGGCTTTGTCTCCCGTCTTTGGGGAGGAGTAAGTTTATTGCTTACCGGGGAATGCCGACGGGGCTGCCCAGGCAATTTTTAATGGCCAGAATGCTCACTTTCTCGGGCGCTGGCTTTTCAAACCCCACT
This sequence comes from Sepiola atlantica, assembly GCA_963556195.1. Lineage (NCBI taxonomy): Eukaryota > Metazoa > Mollusca > Cephalopoda > Sepiida > Sepiolidae > Sepiola > Sepiola atlantica. The sequence goes on along the minus strand of OY744539.1, from coordinate 2,902,790 downwards.
TTCCCGACCCGACCTTGGGTCACATCTTACTTGTGGGAGTAAGATAAAACTGGCCTTGTGCCTAACCTCCTGGAGAGGAGGTAAATAAATACTCTTTCTGATCGAGCCACTCAACTCTCAGATACTGATCAAAGAACCAAACAACTTTGCCGTACATTTTCTCTACACTCTGTCCCGTTGTCAAAGACAAATTCAATGTAAGTATTAATTACATATTTAGTGATATCGCATGTATACTCCCTTTTCTTGCTTCTGAACACGTGTGTTTGTCATCGTAATGGGGGCGATTGCGTTTTTTGTTTAGTACTCATTTCTGAAGTTATTTCTTTGTGTACTGTTTATGTATTATATGTTTTGTAACCTTTTTTCATGTTCGTCTACGAAAAACTGTAATAAATGTAAGTGTTATTGAATTCAATTATTTCTTCTCCATTATCTTTTTCTTTCAACACTTGTGTGCAGTTACGTGCAGAGAGGGAAGAGGTGGCCCCAGACATCCACATTCGAGGAGGGGCATCCAATCATATTCAAACTATCTCCCTTTTCTCATATTTCGCAGTTCTAGGTCTTATGCTTTAGTCTTTGAGGTATACAATCGAGGAGTTAGCTCCGGGTATCACTAGGGCATCACCAAATTTCTGTACACCACTCCCTTGTGTGGTATCAATGATAGCACCATACGAATAATGGTGACCATGTGCACGGACACTTGTTATTTTTATAATTGTTATTTTTTTCTGTTTGTTGCCATTGTTTGTAGAAAAATGTGATAGTTGTTTATTTAGATGTTATTTTGAGGCATGTTTTATCTGTGTTCACACTATTGGTTCATAAATATAGGATTGAAGGATATGTTAATCTTATATTTAAATTGTTTTCCTTTGAAGAAGAAATACAAGGAATTATTCAATGTGTGTATTTATATATGTTTGCTTTCATTTTGGCAGTGTGTGCGTATGTGTAGCATTCTATATAAGAGAGTTGATAGCAGTTTTTGTTCTTCCCTTTCTCCAATTAGTAGTGAAGAGAACTCGGTCAAAGCATGTTGCCTCCCTTTTTTAATCAGCTTCTGATTGCTGACTGCCTTATCGAATCGTTTTTTTTAGGAAGTAACAAAATCCTCGCAGTGAGTTTACTTTCGGTGCGAAAATAAGGTTTTAGTATGCGGGTATAATTGTAGACTGTCATGTGACATATTATTCCCATCATTTTTTCTTTTTCTTTTTAGTGTGATACTATGGAATGAAGCACCGGGAGAGATTAGCTAGGAATCTATGAATGACAAAAAAGACATTAAACAGACGTTAAAAATGATGGGTTATTTGAATTACACAGACAAGCGACACCATTACATATAGAGAGATAGGAGATTTAGCTTAGATGTAAAGACACTAGCGACAAGATCCTAACGACACTCACACATACCCATGTCCAACAAGTCACATATATAGAATGTCTATGTCTGTGCTGTTGTATTTATTATTTATGTAAGCTGTGGACAATGACCTGTGTGCACCGGCGACCGACAACACTAGAAATCTAGACACGGCCCATAAGGAAATGAAGAAGAACCACGGCACATGCGTTTGAGGTAAGGCGGTCAGTCGGGGACGCGGGCATAGTTGCATATTGTTTGTACAAAAATGTGATAGTTTCTTTAGATGTCATTTTGAGGGGGGTGTCTTATTTCTCACGCGATTTGTTCATAAATATAGAATTTAAAGATATGTTAATCCTGTAATTTTGAGTTTATTCTATCAACAAATTTAAAACTCAGTATTCTATGAATTTTTATTTAAATTTTCGATAGAGGCGAATCCCTCCCTCCCCCCCCCCAAAAAAAAATTCACCCACATATTTATTTAGTTAAATTAAATTTATTTGTTCGTTTGAATTTAATTTATTTGTATAAATTTATTAGTTTGTTGAAATTAAATTAATTTGTTTACATTTATTTGTTTTTTTTAAGTTTCTTTATTTGTTTGAATTGAATTTGTTTTATTTAAAAAAATACTTTATAATCACTTTAAAAAAAATTACCATTCATTTAAAAATGTTTGTTTTTGTGCTAATTCATTATTCAGTTGTTGTTGAATAAAGCTTCTAATCATAATCATTTTAATAGTTAAAATAAAAAATATGCAAATTCAAACAATGCTAATTATGATTTAAAAACTAGGCAGACCCCGTGGAAATTCCATGGTGCTTTTTACATCAATCTGTATGACCTACTTTTGAAATAATAAATGACTATCAAGGTCAATATTACTATTAAGAAAAAAATGACTCTTCTTTCTTCCGTAAAAATAATTGTCATTATCATCTAAATATTCCTTAAATAAATAAAACGAATATTCTCTTCTTTATTTATTTATTCAAAATTGTAGCAATTCAGTTCTTTTTAAAACAATAAATATTCTCTGTTTTATTACCATAAAAATAATCATCAGCAAAATATTTTTAAAATCAATAAAACGATGGTCACTTTTTGAAAAGTATTTATATAAAAATTATACTGTAAAATGAGACGATATAATTTGATTTTGGAACAGTTCATTTAAAAAGGGGCGGAATTTGTTACCTTTGCAACATCAAAATAATCACCAGTCATCATCTTTGCTAATCGGACGATCTCTTCTGTTTTTAAATGTGTGTGAAAGATGATAACGTACGTACGAACATGAAATGCTTTAGCATATAAATTATAGAGATAATTGTTTTAAAATTTTACACAAATTAATGAAAGTTTATTCTTTAAAATCCTTAAATCGTAACGTGATGTTAATTTCATTTTACAGCAAAAACAGTTTAACTATATTAATTTTAATAACTGAAATAATGTTGCTACTTGGGTCACATGTTGAATGCTGAAGGTGGCTGTGAACGCGTTATCACTACTCGATGTTATGTTGTTTTGGGAAGGTTCAGGACGCTATTGTCAATCCTTACATCTAGTCACATTTCCTTCAAGATTCCGGGCAAAGCCTTTTCAGCTTATGTTCGCTTTGTTACCTTGCATAGCAGTGAGACATGGGCTCCAAACGCTCCTGATCTGAAACGGCTTTGGCATGATGACCATGATCAGGTAGATGTGCGGCTGCAAACTGGAGGAAAGGATCCCTTCAAGCGTGCTTCATCAGAAACTTGGTATTGGTGGGATAATGGATGCCTTATGCGTTCGGCGTCTCAGGTGGTTTGGGCCATGTACAGCATGTCACATCCTGAATCAACTCAATAACACGCCTGGATATCTCAAGCACTAGGGAGCGTGGTAGACAAATGAAGACCTGGCTTGAGTGCGTAAAGTGATTTGACTGCATGCAGCATGACTGATATGATCCCCTTTGGATTGGACCGCAGTGAGAGAAGGCATGAGACGGTTCCTGGTATTGCCAAACCCGGAGTTTGAGATACTTGCAGCACCTTAAATACCAAACCATGATGATGATGATGATGATGATAATGATGATGATGATGATGATGATGATGATGATGATGATGATGATGATGATGATGATCATCATCATCATCATCATCATCATCATCATCATCATCATCATCATCATCATCATCATCATCATCGTCATCATCATCATCATCATCATCATCATCATCATCATCATCCCTAACCCCAGAGTTTGAGACACTTGCAGCACCTTAAATACCAAACCATGATTGTCATGATGATGATGATGATGACTATCAGCATCATCATGTGAGTTACTCTGCTGTTTTCCTTTATACTTTAATAACACACAATATAATCTTTAGTTCTGGAATTGAGTTATGTTTGAAAGATAATCTGTTTAATTGTTCTAATTAGCCGTAATTTATAATAAACTGAACAAGTCCTTATCTCTCTCTTAGCTATTAATGTATTTCGCTCTACCCCTTTCACTGTGTTTTGATTCAACCAGTCTCTAATATTTCTTAATATCTCTGTGAGCATTTAGGGAAAAAGTGACTCGCCGCCATCTAATTCACATATTTGTGTGTCTGTACACACAACAAACACTTATGTAAATTAAATGGCAAAATAATGAGTTTTTACTACGATTTGTATAAAAATAATAAACAATACTTCTACATGATGATGATGATGATGATGATGATATAGAGGTAAAGAGATTCATTACTTTTAGTTATACAAGACGAATGTCGTAACAGAAATGTCACAGTTTATGAATTTTCAAATGAAATCCAAGTGGAATAAATAGTCGCAGCGGTTGTGACCCAACGGGTCACGGGTACGTTTAATTCATATATATATATATATATATATATATATATATATATATATATATATACTTTTGCTTATTAAAAAAACACACATTAAATAAAGTTCAGTAATATAAATTAAACATTGTTTCTTTCTTTTTCTTTTATCTCAATTGTAGCTTAGAAAACTTTCCTAATACTTTTTTAAAAGCTGACGCAATGATTACCATTCGTTACCACGGCTATGACGTCACGTTCAATCGCTCAGGCCTTCGTAGCCTGGGTGGCTATGTCAGACATCGACACTTGTAAACCCAAAGGTTGCTTTTTGATAGCTGATTAAGAGTATATTATGACCAATCACATGGCTACAATACATTAAGAGGAAATGGAATGCACCAATGCAAACACTTCTACCTTTTCTACCTATTTTTCTTTTAATTTACTTTATTTTTTGAACAGGTATATATATATATATATATATATATATTTTTTTTTTACTTTCGAGGTCACCGCTTATCAAGGCCAAGAGCCACTCGATGATAAGTGTTAATGAGACGAAATGAATGCCACCCGAAAGATGAGGAGTGTAAGAGCTGTTCACATTGGTAATGGTATGAACTGCGTTTGATCACTTTGGGGGGGGGGGGGGGGTCCATGACAGGAATTTGTTGGCATTGGATTTGAAGACGACCCAGTTGTAATCAGCAGGGAAGCGGCCCTGTGGCAATGTGTTTCATAGGTGGGAAGCTCTTGCAAAGAAGCTCTGTCCATGAAAATTATGCCTGACGCCAGGAACATGGAGGGAGAAGGGAAAGGTTTTGTTTTTTGTTGTAATGGCAAGATGTGTTCTTGCTGTGAATGTCTTACAAGGAGGAACCAAAGACTGGAGCTCAGTCGAGTACCTTCCATGGAAATAACGTGTTTGTTTGTTTGTGTGTATCTATGAGTCAACCTCCCCCCCCTCTCTCTCTCTCTCTATCTCTATCTATCTCTCTTTCTCTCTCTCTCTCTCTCTCTCTCTCTCTCTCTCTCTCTGTTAATCTTGTGCGTATAAATGACGTTGAATGGTGATATCACAGATATTATAAGTAGTTCAAAAACAAAACTGGGTTCTCATTCGAAAATAAAACAATAAAAAATAAAACGCTGTAACAATATCATCTGAAAACTCAGAAAAATAGCTAATAATCATCGAAATCTAAAGTGGTTGACATTTGGCAGGGAGCAAGGTGTAGTATCTGTTTCGGTGCTGCACTTCATCTTTACTCTCCTCGATCAGTGAAGGAAAGATCCTTCTAGACTGAGGGAATTTTTATTTTTGTCCCTATCCAGAGTGCCCCTTTTTGTGAAGCTGAATTTTCCGCACATTAAAAAGAAACCTTGTGTTTAACTCTGCCCTCTTGAGGGGTAGATAGGGACATACACCCTATTTTAGTTAAATTATGGAGATAATTAGTCAATAAGAAGGAAAATAACTGCAAATGTTGGGTATTCAAAGGAGGGGATCGTCCGGGTGTACATCCTTATAGAGATAAGACACCCTCAACGTTATTTAAAAGGAAATAATTGTAATCTTTTTATATGTATTCATTTCAGGTGCAAATTTTCCTCGGTTTATCTAACAGATCTTATTTCTAATATATAAAGAAAAGTCAACCAGATTCTTGACATTAAACTTGCATAGAATTCCATCTGGCACATCGATATTTGATTCTGCCTAGCTAATTTGTATTTTTCTTCCTTTTACCGTGTTACTTTCAAGAAAATAATGTATTTAACTTCAGTTTCTTAAAAAAATACTTATTTCTGTTCATGGCCTAAACAGCGCACGCAGCTTACGAAATTAATAATCAAAATGTTCTACATGCCTCCACCTGTGTCCGATTTTAGATAAACGGTTCTATTAAAAATATTAGCTTATTTATTTTTAAAAATTACTTAAATATTACAAACGTAGGAAAACTAATTTTACTTATAACACCTACTTAGAATGTTGTCTTCAAGCAGTGTTGCAAGCGGTCTTTCGTTTCGCTCGTGTATTTAATCACCCTGTTTTCTTATGACGAAAATTTGAAACATTTATTAATCCTGCAATTTAATTCTTCTTATGGTAAGCTTAATTTTTACCTACTTGCCTCGTGTATTGCAAACATAATTCATAATCATTCTTTGTTTATAGGTTTTATTTAAGCTATTTACATCCGTTAAAACAATATTCAGAGGGAGATTTTGTTAGGAATAACTTTGTTAATGGACACATTTGAACTGCCATCTCCACCACCTCTCATGCAGACAAATTCAGATGAGAATTATCAAAGACCTCCCAGGACTTGGCCAAAGCGCAGTCGCACTAGAGTCAAGCACCTCCAAGTTGACCCCAGGTGCGCTCGATACAGTTAAAGACTAAAACGGGGAGATGTTAGGGATAACTAACGATAGCAACTTTTCTCTCAAACCAAAAATCCAAACGAAAATATGTTGCAGTACAATTAAATGGCCATCCTATTCAATTGCAGATGGATACAGCATCAGATATAACTATTATATCACAAAAACTATGGAAAACCATAGGCCAACCTTCATTGACACCAACAAGTCAGGTAGCACAGAGTGCTTCTGGAGATTGTGTTCACATCACGGGTCAATTACCCGCTACCATCAAAATGAAAGAAAAAACGGTGTCATGTACCGTATACATAGCAAATTCATGCCATAATTTGCTGGGACTTCATTTTATCGAGTTACTAGGTCTTCTCGACATCCCACTCAACCAGATATGTGAGGTGGTGTCTAGATCGTCACCTCATAGCAGCATTATCGACCAGACCAAAGACATCATGAAACAATTTTCTCCAGTTTTCACAAACAAATTGGGACGTTGCACTCAGACAGAGGCCACACTGTTCCTGAAACCATCTGCTAAGCCTGTTTTTCGACCCAAATGCCCAGTACCATACGCTGCATTGCCACTGGTGGACCAGGAACTAAAACGACTTGAGGAAATGAAGGTCATCATACCAGTAACATATTCACGGTGGGCAGCACCCATCGTGGTTGTAAAGAAAGCCGATGGTTCAATTCGGTTGTGTGCTGATTTTTCAACGGGGCTCAACACAGCACTAGAGGATCATCAATACCCATTACCAATCCCCGATGATCTCTTCACCGTACTTAATGGTGGCACCTGCTTTGCAAAATTGGACCTCGCAGAGGCTTATTTGCAAGTCGAAGTGGCAGAAACCTCCAGGGAGCTGCTTACTATAAATACACACCGTGGATTATTCCAATTCACTCGTTTACCTTTTGGGGTAAAAACAGTCCCTGACATATTTCAACAGATTATGGACACAATGCTCACTGGCATGGAAGGTACATCTGCATACTTGGATGACATCATTGTTGTTGGGAAATCCAACCAGGAGTTGACAAAACGGATCAGTAAGGTCCTAACCAGCATCCAAGACTTTGGTCTCCATCTCCGACCTGAAAAGTGCCATTGTTATTTACCATCCATTAAACACTTGGGATTTATGTTTGATTGTCAGGGTCGTCGTCCAGATCCTGCTAATGTGGCAGCCATTCAACACATGCCACCCCAACGGACGTTAGCAGTCTACGCGCATTTCTGGGACTGGTGAGCTACTACGGTAGTTTCTTGCCTTCACTCCATCAAATCGAATCACCACTCAACAAACTGTTGATAAAAGACACAAAATGGTCCTGGCCCGAGGAGTGCCAAAAATCATTTGACAAAATCAAAGCACTCATTAACTCGGACCTACTGCTCACACATTTTGATCCCAATAAGAAAATTGTGGTAGCAGCAGATGCATCTAATCATGGCGTTGGAGCTGTAATCTTGCATATATTCGCAGATGGAACTGAGAAAGCAATCATGCATGCAGCCAGATCCCTGACACCCGCTGAACGCAATTACAGTCAAGTGGAAAAAGAAGCGCTGGCACTGATTTTTGCAGTGAAGAAATTCCATAAGATGTTGTTCGGGCGTCACTTTACACTTCTGACAGACCATAAGCCACTACTGTCAATATTTGGCTCAAAAAAGGGTATTCCGGTATACTCAGCCAGCCGATTACAACGGTGGGCAATCATTCTACTGGGGTACGATTTCGCTATACAGTACCGCCGGACAACAGAATTCGACCAAGCTGATGCCTTGTCACGACTCATTAGTGCACAATCAGTTACAGATGAGGACACTGTCATCACTGCCATCAACATCGAGGACGATTTTCAACGCACGCTCACAGATTGTATCCGGACAATTCCAGTGACAAGGAATGATATAAAGCGAGAATCACAATAAGATCCAACGATACAAAAAGTGTGCAGATTTCTTCACTATACATGGCCTCCTAACCTCACGGGAGACCTCCAACAGTTCAAACGGCGCAGTGGCTCTCTTTCTGCTATTGATGGTTGTTTGATGCTTGCAGATCGTGTTGCTATTCCCACTAAACTCAGATAAGCAGTCCTTAAGCAACTACATTCGGGCCATCCAGGCATTAACCGAATGAAATCACTAGCCCGCAGCGTGGTCTATTGGCCTAACATAGACACAGACATTGAGCATACCATTAAACATTGTATCCAGTGTATGGAAGCGCAGAAGAATCCACCTAAGATTGTTGATTCTCGCTGGACATACCCAGAGCGACCATGGTCCAGAATACACATAGACTTTGCTGGCCCTATCAATGGCCTTAGTTTTCTGGTGGTTGTTGATGCCCATTCCAAATGGCCAGAAGTTTTTCCAATGAAACAGACTGACACTCAGTCTACAAGAACTATACTTAGGCGGCTATTTAGTCAACATGGCTTACCCGAGACTTTAGTCTCAGACAACGGAACACAATTTACGTCTGAGTCATTCCAACTATTCTGCAAATCGTGTTGCATAACACACGTTCGGTCGCCACCGTATCATCCTCAATCCAACGGACAAGCCGAAAGATTTGTAGACACATTCAAAAGGGCACTACTAAAAGCAAGAGGGGAGGGAACAACAGAGGAGATACTACATGTTTACTCCTTTCTTATAGAATAACACCAAATGGAGCTGTGAAGAATGGTCTATCACCAGCAGAGACACTCATGGGACGAAAACTCCGTACCACACTGGACGCTTTACGTCCCCAGCCACAAAGGCAACAACCAAGCCCTAACAAAACAAAAGCATTTTCAGTTGGCACACCAGTGTTTGCTCGGAATTACAGACCTGGCCGGCCAAATTGGGTACCAGGCATCATCCGCAAAATAAATGGACAATTTCTTTATGATGTTCAAGTCGGAAATCAATTCTGGGCACGGCACAAAAGCCAGTTGCGTCTCAGATATTCTGTAGGCAATTTAGTGGACAACAGAACAACCATTCCATTTGATTTGTTAATGGACACATTTGAACTGCCATCTCCACCACCTCTCATGCAGACAAATTCAGATGAGAATTATCAAAGACCTCCCAGGACTTGGCCAAAGTGCAGTCGCACTAGAGTCAAGCACCTCCAAGTCGACCCCAGGTGCGCTCGATACAGTTAAAGACTAAAACGGGGAGATGTTAGGAATAACTAACGAAACGACTTATCTCCCTTGCATCATTCGGTAAGGTTAAGAGTTATCACCCTTTGTCGATAGTGTCTTGCCGAGAGTGAAAAGTAAACATTGACCACGGATCAGACTGTCTCATATTTCATCTCGCGTTACAGTGGCTAAATAACTCATTTCCTTCTAATTCCACTTTTAATAAATCTGTTAAACCTTTCTGTTGAAAAGTCATCCATTTTGTTTTATGAGTTATTAATTATTATAACCTAAATTACATGGTTTACAACAGATTTTTGTTTTCTTGCACTCCTGTACAAAACGGAAAAATAATTAATACAAGAATAAATGTTTTCATCTGAAACAAAATAAACTATTACATAAATACAAACATAATATTTTAAGCGTAACATAAATAACATTAGATGTACAGCGTTTCTGGTATTTCCCGTTGATAATCTTCGGTCATTTTTCGTTATGAAGCGAAAATCGAAAATAATGTTTAAGTTTTTAAACTGGCGATTAGATTTCATTTCTGTCTGATATATTCGTAGGTGGTCATTTGTTTGTAGAATAGAAAGACAAAGTCTCATTGTCTTCGTTAACATGTAATATAATAGTTGAGAAGAGGATAATGTGTCCAGGAGTCTAGACGAGGAAAAGGTTTGAAAGTTCATAATATGAAGGATAGTATAGGATAAATGTCCTGTTTGTAGGGAAAGGAGAATAGTTCATATAAAAAGAATGTTCTAAGTAGAAGTCCGTCCGTACGTATTAGTTGTTTAAAGGCAGGCCGAGTTCGTGTGTGTTTGTCAGTGTGCGTGTGTTGAAATGATAGAAGTCCATGTGCGTACGGCTGGTCACCATGTTGGATGTTGAAGCCTTCTTGTCGAAGCCAGGGCCCGTGGCCCGTCAGATTTCTGGCTTGTGTCCCAAGAAGTTTGGTAATTGAACGGAACGACGTAGATGGGTAGACAGCTGGGGTCTGCTTACGGCCAAAGAGAAAGAATACTAGTGAGCGCTCCCTTTATAAACTCCTGGAACAGTTCTCTGCTTGCATGCGAGATTGCTTCTGACTGGGCAAATCAGAAACGAAGTTAAATGTTTGCACCAATCAAAGCCCAGCTTAGAAGTTAAGCGGAGATCCAAAAACACCGCTAATGGCGGCTTGTTGCAGCCTCCGTTGTTGTTGCCGTTTATAGTCAACATGTTCGTTACGAGGCGAAAATGAAAAATGATTTTTACGCCTTCAACCTGTCGATTACATTTCCTTCCCTTCTTGAAATAACATTTAACTGAAACGTACACGTTATGCTACATTTAAACTCTTCTAAACAAACCAAAAAACAAAACAAAAAAACAATGTGTTTTATAGCGATGTAAACTATTTTAGAGTCGGATAGGTTTGCAGTTCGATTTTAATAACCAATCGATACCGCATTACATAGATTTCACTTTAAAATTCCTTTTTTTTTTTAAACAAAACCACTTCTAAAAAAAAGCCTTAGTCAAAAAAATAAAATATTTTTAAAAATAAATTATTTAAAATCAGACAAAGTGGGTGAGTGAAACAAAAATGAAATTAAAAAAACTCCCGGCAACGCTGGGAAAGTACAGCTAGTTAGATATTGTTAAAATAAAACAACAACAAAAAATCTAAATGGACGGTACCCAGAAGGGATGTTAGCAGTCGGGGCTGCAAAAAAAAAATGCGCTTTTAGTGACCCATAAGAGAACATATAAAAAATAATAAAAAGAACGATTTTTTTTTCACGGAGTGAATTCCAACGACTGAAAAAAAAAGGAAAAAATATTTTTTTTAAAAACACACACACAGCGTGAAAATTGCTCAATAACCTGAAGATATATGTTCTGTAACAACCTCCTACTATCCTCCCACCTTCACTTCTGATTAAAAAAAAAAATACCATTCACTCATCCTTGCTCCTATTGGCCATATCCTTCCGAAGGATGAACTTATAATCCGCAAGTACCCACCTTTTTCTTATTTTTTTCTTTTTTACAATGTAAAGAAAACAAGCTTCATTCTTTTTTGTTTATTAAAAGCCAAAATACTTACCTCTGAGTAAGCAAGTAGGCTCTTAGTTTTAGTGAATTTTCCTGGAAATCCTAACGTCGGAGTTTCCGATTTTTCAACGTTCACTTGGAAAATCCTGGCAAAGAACCCCACTCCCATGAAAATCTTGTTGGCGTTAAGTCCTTGTTTTATCCAACGGCCGATTGTTGTTTGCTGGAGACAAAAATAGAAAAGAATGGAAATTACAAAGATTTAATAAGATTATATTTGGAACAGTTTATAATTAAAACGAGCGGAAATTCCACGGTGCTTTTTACATCAATCTGTATAATTGGTGCTTATCCAGATTAAGAGAGACATTCGAAAAAAAATAAAAATAAAACAAACTGAGAAATATCTATTTGATGTATGTCACGGGTTGAATATATCCTATACCAAAAAGCATGTAAATTAATCAAGTAGTTTTTATTTTATAAAAGAAAATTAAATTTTAGCGAATAACGTGAAAATACGTCCTCCATTAAGGCTTATCAAAAATTTCGGTCATTTCTCTTGAATATCTCTTGAATAATGGAGGACGTATTTCCACGTTATTCGTTAATCGGTAAAATGTAATTTTCTTTTATAAAATAAAAACTACTTGATTAATTCACGTGATTTTTGGTATAGGATTTATTCAGCCCGTGACGGGTACGTACATCAAACAGATATTCCTCAGTTTGTTTTATTTTTATTTTTTTCGAATGTCTCCCTTAATCTGGATAAGCACCAATTATCCGTAAAAACAATTGTGATTGTCAGCTAAATATTTTTAAAATAAATCAAACGAACATTTTTCTTATTAATTAATAAACTTATTTAAAATTGTAGCCATTTAATCCTTTTTTAAAACAGTAAATATTCTCTGCGTTATTACCGTAAACTAAATATTTTTCAAACCAATAAAACGAATGTCACTTTTTGAAATGT
>OY744539.1:2857500-2887500 GCA_963556195.1 Sepiola atlantica | reverse complement strand
AATAACTGTAAAAAATAAATTGACTTACATGAGTGATTTTCCACTGAAAGACTTTGGACTAAAAGTTGTTTTTTTGTTTTTTTTTAATATAGTTTTAATGGTTGAGAAACTTCCGAGACTATATATATATGAGGATCAAATACACAAGATGTCATAAACTGAAATGTTGTGGAGACAAAATTTAGTGAAAAGCCAAAACAGAATGAACAAATTAAACACAGGAGAAAGAAAAACAAACAAGAGATAGACCGGTTTCATTCAGATATACGAACGTCTTCAAATAATGTAATGATTTGAAATTTATTGAGAAGAATGCAAAATATGTGTTTGGCAGTTTGGAAAAACCGTAGCGCATGGGAGAAGGGGAAATGGTGTTAGTAAGAAAAAGAAAAACGGATAGTAACGAGTAAAGGCTAAACCTGAGAGTAACATTAGTAGGTGGAGAGAATGGTGCAGTTATGGCGTTTGAGAAAGGGTTCAGTCTAGAGGAGAGTGCAGTTTGTGAAATCGAAATTGTGGTTAAAGTAATTGTTGTTAGGTCCTTACATCAAGTGACTTTATGCCTTGTCTGGGTCGATTTCCATATGAAAAAAAAGTATTCTTGTGTATAACTAGTCCGTTAGTGAGTGATTGTGTTTAAGGTCCTGTTTGCGCTCGTAAATACGGGATTTAGTATTTTAGCCGTCTCGCCGATATAGAAAATCGGACATAAGGCGCATTTTATTTTATAGATGCTGGCTTGGGAGAAAGTGTCTTCAGAAGTGGGGTAGGAACGGTGGGGGTGTAGTAGATCTTTAATTGTCCTTGAAGTTGATGTCGCTTAAAGAATTTCAAACCGAAAAAAAAAATACTATAAAATATTAATTATTTCCGAGGATATATGCGGTGAACGGACAACGGCCAGGGTCAGGATGGCGCCAGCAAAATAAAATACAAACTTGTCCAGAGCGTTTTAATACTCAACTGCGAAGTCTCTGAGATGCGTAATATAGACGTTCAGCAAATAGGTAAGAAAAAATTTTTTTTTTTAAATTTCAAAAAAGGGAATAGGCGTAAGTGACTCTAGAATATTTACTTTATTTACCAATAAAAAAAAATTAAATTAGAGTTGGAGAGTCAATGCTAAATCTGGGAATGTGATTCCTAACCTGTGGTCCTGTGGCCCTTAGTCTTATGTTGTAAATAAACAATCTTCTATTAAATATATTGTGTTTGTTTTGTTTTTATTGTTAAGAAAAAATTCAAAGATTGTTTTTTGAATCGGAAATAAGGCTAACATTTTTCGATTCCGATACCCCGAAAAGTTCCGATTTTTTTATTCCCGATTCCACTTAATCGTCCCAACACTAATATATATATATATATATATATATATATATATATATATATATATATATATATATATATTATTAAACGGTAAAAGCATTAAAAGATTTGCTATTTTTTATATTCACGTATGTCTAGACATTACCGTTAATTTTCAGAATGTTTTATCGTCTGGGGTTTCATTTTGTTTTTGAAAATAGTTTTGATTTGATTTTTGAATTTTATCCAATCAAAATTAGATTTAACTTTTACATGCTAATCCTTTTCGATAATTAAGTTAAATAATTTTTTAAATTAATGTGAGTAATGAATTTAAACAAATGATTCAACTCAGCTTAATCGCTTTGTCATAGACTAAGCATGTCATATACAGAAGCGGAGACATGTCATAGATTGGGATCAAAGCCTGTCATGGATTAGGGTCAAGACGTGTCATAAATTGAGGCCAAGGCATAGCATACATTGAAACCAAGCATGTCATATAAAGAGACGAAGACATCATAGATTGGGGGCAAGACATGTCATAAATTGGTGTTAAGATGTGTCATAAATTGAACCTATGTTTGTCATAGATTGATACCAAGCATGACATATAAAGAGGCGAAGACATGTCATGGATTGGGTTCAAGGCATGTCATAGATTGGGGTCGAAACGTGTCATAGATTGAAGCCAATGCATATCATAAATTAATGCCAAGCATATCATATAAATAGGCGAAGTCATGTCATAGGTTGGGGTCCAGGTATGTCATCGACTGGGATCAACGTGTGTCATAGATTGAAGCCCATGCATGTTATAGATTGATGCAAAGTCTGTGATCGTTCCTTATAGCATGGCGAATTGTTTGAGACAGTTATAATCTCTTTAGAATAGAGTGCAATAGGGAAATGTTGGTCTGCTTGTGGAATCCGTAGAGATAGTGCACATTGGTTTCAATTTGAAATCTGCATTAACTGGTAAGGAGAGTTGGCCAAGTATCAAAAACCACCACGTAATCAATTTAAGAAACTTACTATATTTAAAAATGATGGATTTTTTCTGGTCGGAAACAGAAGACTGTGGTGGATGTTTTGATTTGGATATTTTTGGTGAAAATCAAAGGTCATCAGATTAACCCAATCTAAATTTCTGAAAAGAAAAAACAACAACAAATAAACAAAAACAAACGAAATATATAAAGAAATTAGTGAATACTAATGAATGTTATTTTTCTTTCAAAAAAACAAGTGCTCGATTTTTATATGATAGCGTAATATCTATTTATGAATTTTACAGAAGTTTAGATCACGTAGTACCAATGGTTTGGCAAACAACCAGAGCCTGTTTGTGAAAAACCTAGGCTTAAAACAGATTCATCGCTCTTCAGTCATTTTTCTGAACTTGAAAAGATCAAGAAATATCAAGATTCTTGATCAAGAAAATGACGTAAGAGCAATGAATAGGTTTATATTTTTTTTCACTAATACTTGTTTGCGAAACCATTGGTACCAAACTTTTGTAAAATTCATATATATATATATATATATATATATATATATATATATATATATATATATATATATATATATATATAGTCTAAAGAAGCTTTGAGTCATTTTAAACAAAAGAAAAAATAGGAAAATGCAGTTTAATTCCCAGAGAAACTAACTTAATCCAATATGTACACAAACATATATATATGTATATATATATAATATGTACACAAACTAAACATATATATATATATATATATATATATATATATATATATATATATATATATATATATATATGTATATATACTGGGTATTTAGATCTGTATGGCTAGGTTTCCTTCCTCTTATCTAATTACCTTTCTGGTACCTAAGGTACTTAAGCTTTATTTATTTATTTAAAAATTTTTTTTTTTTTTTTTGCAACTTTGGTTCCTATATAATTCTATTGCTAGCTACCATATTGCAGAATGGGATTTTTCCTGCTATATTACAAAGAAGTTATATATATATATATATATATATATATATATATATATATATATATATATATATATATATATATATATATATATATATATACTCTCACCCTTGCTAACAGTATTTTGGAGAGAGAGAGAGAGGGGGGAGGGGGATATTGAAGCGAGTGTGATAGAAACTGTATAAAATAAGAGCGGAGAATTCAAACAAAATACTGTTAGCGAGGGTGAGAGTAATAGACAGAACTTAGTAAGAAATGTGTAACTTGAAATTCTAAATTACGGCTAATTAGATCAATTAAAATAGATTCTGCTTTTTGTCAAACATAACTCAATCCCTAAACCCAGGAATATTTTAGCATGTATTTTGTGTGATTAAAATATATTTAAAAAAAAAGCTTATGGGGAAAGAAACGTTGATCAAGTCAGGTTTAATATAATAAAAGATAGATACATACGCATTAATTGTTGTGACATTGTAATGGTTTATATCTTCCCACACCCGACTGAGCCGAGCTGTAAGAAGCAGCCGTGGAATACTTTTTAGGGAAGCTTCTTGTTCAAAGGCTTGGCGTATAGTCTGAAAAAAAAATGGAAATAATATACATAATAGGCATCATAGACATCCACTGGATTTCGAGAGTTACACTGCTCGACTACGCCTGTAATGTCGACATTTAAAGGTGTCACGGCATTGCGCCGATCGAGGGCAAGATGAGGGAATATATATATATATATATATATATATATATATATATATATATATATATATATATATATATATATATATAAACATTCAATAAATTAAAACATTACAATTGTTCCAAGAATTAGAACATCAAGTCCAGCATGGCGTACGATCGTTTCCAAAACAGTTTGAAAATACTTTATTTTATTTTATTTTATTTTATAAATTAATAAAGCTAATCGTGATCTCACACAACACGACATTTAAAACCTCATCCATGATACTACCACCTCGCGGAATCTTACTTGCCTGTGACAATATGCCTCAGACAAGGAAGATTAAAAACAACAACAACAAAAAAGTTATTAAATACCTATATACTTTTGATAAGGGTACTTCTGTGCACCGAAAGTCTCAAGACCTTAAAATAAATAAATGTTTATTTTAATAAAAAATTTTTTAACGTTTTTTTGCTTTAAAAAAAATCTTATATTCAACTTCTTTAACGTTTTCAAAGTGTGAATCCTTCATTTATTCCAAAACACGCGTCAACATGATCTCGCACAACAAGATATTTAAAACCTCATCCGTGATACTACCACCTCGTGGAATCTTACTCGCCTGTGACAATATGCCTCGGACAAGGAAGATTAAAAAGAAAAAAAATGAAAAAGGTATTAAATGCCTATATACTTTCTATGCACCGAATGTCTGAAGACGGTAAAATAAATAAATGTTTACTTTAATTTAAAAAAAAATGTTAACGTTGTTTTGGGCTTTAAAAAACCCTTATATATATATATATATATATATATATATATATATATATATATATATATATATATATATATATATATATATATATATATATATATATATGTATTGTATTGATGTTTCCTAGATGTTAATCCAATAAAACTCCGGTGTTTATACAATAGTGCTCAATAACAAGTAGAACTGTATTATAGTATAAATCCCTTTATTTATACAAACATTATTGGCTACATATGTGCAGCTATGACGTGTTACGCTTTGGTGGATTCGCAAGTCACTGGCTATTGTATCGTATTCACCAGTGACTGGCGAATCCACCAAAGCGTAACACGTCATAGCTGCGACTGAGGAATAAATTGGGTAGTGCCAACGCGTCATAGCTGTGATCCATATATAAAAATTAAAGATTACGCAATAACAAATCTATAAATACAGATAACGCAATACCTACACATAGTATATAAAGGATGCCACCGACACGTAGACACAAATCATACCGGAGCGGCGAGTGGACAGTACCTTACCACAGGTTCCTCGGACCGGGTACAGATCTAGACAGGAACAGATACTTACCACCACTAAACAAACTAGACTGGGCGGCGAAAAGACACGACTTCAATTACGGCAAAGGTAAAACAAGAGAAGCGGATGAACAATTCTACAAGGATACTGCTGGAACAGGTGTGCTCGGGGCTATTTCTCGAACTGCAATCAGGGCGAAGCATTACCTTGGACTCGACGACTACTTCGATACCCCTCCAAAACGAATTAAGCTTGATCCTACTTGCGTTGTTAGCCAGCAAGCAGGTATGGAAGTGGATCAAGACACAAGCACGGAGGCGGCGAGCGGAAGCGGGGCTTGGGGAGGATCGATCCACGGAGGAGACCTGCCCGAAAGCACCGGAAACAACGTGAGACGGGTGGTACTGAAAAGAAGCTTCAAAAATCAGGTAAAAACCACTGCCATGAAAAACACGGCAAGACTATTCAAAGTGTACGACACTGACCCGAACGCAGGGGTGCACGGTGCTGCTAGGTTCGCGTGGACACAACCACTAACGGACGACTACATAGTACCGTACTTCCTGACCACGTTGGGAATCAATAATGAGCAACGCGACAGCATACCGAGTGGTCAGCCAGGGTTTCCAAATCTCGAAAATCACCTGCGGCGAATGGCTAACAAAAAACAACGAAGAAGTCTTCGTACCTAATCCGGAACCTTACTTCGACATATACGTGGACACAGGATCATACATTGGATACGGTAATCTGGAAGGCATCAGCAAGGTACCAAACAAGGGATTCACAGAAATCCAACCAATGATCGGATCAGAGGCTGAACTCCCGCACTACACGTATAACTACATGGCGCCAATCGAACTACTTAATTCATTACCAAACACAGGTAACATTACGGACAGTAACAACAAAACAACAGTGAAGATGATGCTGCTACACGACTGGAGGGAGATGCCGTCGGTCAAAAACTTGCGCCAAGGGGACAGCTTCACCCACATCTGGCAAAACCATAGCTTACTGCGAAGACCGCTCACTAACATGACGTCACAAGGAAACTACACTGTACAAGCAGGTATGATATCGACACCGGTACAAATGCAAAACACGATCAACTCCGGTCAGCAAACTGCGTGGGACTGCGGATTAGCTGTCGCAACGGCACCCAGCTACGGTACAGTGCTCTGTAAGGCAGAGGACAACGTCCGACAGGGGGCGCGAAAGCGACAACGAAACGAAATGCAGGAGGACCTGGTGCAGACAGAGGTGGCTGACCTGAACTTCGATCACCAACGGGGCAGAAAGAGCAACTCAACGGACGCATTAAAGGTTGGCGCATCTACATACGTGCAGACTTCAGGATGCTTGACCATGTCAGATAGAACGGTAATTAACAAAGTACTATACACGAACGAAGACAGTCCCGAAATGGTACTAATCCACGTACCGCCGATTCTGCGCCCGAACAGCACCGCCGGAATTCTATATTTCAATTTCGAACTAACTTACATGCTGGAACTGGAGATAGTATGTGACGCACTTATCCACCCGCAGAAGGTGCCAATAACCAATCATAAACAATCACTATCGGCTACATCGTCCGATTACGCATACGAATTCTCGACAGTGGTACCACCCAACAGACATCTGCACGGCCAACCAGCAAAAGGCATGCTGCACAATCACGGGACACACATATGGGACCATAACGGGAAAATCTTCGGTATGAACTATGGGCGGTTCGTCAACAAATAGGAGGCGGGACCAAACGAATGTCGCGGACTAAGCAAAAACTTATTTGCGAAAATAACATTTAGTAAGCATAATCCTATTCAAAAATAACGTGTACAGAAACGTGCGAAAAAACTACGACGCAATAAGAAAGCATAAAAGGAGGAGATTGACAACAACAGAGACCAAACGACAACGACAATGGAACCAAGCACTTCGACAGCAGAAACCCAAAGAGAGGAACAGGCAAACTTCAACCAGTTAGTGAATTCAGAGACAACAGATGGCCGTTCAATCAGACCATACACTTGGATCTACAGGTGGGACGGACCGCAAGAGTTCCAACTGGTTACCGAGGACAACGAGGTAACAAGTCACAGAATAGCTATATCGACAGATGACAGTAGACCCCTCCATAAATACTTGCGGAACATACTGGACACCCGGCCTTACATAATCGTACACCACGAGGCAGGACCAAGCAGTCTAAAACATTGCGCAGACGTGGACCACTTTCATATGATAACCTGGCATCCGACTCATCCGACGTGCGAGCACAGCTACGTGCAACTGAAAAAATTACAGGCTGAACGAGAACGCAACCCTTACACCATCTCCTGCCAAAAAATTTACAACCTGTACGGTCTGGCGTCATACTTGAGCAGCGACCCCAACGCAAGAAGAGTAGTATCCGCCGGAAACTTGAAAACTAGCGGACAAATAGCCATGTACCGTCGACTGACCAACAAAGCATTATCCGAACCAGATCCGGAGCCCGCGCAAACGGACCTAACGGGAAAAGCTACATTACGGGGACAAAAATACAAATTCATACTGGACATTATGAAACTCTGCAACAGTACAGACCTGGCAAGAGTGATGATGTACTGCAAGCAATCTACCAACTGGACAACTTGTGATACGTGGGACCACATATTCACGAACACCCAGAACATCAACCCGATAATTCAGGCGGCGGCGTCGGACCTACAAATTCAAACTAAAGTGACGCCGATATACGAGCAGATACGCCAGAAAAAGGACTTGTTCTCAAAGGACGCGGTGCGATACTGGTCCGTCCAGAGATCTCTGGACATTTACGACGCTTGGGCGACATACCACGGATTCGACGCTAAAGACTTCGGCCGCCGTCTTTTCGAGGTGTGCCACAAAATTTGCGCCAAGAAGAACACACTGCACATAACGGGACCTAGCAACTCCGGAAAATCTTACGTCCTCCGCAGTGTCCAAAACGGGCTAATGAACTGCGGCCGTATGCGCTGTCAGGCATCGGACAACTTCACGTTCGGCTCCTGCGTGAATAAGACCTTAATCTACACCGATGAGATGTGGTTCACGCCACAGAACGTGGAGGAAGGCAAATGCATCCTAGAGGGCACCGACACTAACGTCAACATCAAGCACCAGGCGGAACGAGTGCTGGAGAGGACACCAAGTTTATCGACGTCTAACGACGATCCATGGCGACACGTTCCTAACGAACGGGCAGCTATGGAAAATCGAATGTTCATGTACACGACCAGACGGGCAATGCCACAGCTAAAAGGTTGGGGAGTAAAAGAGCTGAACCCGTCCATGTGGTTAACAATATGGAGAGAACACGTACTACGCTTGATAGCGCAGAACTACCAATGTGAGGAGGAAGAAGAGGTGGAGGAACCAGAAACAAGCAGTACCTTCCAGGTACGTACGATCGAAAGCCTGTCGCCGCACAAGCAGATCGCATACAACGCAACGCGCAAGCGACTATTCGACGATCCATGCACTGGGCGAGAATACCAAGAGCAAACACTACCAGAGGATTCGTCACTTGAGGACGCGGACTGGATGGATAACATGCTAAAGAATAAATGCGTGCTGCAGCCGGACTCAGCGACACAATACTGTGTAACTCACCACTGCAAGATGATTCACTGCGGGGGAGGATACAGAAGCGGGGAGGAGACGGATGTGGAATCGGGTGTATCCGGGGTCATCTGCCTATCGTCCGACTCCGAGGACGATGACTTCGTAACTCAAAAAAAAAAAAAAACTTAACCGAGAACACTTTTCACATTCTGCGTCATAGAGAGGTGCACGGTCATCTCCCTCCTTACGGGATCTTTTTAGAATGTGACGAACAAATGCCTGATTCGGAATGAACAATTTCTTTTATGACCACTGACAATGATCAATGTAACCTACTGTAAATAAACACATATAAACTAAAACAAACTATTACTATTATTATTATACATGTGCATGGTTTGATATTATTAGTATGGTACTGTATTTTCCTTTTCATATAGAGACCGTCAGACCTGCGACAACAGAAAGATTTTTCCGATATGTAAACACCATCAGACCTGGGATGATAACATTAATACCAAAAGTAGGTCACGAAAGTAGGTCAACAGAAAAAGGTAAGGATGCCAAGGCGATGGTAAATTACGCCGTGGCACTTCCCGCGCCAGGGATAAGTCACAGACAATGCAATTCTATTCTATTCAAAAACATTGATAGGAAAAGACGGGCATGGCACAACCCCACCCTTGAAACGTTTCTAGGGTGGGGTTGTGCCATGCCCGTCTTTTCCTATCAATTTAAAACCTCATCCGTGATACTACCACCTCGTGGAATCTTACTCGCCTGTGACAATATGCCTCGGACAAGGAAGATTAAAAAGAAAAAAAATGAAAAAGGTATTAAATGCCTATATACTTTCTATGCACCGAATGTCTGAAGACGGTAAAATAAATAAATGTTTACTTTAATTTTTTAAAAAATGTTAACGTTGTTTTGGGCTTTAAAAAACCCTTATGTATATATATATATATATATATATATATATATATATATATATATATATATATATATATATATATATATATATTGATGTTTCCTAGATGTTAATCCAATAAAACTCCGGTGTTTATACAATAGTGCTCAATAACAAGTAGAACTGTATTATAGTATAAATCCCTTTATTTATACAAACATTATTGGCTACATATGTGCATACATGTTTCAGCTGCCATTTCTTTCGAAATTCAGCTTCCTCAGGCCACGTACAAATTTAAAATGCTCCTGGGATGAGAGAAGACAGTTTAGCAATTCTTTTTTTTTTTTTGGAAGGTGGTAGGGAGAAAAATGTTAAATTGCCAAAGCATTTAACTCAACATTTAACTCAACATTTATTAGTACATATACATACACTCAGATTCTTCTCTTTCATTCCGACAGTTGACTCACCCTTACTTTTTATGATACGGTAATAAACGCAAAGAATGAACGTGTTTCGTAATCTCTACAACTCATCAGTGCGACTAGACCTCACAAGATTCGCAACTGCAACCCCAGTGACTAGCGTCCGGCGCCTTACAAACTTAGCCACAAACCTCTTAGTTATAGTGGGATAAATTGTATCGCATTATAAATGATGTTATTTATATTCTTTATTTACGTTTAGTCGCACTGATGAATCGTAGAGACGACGAAATATGTGCCTGTGGATGATATATATTGATCTTTATTATAGAGTTGAGGATTATAATAGAAAAACAAGTTTTTATTTAAAATCAGGCTAAAACGGTGATTTCAAATATTCTATTGGTTTTTCTTGGAGAGCAATCATAGACAACTGATGTGTGGACAGACAAGCACACATGCAGCTTTACTTTATATATAGATTCTAGTTCTCCACCTCCTCATCGATTTTCGGTACTACTCCAGGGTTTGCGCCTAATTTCCGTGACTGCTCGGCAGCAGCGATCCGACATCTCACGGAAGCGTCCGAGACCTGCCGAGTCGAAAACAAGGCTGTCGAAACGAAAACGAGGCTGTATAAACAAAACCGCAAAATGCGTGAAAAAAAAAAATGGAAGGTTGGCAGACGACAATATAAGACGATGAATACGGAAAGAAAGAAATGCCTATATTTTTATAAAAAATAGAAGAAATGAACCAACCCATAGCTGAAATAAATAAACTTTTTTTTTTTAAATTTTTGAACCATTTTTTAAAACTTTTTTTTTCAATTAGGCAAGTCTTTTTGTTTTTTATAGATTTTTTATGGGGGGGGGGGGGAATTCTTTATCTTTTCCCGGAGAGGTAGCGCTTGTTTTTTTTTGGGGAGGGGGGGGGGGGCTTAGCGAAACCAGGCAGAATCCCCCGAAGACCCAGAGCGGCTGGAGAACACGACCGACGTTGTGTTTACGGCGGTTGAATAAAGTCTCGTCGATCTCCACCGTATGCCCTGGGCCTCCGAGTGCAGACCTCCCGCAGAAAATTCTTCCAATCCACTTGTGTGGTCGGAGACAGTACGCCGCATTCCTTTTGTAGATTCTTTCCTGTCGCCATATCCTGGGACACCAGGTAGATCATCTTCAGTATGATCGCTATCTCCAGATTTGACCGCGAAAAAAACGTCCCCGATCGTAAAGACACCCCAAGCCCTGCATTCCTGAGTGGGGCATCTCCATGCATATCTGTCCGATATTGTTTGTCTTGCCGTCAACCGGCAAAGTCGTGCGCATCGCCTACACCGCATTCTGGTGGGCAGTAGAGATTTCTGCTGGCAGAAATTCATAACCTGCTCCTGAGATTCTAGGCTCTGACACAATTGCTGAAAATTCATTTTTTGAGTTTGGCTTAGCGTCTCCTTCCAATTTTTATTGGCTGCTTGCTATAAACTGCCTTGCAGCCTCCTGATTGGTCAGTTTATTTTTACCAGTTTTGTTTACAGACTCGTTTTCGACTCGGCAACCTTCAGACGATTCCGTGACCTGTCGGATCGATGCGGCCAAGCAGTCACGGAAATTAGGTGCAAACCCTGGAGTAGTACCCGATTTTCCTCCCCAGCTTTTGACGTTAAGCATAATTTAATTGTATAATTCGATAAAAGAATTTTTGCTGAGTTAAAATTTACATAAACCTGCCAGCATTATTTGGATTTTTCAGACTACTATTCTCATCTTGGTTATTATTTCACAGCGTTTCGACCGATGTAACCGCCGAGGTGACGGTGGTTAAGTGGATAACGACACAGACTGACGATCTGGGTGTTCCAAGTTCGAATCCAGTCGGTTCCATAGTACCACATTCACTTGTGGTCCTTACTGAAAGAATGCAAGAACAGAATCAAGCTGGTCACACGAATTTAAGTAAGGATTGCATTTTCAATCTCCAGAAGGTGAATCAACACCTTTATCCGTTGTAACTCGCGTCCATGTGGTATAAATAAAGGGTTCACTTCGAAATTCCGATGAAATGACTTTGTAGGCATGTCCACCTGTGTTAGACACATGGGGATCATAAAGGTGCCATTGGTGAGATGGGTAATAATAAATCAGTTGCTAGACGTGGGAACTTCAATGAATCCAAGTTCATGGAAACAAGGCGTTCAGCGTATGGAAGGTATTCACATGGTTGCAATTCTATAAACGGTTTCCAGTCGATCAACATAAAGGTTCCTGACTGATGATGCGAATTCTAAGTGTGGTCGCACTATATCTGTATACAGTTGTAAACAGATGGATGGAGAGCGGCTAACAAAAGTCTTGCTAAGTGATGCCAAGATACCCTCGACCTTTTTAACAATATATACCCATATTTCTCAAATATTTTCTCCATTTTGTTACCATAGGCAATAATTTTGTATAATAATAATGCATGTGCATTTATGAATATATTCATTGTTTTTCTGTATCACTTTCTTTTCTTTTCGTTTTTCTTTCTTGTTTAATTTTCTTTCTTGTTTTACAAGCAATATGAGGATAGCCAATCAGAAACATTTAAATAATGTAAATAGTAATAATACTTGATCTGATAATGTTGAATATCAGGTTTGCGTACCGGACATAACACTTGGCCAGAAGAAATAACACCTGAATTATTGACGCAGAGAGACCCACTTGCCTAGAAATATAAACATCCGGCGATTTGATGTAGAAACACCTGGAAAGGGCACCTACATCGGACAAAAATTCACCCGTCCGCAACATAAACAATGCATGGTTGGAAACAACATCCTGTAAGGGACGTGGCTACATTGAGTATGTAGTTGAAATCTCGGAATTGGTGTTGCAGTTGTAGGTGCGTGGGTGTCCAAAAATGATATATTAACGATTTGAGATTGGGTGAAAGCAGCTGGCTAGCGAATTCGAGAGATCAATTTCCGTGAAGTTCATGCACTCTCTACACCCGACCCTCACCGACTTTACTCATTCGCCGCAACCGAACAATAAATATATACCATTATATTTTATAAATGAAGTGTTCGTTGTCATTGTTTTAAGCATAGCAGCAGTATGGAACAATACAAAATAAAAGTGCTTTAAAAGCATCATGAAATAAATATACCGTAAAAACAGTGTGGTTTCTTTGCTCTAAGTAAAGTATACTTCGTACTTACGTGGATACATGTCGAAAAAGGCTGAATTTCGTCTTTACTTGGAAGCTCAGAGCTGATGTCAAGCCCATCAAATTTATGAAGACGTAAAAACTGAACAATTGATTGTGTCAGCTGATCGTAGTCCATCGAATGCCGCCACCTCCAGTTGGTTATGGATAGAAATGTGCTTTTGTGAGAATGGCCTTTCTTTAAATCAACCATTTGTGAATATCTGAAAATATAAAAGAATTATTTAAAAGTCGAAAAGTATAGACATTTTTGTTAAATATTGGTGGATATCTTAGCTAATTATATATATATATATATATATATATATATATATATATATAGTCTCGGAAGTTTCTCAACCATTAAAACTATATTAAAAAAAAACAAAAAAAAAACAAACTTATAGTCCCAAGTCTTCCAGTGGAAAATCACTCATGTAAGTCAATTTATTTTTTACAGTTATTATATTAGTTTATTTCTAACACTATTTTAAGGGATCATCAGTTGTTTACCATGAAAAACTGTTTCGGGAATTTATTTCCCCCAAATTCACAAAGCGGCTTTTTAAACAATCCCGTACCTCATAACCCCCCCCCAACCCCAAATCTTTAACAATTTTGCCTTTTTGTCTCATTCGGATTTAAACCTTGAATGAGATTCATCTGTTTTATTTGGCCATGGAAGTACTTAAAAAAAATGGCCTGTTTTCCTCTTCTCAACCCCCTTTAAGTGCGTCTGGACTTACCTATATTTTGAGCACTTTCTCCAATCTGCTCCCTCGCAAAGAGTTTTTCTTCACATTCTACAATTCACCGGACTTCTTTTCAACGGAAATTTACCACAATTTGCATATCTTTTACACGGAACTTTTCTTTTCATTCAATACGTTTTTTTAACAAAAATTATTTTAATAATTTTAATAATAATTTTCATATTTTTCAAATATTTGAACTTTGGTTTTTTCGAAAGCCAACTTATCCATCTGTATTATCTGATGATAAGATTTCGATCTTTGAAAAGCCTTGGCTTAAGGAAAGAATAATAAACACTAGTTTATTACTGAATACACCTTGCATTGAACAATTGAAATTTGAAATAAATTTGGACAATCGTCACATATTTATTACTCTTTTTTCTTCTATCTCTATATATATATTTATATATATATATATATATAATTGTTTAAATTAGAAAAGTAAGCGAGGGGGAGGGGTATAAACAATTCTAGAAAGTATATCTGAATTGCGAAGCTATTGAGGTTGTCGAGAAGTTTTGTTACCTTGGTGATACCATTGGAACAGAGTAGAGCAGGTGTGACCCAGGGAAGAGCCTATCAGGCATGTGTACGCAGTGTGATGATGTATGCAAGTGAAACCTGGCCAGTAAGGGTTGAGGACATGCATTGCTTGGAGAGAAATGATATGATAATGATACGATGGATGTATAATGGAAGTATTAAAGACAGGCTTAGTTCTGATGACCCCAGAGGAAGATTAAATTTGGATAGTAGAGGAAGATGTGTGCAGAAGAGTAGACTTTGATGGTATGACCATGCTGAAAGAATGGATGGGAGTTCTTGGGTTAGTAGATGTAGAACAGTTGAGGTAGCAGGTTCAGTTCATAGGGGAAGTGATAAGAATAGACCTGAGGGAGGGGAAAAAGGATAAATAAAGACCTGGTCAGAAATAGGTTACTTTGTAAGTCAATTTCTTAAAGCCGTCCAATGCATGCCAGCATGTAAAATGGACGTTAAACCAAATATGATGATATGATGATGACCTCTTCGAATTTCTATACTATTTATTTATTTAAATAAATATATTTCACATGCATTATTTACAAAATATGAAGTCATCCCATAAGTTCTATCCGGATTTCAATTCTCTGAAATTTAATAGTAAATGGGAATGCCTAATGGAAATGAAAACTTTATTTTCATGGTAGGTACTCGACTGAGCTCCAATCTCTGGTTCCTCCCTGTAAAATATTCACAGCAAAAACTCGTCTAGATACAACCACTGTAAATAATGTTCCTTTCTTTTTCTGTGTACCTGGAGCTAAACGAAAATTCCATGAACAGAGTTTCTTTCTAAGAACTGCCAGTCAGTGAAACACAAAACCACGAGTCTGCTTCCCAACCGACTACAACATGGTCGTTTTTAAGTCTAATGTTAATAAATTCTTGTTGAGCTGTCCTCTTAAATAATCAAATTCTGTCCAGATCCAACCATCCTCTGCAATATCAAGGTGTTTGTATCACCATCCACCTGACGCAAACACATTAACCCTAAACCTCGAGTTGCCTTTGGACCTTGATGAGAGATTACTCCTTAGTAATATATCATCATCATCATCATCATCATCATCATCATCATCATCATCATCATCATCATCATCATCATCATCATCATCATCAACAACAACCGGTTTATTTGTTGAATCAGGCCACAATTAATCCTCTGATGAGGGTGGGGCCTGATTGTCTAGTCTCGAAATCTAAGTCTTCCTCTCCACTCCTGTCTTTGGCAAGGCTTGATGGAATCCATACCCATGACCTTCCTATCACGTTTGACTACGTCCTCCCAAGTCAACTTGAGTCTGCCAGTGGTGATATTCTCTGCTGGCACATTCAACTGTCGGACTTTAGCAATCCAGCCATCGCTACGCTCAATGTGACCCAACCAACGCAGTCTGTTCTTTCGCATGATGTCCGCAAGGCTTTTCAAGTCGACCTGTGAGAGCAGGGATTCAAAAGAAATGTACTGTTCAGGCCTCACCAAACAGATCCATCTGACCATTGCCCTGTCATTAGGGTGCAGCTTCCTTAGTATGCCAGCAGAGACAGCCCAAGTTTCTGAGCCATACAACAGCACACTTCTGACACATGAGGAGTATACACGCCCTCTCGTAGTTGTTGGCAGGTGTTTGTCAGGATTGGTAGCAGCTCTCTAAACTTTTTCCAGGCACACTTGCAACGTGTAGCTGCCGCGAGTTCACAGCCTCCACCTGATGACAGCACATCTCCAAGATAACAAAAGTCTGTCATTACTTCCAGCTTGTTGTCACCAGTATCCATCTCCGTCAGTGGTCTGCCATCTATTGGTCTTGCCGTGCCGGTGCAATGAAAGCACTTAAAGTGAGGATCTGCTTTGAGAGAGCCCTTTATGCCACTACACTTTTTGTGGACCCAACCTGAACAGTGAGTGCAGATGATTGAGTTGCTGCCAGTTCCTTTCAGACATACAGCACACGGGTATTTTCCTGTTTTCTGTAGTAAGCTGAGGTTTGGACCTGCGATCATGACCTTAGTTTTACCCATGTTGACTCTGAGACCTTTCTCCTCCATGCTACTCTTCCATCTATCCAGACGTTCCTTGAGTGACTGGAGTGAAGTATCAATGATCGCTAGGTCATCGGCATATAGCAGCTCCCACGGGCAGCCAGTATGGAATTCCAGTGATAGAGCCTCGAGTACAATGATGAATAGAAGGGGACTTAAGACAGATCCCTGATGGACGCTTACTCTAACCTCAAATTCGTCGCTGTAGCTGTTACCGACTCGTACCCGACTACGTACATTGGTGTACATAGACGTTATCACCTGAACCAACCACTCAGTAACACCCAGCTTTTGCAGGGCCTACCAGATGACCCTTCAAAAGCTTTCTCCAAATCTACAAATGCCATGTACAGTGGTTTGTTTGCTGCTAGATGTTTCTCCATGACTTGGCGTATGATGAAAATTGCATCTGTGGTGCTCCTACTGGGCATGAAGCCAAATTGCATATCAGCAATCTGTATTTGTTGTCTGATCAGCTGTTCAACAACTCTTTCCAGGACTTTCATGACCTGATCAATGAGCTTGAGTCCACGGTAGTTACCTCTGTTTAATGCATCGCCTTTACCTTTGTACAGACTTACTATAATGCTGTCTTCCCATTCCTTAGGTATGCATCTTTCTCTGATGATGGCTTCAATCAGTTCATGCACCAAACTGGCCCCTAGTTCACCGGTTGGTTTGAGCATCTCAGCAACTATACCAGATGGCCCAGCTGCTTTATCAGCTCCCATTTTATGGATTGCTTCAGTGATTATCTCCTCGATAATGGGGGTACTAGGACCTTCTATAGGAGGTTCATAAGTCAGCTCATCGAGGTTCCATGGAAATTCAACGTTCAGCAAGCGTTCGTAGTGCTGTTTCCATGACTGTTTTTTCGCTTCATCATCCAATGAGAGTTCACCAGAGTCGTTCCTTATAGGTTTTTCACCCAAGACATCTTGATTGTCATGACGCATCTGTTTTGCGAGCTTGTAAATGTCACTTGACTTGGGATTTATTTTGAGAAAAATCTCTTTATCGGCCTCTGACTTAGCGTGGTGTACAGCAGCTTTAGCAGCATGCTTGGCTGCATTGTATGCTTCCCTACTACCTCCTGTTTTCCATGCTCTGTAGCATCGCCTCTTCTCTCTAACAGCTGGATCAACAATCTCATTCCACCACCAGGTTTGTTTCCTCCAATTGTGCTTGGATGACACTCCACACACCTCCGTCGCTGCATCATTCAATCCATCCTTGAGCCTCTTCCAGTGCTCTTCAACACTCACTGCCCGTGTATCCCGATGTGAAGAAACAAATCTCTCAGCAAATTTAGCCTGAATGATTGGATCTTTCAGCTTCCACAGTTTCATGCGTGGTGTAAACTTGTGTTTGCATTTGCGGGAAGCTTCTGCCTTGAGATCACATAATAGCAGATTGTGTTGAGATACACATTCTTCACCCAGGCTGACTCTGAAATTTGTGACATGTCTCCTGAAGCTGCGCCGGAATAGTATGTAGTCTATCTGGGTCATGATTCCTCCAGATTGGTATGTAACTAGGTGTTTAGGCCTCTTTTCGAACACCGAGTTGCCAATCACTAGATTATTAGCAACAGCAAACTCGAGTAGTCTTTCTCCTCCAGCATTCCTCATACCAATAGCATGCCCACCATGTACTTCTTCATAACCGCAAGGAGTGGAACCAATATGTCCATTCCAGTCACCACACACAAACAGTTCCTCAGTACTAGGTACAGTCGCCACTAGGCTCTGCAGCTGCTCGTAGAAGTTATCCTTTGCTTCCTCGCTGAGTCCAACTCGTGGAGCGTAGATGCAAACAATGGCAAACACTAACTTTCCAACAACAAGACGAACAAATATTATCCTGTCGGATATTCGCTTCACCTCAAAAACTTTCTCCCACCACTTCTCTGCCACCAATATTCCCACTCCATCTGTCCCTTTATCATTCCCAGACCAGTAGAACTTGCAGTTGGTATCTCTCTCGACTATTTTTCTCACACCTTCATTTCTCCATCTCGTCTCTTGTGAACAACACAAGTCAATCTTCTTTCTGGATATTGTCTCCACCACCTCATTTGCCTTTCCTCGCATGGTTCCAACATTCAGAGATCCAATACGAAAAAGTTCTGGATGTTCGTATGATTTGCCATAGCCAGGCCCTGAAGATCCACGCATCCTGGGATCTACAAAGCCCAAGACATTACCAGCAGCATTAGTGCTACTGGTACTGCCTTTCTTTTTTCCTGCTGTATTTCGACTAGATATTGTATTTAAAGCAATTTTACAGCTGGATGCCTATCCTTTACCAACTTGAACACTTCTGGCAGTCCAAGACCTCCACCTTTTCCATCTAACTAGGACTGATGTCGTTTCCACTTAAGCATGTACAAATGTCATACATTACCAGTGAGTTGCTTATCAAGATGTTGTTGGTGAAGTATAAAACAAGAATTCCACTTGTATGAACAAAATAGTGACACATAAGTGAAGTAGACGTGCCCGAAATGTCGTTAAATATTTTTTTTACCTGGCGAAAGAAGGAAAACAACTCTTCTGTTGAATTAATCAAAATAAAGAATCCTTTTGAAATATACTCGTGCGATGGTCGCGAGTAAAAAAAAAACAAACGTCCTTCTCTGCCGATCGGGTGTTTTTAAATGAGGAATATGAAAACGTTTCGATGTTTCACAAATGGACGAGTGATGACGACAAAGGAAAATAGATCCGTAAGAACAAGTTGAAGAACGTCAGACACGGGTGTTTCTCGTGTTGTTTCAGCAATTGAAATTTTAAAATAAAAATCATTGGAAACGGTTATTAGAAATGAGGAATATGAAAACGTTTCGATGTTTCACAAATGGACGAATATATATATATATATATATATATATATATATATATATATATATATATATATATATATATATATATATTCCAGTCGTCTTGAACTGCCATTGGAATCAAGTGCCGACTCAAGAGGGGTGTTGTTGAGATTGCACAACCATTGCTTCATAATTACACGCGCGGCCAGCCCCTTGCAGGGCACTCATACGTCGAAATCGACGGGAGAGTCCATGATATATATATATATATATATATATATATAGTGTTTGTAGGGTTGTTAGTTCATAGGTGCTAATCCCATGAAGCTACAGTGTTTATGAGGGAGCTTGACTTTGAAAAAAGTGTCGCTGAAACATGTATGCACATATGTTGCCAAAAGTGTTTGTATCAATAAAAAAAAAGTCAATGTTTGTTTGTGTGTTATAAAAATCGATGTTAACAGTTAGAACACCCAAATAAGTTTAAATAAGGATTATTTTTTTCAATGAATCTAAGGACACCATTGAAATTTTCCTTCAATTCCATCTGAAATCACTAGGGGCAATTATCGGTTAGGACCATAAAACAATTGAAATATATTAGAACGTAAATAAACGAAATTCTTTTTTTAAACAGATTTTATTTTCGTTTCATAAAACAAAAATAAAATTAAACAAAGAACATCTCAGTGAAGCATGTATTAAAAAAGGTTTAAACACTTAAATAATTATTTTATTGGTATTTTTTAAGAACACCACTGCGCTGACAGTTTTTTTTATTACTTGACCTCAGAATGGAAATAAGGCCAAAATTGTAAACATGACGATATTTGAAATTATTTTCACTAAGAAATCTACAAACCAGCAATATATCTCCAAACCCGGGCAACGCCGGGTGAATACCGCTAGTTTATATGCTATGAGACCGACTGGAATCGAACTTGGCACACCCAGGTCGTCAGTCTGCATCGATACCCACTTCACAACCGTCAACTTCCAATGTGTCCGATTATATATATATATATATATATATATATATATATATATATATATATATATATATATATATATATATATATATATATATATATATATATATATATATATATATATATATATATATATATATATATATATATATATATATATATATATATATATATATATATATATATACACACACACACACATATATATATACAAATATATATACAAACACACACACACATATATATAATTGAAAGAGAAGAAGAATAAATATTTTTATTTACTAAATGCTCCTTGTTCTGAACAACTGAAGATATCGATCTGTTTCCATTTACAGGTCTAACTATTTTTCATTGACTCACCTATATATATATATATATATATATATATATATATATATATATATTTGACGTATTGGAAGGTGACTGTGGTGAAGTGGATAATAATGTGGACTGACGACCTGGATGTGCCAATTTCGATTCCAGTCAGTCCCATAGCAGCATTTTCACTTATGGATGTTGGCAAACTTCACATGGTCCCTCTTGTAAGTATTTTGTTCTAAAACGGAATCGGGGAAACGAGCGTCAACAACAGAATCCCCCCCTCCCCCTAAAAAAAAAGTTGCATCATCTGTTTCATACGAATTTACTTTATTGGACGCATTTAATTTTATAAAATTTTAGTACTAACCCGGTGTTGCCCAGGATGCATTGAAGTAATCTTATTTATTTTTTGTTTGCACGTTAGTTAACGACTAGAGACATTAGCGTCCACGCCCACAAAGTCCATGCTGCCGCCACTAATCCAACACACATTTACATTTCCTGCGACCTACCAAACTTCAAAACTCTGAAACTATCGTACGCCATGCCAGACACTTTGGAGCTACTCAGCCAGTAAGAAGACTCCTTCTTCCTTCACATTCCATGCACGCAAGTGACTAGCTTTCTCTCGTATATGCACACTCGAGGACTGTATCATTCATACACAGACTTTACTCCATGTAATTACCATCCACTCCATTCATTTTGACTGAAGACGAATAAAATAGTTGTACTCACAATCTGTATTGTTCGGTTGTATCTCCAATCGGCTTCACTGTGTTATCCGTCACCTGGGCAAAAGCGTAGACAAAATCTGTGCATAATCGTGGATCAACATTTGAAGGCATGAATCTTGCTTCCTTGTCACGTTTGGCTGCTAAACTGTCATAATAACACACAACGCGAAAAGACGCCGAAACACCTGCAAATATATATATATATATTTTAAATCCTCTACTTAAATCATTATTTCAAAATTATTTTATTATACACCGAAAAAAGCTTGTTGCTTGTTCGGTATGTTTACGGGGAATGTTTTCATGTATTTTTAATGAACATACAGCAAACAGAACAATAAACACTAAACGAAAACTGTATGAAATAACGAAATAACTATTCGTATCAAATAATTACAAAGAGTAAAGTCTGTGTATGAATTATATACAGTTTTCGAGTGTGTATACACGAAAGTAAGCGAGTAATATGCATATATGAAATGTGAAGGAATAAGAAATCTTCTTATTGACTGACTGGCTCCAAAGTGTCTGGCATGGCGTACTGAGATGCTTCGACTGGAGAATGCCAACGGGGCTGCCTCGGCTATTTTTAGGAGGCTAGAGTGCCTCTTCTTTATGGACGCTGGCTTGATTCTCCTCACCTTTCAGCCTTGTGCCATATCTTCCTGCGGTGGAAAGGAACCGCCATGGCGGCAGTCATTTGCCGTTCTATGTCGGTATACATACTAGTCGAGGATCCTATCTCGACAATCAGTCCGGCAGAAACTAGGCTAATTCGGTGGCCTTTTATCTGTCGGGCTGAGGTATTGTTCTGGGTAGTCCTAGGAGGTGCACCCTCCCAGGCCTTGCCTCTCCTCTTTGGGGGTAGAGTTAGTTTATTGCTCACAGTCTAAGGTGTCCGATCGGGGTATGCCGGCGGGACTGCCCAGGCTATTTTAAGAGGTCAGAGTACCCCTGTTTTAGGGCCGCTGCCTTGATTCTCCCCATTTTCTGGCCTCGTGCCACATCTTCCTGCAGTGGAAATGAAGTAAATACCGTCATAGCGGCAGTCATTGGTGACAGTCATAGCCACAGTATCAGACACGTTTTTTTATGGAAATCGCTCCAGACAAGGCATGAAGCCACTTGATGTGAGGAACTAAAATAAACAAAAACCTTCAAGGTCAAAAACTAGCCAACGACAAGTTTCAAATGGATAGATTCCGACCCAGAAAACAGCAATTCTTCTCCCTTTGTCAAAAACTTCGCTCATCGAATGTGAGGACTAAAGGTCAAAATAAGGGAATACTATTCTGTACTTCTGTAAATACACTCTTGTAAATATACCACCGTGTTGTCTTAATTATTATCGGCCCATTAAGGAGATAAAGATTCGAACCTATCTCTCACAATATATATATATATATATATATATATATATATATATATATATATATATATATTTATATATATATATATATATATATGTATTTTGCTTAAGATTTAACTGCAGTTTCAAGGCATCATCGATCATCAGAAGTGTAACCAACTCGCATCCATCAAATGATGCCAATCCGATACACTTCTGATGACCAGTGATGCGGTGAAACTGCAGTAAATTTTTAAGCGCTAACATAAACTTCACTTTAAAAATCCCTTTTTAAAACAAAGCAAATTCTTTGAAAAAATATCGATGTA
This sequence comes from Sepiola atlantica, assembly GCA_963556195.1. Classification (NCBI taxonomy): domain Eukaryota; kingdom Metazoa; phylum Mollusca; class Cephalopoda; order Sepiida; family Sepiolidae; genus Sepiola; species Sepiola atlantica. Next base: position 2,864,222 of record OY744539.1, on the reverse strand, counting down.
CGTAGAAGCCTGTATATGTATGTACCCATGCATTGATGATATGTCTCAATTTGGAAGCCTTGGTGAGTGTGAGGGTCACTCCTTAGTTGACATTAATTCCAGGTCAATATTGACGGGGAGTGGTAGTTCCTGTTAGGGTCCCATCTATATATTAAATGGCACAAAACACATGCCTGATCGACTCTTCCCTTGGTCGACAGCAGTAAATGACAGAGGATATAACATGAAACTGCATCCTGTGTTGAGGCCCAAATTTGGGAGTTTAGGGAAGTGTGGAGTCATCCCTTAGTTAACATTACTATTAGGTTCACTCTAACCCGGAGTAGTAGTACCTCTGGGTTAAGTAGAATCTATCATTTAAAGAATATTTATTCACAAAATATACGCCTACAAAATAAATTCATCTACAAATCATTCATATAAAAACATACATTTCCAGCACGGATTAATATTACGGGAAAAAATCATATGAGAATGATACAATGGATATGTAATGGGAGTGTTAGAATGTACGCTATTTTATTTGACAGCTCATGCAGTAAACATATATTCCAAACATATCTATCATTAAAACGAAAGGCTATGACTAAAGTATAGTCAACACATTTATTTACAGTTGACAACAAAAGAAAAGCTATAGACTCACTTGAAAGTCCGTTACCCCAAAAGACGAACAGTAGAAAAAGGAAGAGCCACTTCATAGCTTCCTGCGCACGTAAAAATCCCCAGTAACTTTACTGATCAACCACGAAATGTCTTTTACTTATATATAAGTAAAATGTTTTTTTACTTATATAGATAATGAAATCCGGCCACGAACGTACCTCAAATTTGATACCAGTTTTTATGAGAATATGCGCTTCAAAAAAACATTCAAAATCTGGACAGTCCAGTCCCGCTGGTCTTTTTCCCTACGTCTTTTTCTGTATCTGTCAACATTCTTTGGTCTTATCGGCTGGCCCAAGGCCATGAATAACTGGTTATAAATTAACTATGGTTGCTTTAAACTCGATTCCCAGTTTCTGCATACCTACATCCCGGGGCTCTCGCCCTTTTCTTATCAAAATCCCACGTGAGCTTCTTCCTCGTCTCAGCTAGAAACTATTCACTCCTACACAAAATCCAAGCCTATTAGCAATTATTCAAATTAGCAGGACCCGGTGGAAATTCCACGGTGCTTTCTAAGTCAATCTGCATAATTTACTATTAATAATAATATTCCTGTTGAAATAATAAATGTCTGTCAGGGTCAATACTATTATGACAAAATCAAAACTCTTTCTTCTTCCGTAAAAATAATTGTCAGCTAAATATTCTCTAAATCAATAAAACGAATGTCACTTTTTGGAAATGTATTTATTTAAAAGTGTACTCTTTTAGTTAACGGAACGATGGAATTCGATTTTGGAACAATTTATTTTAAAATGGGTAAAGTCGGAATTTTTTACCTTAGCTACATCAGATTAATCATCAAACACCATCTACTTTGCTAATCGGCCGATCTCCTTTTTTTTTAATATATGTGACAGGTGAGAACGTACGTACGAACACGAACTGGCTTAGCGTATTACTATTCAAACCAGCAAGACTCGTGGAAATTCCACAGTTGTATCCTTCATCTGTTGTATATTGCTGCCCTGCATTCTATTGACGTCCGGTGAGTACGCGAACCCCACAATATTATTGTACCACCTTTGTTCAAACTGAAACATACTTATCGAAATACTCTAGTTAATTTAGTTTTAAAATATATCTGTGGGTCTAGACGTTTGTGACATATGTTTATTCTATGGACGTCTGGCACGAACGCAAACCCCACAATATTACTGTATCATCCTTGGACAGATACCACACGTTGATGATAGCCTGAAGGTCAAGAAAGTGTATTTTAGTTGCAGTTTCACGTTTGAAACAACAACAACATCAGATTAAATTTCTTAAATAAAGATTTTGCATTGCATTTTCGGTGATTGTGCGATCCTATCTTTTAAAAAAGGGGGAGGTTGATAACATATGTACGAACATGAAATTGCTTTAGTGTATTATTATATAGATCCTTGGATAAAACTATAAGATTGTGCATTCCACCTGTCTCTCTGGTATCATACTAGAATAGTTTAATCTTATACCTAAGAACAGCGGCTCCAAAGACTCACTTGAGCAGCAGAGGATGCAAGGAGACTTGATTCTGCCATACCATATCATCAACGGGAATGTAAATCTACTTTTCGAAGAGTTTTTCACCCCAACGCCAAGTCGTGGTGTCTATGGGCACCCGCAAAAGATGTACCGCCGTCGCTTTCATCTCAACAGAAGAAAGGCAGCATTCTCTGTCCATGTTTCTGCTCCATGGAACAGCCTTACAAAGAAGACTGTGATGATCACTACCATACACCTGGAGGTTTAAAGCGGCCTTGGACAAACACTCAGACTATATGCAGATGTAAATACCTTCTACCTGTCTTTTTACATGGCTTGTTGCACTTTGCTATTTTTTGCCAAATAGATTTGATTTGATTAATTTGATTGAAATGTAAGCATGTTTATGCGGGCAAACAGAGAAAAAAACTAACTATATTTAAACAAGTAAACAAAATACTTGGTAAGAAAAAGACCTTTTAAAGTGTTTAAAGCTAAATCTGTGTAAGAAAAAAAGAATAAAAGGGAATTGGTGTTGGGATTGTATGTTTTATGGCACATCAACCCTATGAGTCATTTTACGACATACAATCTCTAGATAAAGTTACATATGTTTATACACTTGTACTAGCAAAAATATATGACCTCTTGTCGCATACCTTTGCTAGTATATCACCACCACTCTTAAAATAAGGAGAAGGTAATCCCTGGAAGGATGTTTTCTTTAATAGAAGGATAAAAGTTTCTTATATTAAATTGTGTAAACGTACAATTTCTTCTATTATTAATATTGTTAAACTATTTGATTGTAGCACTGGCATTTTTCAATTTAATATATTTAATATATTTCTTAATTTTATATTTATTTATCTTTCTAATATTTTGCTTACTGATTTTTCGTCTATTAGTATTTGTATGGTTTAATAATCTGCAAGTAGGTTTATTTATGAAATTATCCTTGTGGTCTTTCAGAGTGATGATAGCTTCTATCTGAGCTATACAATTTATTCTGTCATTTAAATTTAAATTAGGCTGGATTATATAATTTTGCCTCTTATTTATTGTTGGTTCTATTTGGTCATTTGTCTTTTTGCCAGAGGTTGTATCTTCATTGTTGATTAATTTAGCATTTTTCGTTTACCCATGTTTAGACATGTTTATTCCACGATTTGGTTGTCCAGAAAATAATGATTGACTTGTTTTATTCAATTATATATTTATTTAAATTGCTATTTTTGCTGTGTTATATTTAATGATATCTTCCAACCGGATACGTTGTGCAAAATTGTCAATACCTCTGATGCATTTCTCTTTTTTTTAATTACTTTTGTTCACCCCATTCCTATTGTTTAATTTTCCCCTAATCCTATTCAAAACAATTCCTCTTCCTTAACTTTCTTAATCCTACCTAATTTCAGATTTTTCTATGTAGACCTAAACCAGAATCTGTTTGCATCGGTATCGTTTACCCATGTTTAAAAATGTTTAAATTTGGTTGTCCAGAAAATAATACTTTATTTCTTTTATTCATTCATAGAAAGTTGATTTACGTTGCTATTTTTGCAGTATTCAGGTATATATTCTAAAGGTGCACCTCCGCATTGCAAACATACAATGTGCAAAATTCTCAATAACTCTGACACACTCCTCTCTGTAATAATCTGCATGTAAGCTTGTTTATGAAATTATCTTTGTGGTCTTTTAAAGTGATGAAATTTTCTTTCTTAGTTATAAATTATATTCTGTTATCTAATTTTAGCTTAGATGGTATTAATTTTGCATTTTTTGTTTATGGTTGATTCTATTTTATCATTTGTCGTTTTATATTTCAGGTTCAATCAGTGGAGGTTGAAGGTTCAATCCTCAGTACGGGCGATACTAAGAACACAATTACGAATTACTTAAGACTTCCATTCGAGATGGAACGAGAGCAAGCTAACTCTGTGGATTAAATAATGGTTCCGTTTGAAATTCTGTACAGATTCCCAAGTTCAACATAAAGATTCCCAAGTTCAACATAAAGATTCCCAAGTTCAACATACAGATTCCCAAGTTCAACATACAGATTCCCAAGTTCAACATACAGATTCCCAAGTTCAACATAAAGATTCCCAAGTTCAACATAAAGATTCCCAAGTTCAACATACAGATTCCCAAGTTCAACATACAGATTCCCAAGTTCAACATACAGATTCCCAAGTTCAACATACAGATTCCCAATTTCAACATAAAGATTGCCGAGTTCGCCAAGATGCACCGGTGAAGGTCAGAGGTTACATCGACTGAAACGTTGTGAGAATAACATTTAAGATGAGAACAGTCGTCCGAATAATACAAATAATACAAATTATCAATCCTCATCTAAAAAATTTTGAAACATTTGTCTTTTTGTAAAAAATTTTTCGTATATATTTTACATTGTCATAGAATATTAGTTTAAAATTCAGCTAAAAGAAGATGAATTAGAAATTCACAAAAGATGAATTTCAAATTAATATTTAATTACTCTATTAAATATTATTTTAAAATTCAGTTACAGGGTGACCCTCCCAAAATACCACCCATTAAATCATCAATAAAATTCGCAATCCTTTCTTCAATCCAACCATATTTGGTACAAATAAACTTCAGTCTATACCTTGCCCACCAAGTTTCAGTCATCAATATCCAACAGTCTTTTTCTTTTTTTTTACTTTAATTCACCCCAGACAAGGCACATTGCCACTGAAACGTAACAGAATACTGTGTATTTGGAGCCATATCCATAGAGGCATCCTAAGTAGGGAGTTGTGCAGCGAGATATTTGTACACATTACATTTAAATTTCTGCATGTTGGTACAGTCAGAAAAACAGGGTGTAGGGAGGAAATTCCACAGGCAAGAAGTTCGAGGAAAGAAGCTATTAGAGTAGAAGGCGTTCCGACATCTGGGGACCTCATTAGTGAAGAGGTGGGAGTTAGCTGATTGTCAAGTTTGTCAGGGGTATTTACGTCGAGGGGACACCAAAGCAGCAAGTTCATCAGAGCACATTCCATTGAAATACTTGTAAAACAAGCACAGAAATGCAACATTGCGGCAATAGGACAGATGCTGGAGCTTGGTACACAGTGTGGGACCTATTAGATTAGGGACTCTTTTATGGACCCTGTCTAAGAGGGAGAGACTAGTTGCTAGTTCACTAGCATGCGCAAATGGTGGTTTTGTAGAGATATAGGATACTAGCAGGTGTGAAAAGTTTTCTAGCACGGTAGAGGGAGCCCACTTTCTTTGCAGCAGCCTTGGCAGTATCTTCTATGTATTTGTTCCAATTCATGTTACCTGTGAATGTTAGGATGAGAAGTTTGAACGTTGGACTCTTGGGAAGGGTGCTATCACCCATGGCAATCGGTGGTTGAAAAGGTTTCTTATAATTGTTAACAGAAAGAAGCTTTGTCTTAGTAGCATTAAATGTTACCATCTATTTATGTCCCCATTCCACTACAGACTGGAAGTCATTTTTTGGGGGGTTCAGCCATTGTCTTGGAGATGTACACATTTATTATACCCACATATCAAGAATAGAGCGTTGTGTCATTTTACACTTTACCAATCTCTGACGCAATTGCATCAGGGAGGTCGTTTATGAAGATCAGGAATAATAAATGGTTCAGGGATCGACCCCTGGGGCACATCCACATTAATGTCATGTAGTTTGGATGTACAACGATTGAGGACAACCTGGATCTTTCTTTTTTTTAGGAAGGATCTTATTATATTGAATATTCATCCAGTAATACCGTACAAATTAATTTTCATGAGAAGACCTTCATGACAGCTTGTCAAGGGTTTTTGATATATCAAGCACTACCACTCTAGCTTCTCCTGCCTTGTCCAGTGTATGGTATATGCGTTCAGAGATGACCGTTAGGATATCTGCAGTAGAACAGGCTTGCCTAAGTTCATCCTGATTATCATAAAGAAGTTTAGCATTAACTAGGTTGTAGACTAATGCTAGATTGATTAATGATTCAATGATAAGCACATCTAGATACAAGATGAAAAATTGTCAATAACTCTGGCACTGCCCTGATTTAGCATTAACTAGGTTGTAGACTAATGCTAGATTGATTAATGATTCAATGATAAGCACATCTAGATACAAGATGAACAATTGTCAATAACTCTGGCACTGCCCTGATTTAGCATAAACTAGGTTGTAGACTAATGCTAGATTGATTAATGATTCAATGATAAGCACATCTAGATACAAGATGAACAATTGTCAATAACTCTGGCACATTCCTCTATTGGCACTGCCCTGATTTTGGTTCAGAAATAGTCTGGGAATTGTTTTAATAGACATTATCTTTGAGATAACTCCACTGATCAAAATTTGTTGTTGAATTGCAAAAAGTATTATGGATTCTATTAACCCTCCATGGGTGCTATTGTGCGGGGGGGGGGGGGGGGGTCGTCACCTTATAAAAAAATTCGAAATTGATAATAAAGAGAGACAATTTTCAGATGAATATTATAATATATATTTTTTCAAATTTGAAGCTCAGCTTTTTAAAACTGGGGTCAACCTGACCTTATCCGTGGTT